>OAMR01000143.1:2524937-2536121 GCA_900205405.1 Echinochloa crus-galli | reverse complement strand
CCTTTATTGTCGTACTGCCTGTGATATATGTCCGTTGCGGATTTATGGTCGATGTATATATATGAACTGCCTGTGATGCATATGAATATATATGAACTGCCTGTGATGAATATGATCATGTATATGAACTGCCTGTAATGTCCTTTTTGATGGGGTCCTATATACGTGACCGAGCAGTAGAAATAGGGCCAGGTTTGCCGAGTGTTAAAGCCAAAACACTCGGCAAAGGCCAGGTTTGCCGAGTGTTAAAGCCAAAACACTCGGCAAAGGCCAGGTTTGCCGAGTGTTAAAGCCAAAACACTCGGCAAAGGCTGTCCAGAAACTCGGCAAACCTGGCCTTTGCCAAGTGTTTTGGCTTTAACACTCGGCAAAGGGCGGCCCTGGCTGGCCTGCTGCCCTGCTGGCTGTCACATGTTTGCCGAGTGTGGCCGCCGGACACTCGGCAAAGGGCTGCCTATTTGCCGAGTGTGGCCCACCAGACACTCGGCAAACACTGCCTTTGCCGACACGAGATATGCCGACTCGGCTTTGCCGAGTGTTAAAGCCAAAACACTCGGCAAAGGGCTGCCTATTTGCCGAGTGTGGCCGCCGGACACTCGGCAAAGGGCGGCCCTGGCTGGCCTGCTGCCCTGCTGGCTGTCACATGTTTGCCGAGTGTGGCCGCCGGACACTCGGCAAAGGGCGGCCCTGGCTGGCCTGCTGCCCTGCTGGCTGTCACATGTTTGCCGAGTGTGGCCCACCAGACACTCGGCAAACACTGCCTTTGCCGACACGAGATATGCCGACTCGGCTTTGCCGAGTGTTACACTCGGCAAAAACTTTGCCGAGAGTTTTTGGGGCTTTGCCGAGTGCCGCAGGCACTCGGCAAACAGCCGGTTTCCAGTAGTGCTGCTGCCAACAACGGCCTGTCGTACGTGCCTTTTAATTGTGACCATACGGCAGGCACGAAGCAGAACATCGCGTTCATTGCCAGTACTAGCCACACACGAACTGCTTGGTTTTGCTTTTTAGTATGCATGCTGCAACCTCATCGTCGATCATAGGTACGTACGGTTTGGGTTCAAAATCCTGTACGTCCTTGCATGGTTGCCTGACTGCTTCTTGTACCGAATCCTTGCTGTAATGTACCCTAAACAAACACCGAACCTTCCAAAACACCCAAACCAATGTTTATTTTGAAAGGCAAAATTGAGAGACAACCGGAGCTAGCAGGACCAATTAACAAAAAGATCTCAAAGTGCACTATTATTGACTAGGCCGGTAGTCGAGGCTTTTTTGGCCTTTTTTCTGGTTTGGGTGTCCTTGTGTTTTTTTTTTTGAGAAGATGGGTGTCCTTGTGTTTGACTTGTGTAGTTTGTGAAGAAAGTGACTTGCTGGTATGAAGCAAGAGATCGAAGCATCATCCCACGTGCCTGCTTGATCTTTATCTGCTAGAGCATAATACAAGCAACCAGACTTGAACTGATCACCAGACGACAACGGCATGCATGTGCCACTTTTTGACAACACGGCCGGCGAGCCAAAGCAGCTCTTGATCATGTTCATCGCCAGGGACGGCTCTACAATTTCGCAGACCCTTGGGCAAGCAAGAAGAAAGGGCCCGTTAAAATAGTATTATATATAATACGAAGAAAGGGCCCGTTAAAATAGTATTATATATAATACGAGTAACAAATAACTTTGCAGTACACAGTATAACGATCTAGTTCATGAAATATAACTTTGCACCCCGACTTAATAAATAACTTTGCACCCGACTTATGCTTCTTAGGTAACATCTATCATATTCGAATAAAAAAACTAAAATTTATAACCATTGTAATTAATTTAGGAAAAATTAAAACCCAAGGCCTGGTGTTGTTGTTTCTTACCGTGAGGACTGATTGAGGAGAAAATTGGGCCGAATAGATGTTGATGCTTTCCCCGCTCACCGTCGCCGGTGGACGGCCGGCCGTTCGGCAATCGCTAGCTGGTCGTCGATGCCTCGATGGACGATGGTGCGGACAGCGGACGATGGGCAGAGCAGCGTCGCAATGTCGCAGCGATTGTGAATTTGCGATGAGCCGATGGCTGATGCGACGGAAAACTGAATCGTCCAGGCGTGCGGCGTCGGGCGTTGGCGACTGAAACGTCGGGGGCGTGCGGCATCGGGGGCTCTTTGAGGTCTATCGCAGGTCAATCGATGTGGACCCTCTTGGGTTGTTAGGCCAGTCTCAGTGCAGCGTTTCATCGCACAGTTACCTAGACCAGAAACAAGGTAACTGTGCCAGATGAGTTTCATGGTATGAAACTCCTCTCACATCCCATGAAACTCTCCACACTCTCTCCTCTGCCACATCAACACATTAAATGCAATGAAACTCCCATAAAACCCCATAGAGACTGGCCTTAGATTACTATAGACTACTATCTACTAATTACCGGTACCAGGCCTGCTAATTAGTAATTATATACGTTATACATCCTAACATCCATACATGGTCTTGGGCCCCTAGAGCCGGCCCTGTTCATCGCCACCAGTACTAGCCGCACAAATAACTGTTTAATTTGAAGCTTCACCCTCACCGTCATCGCCAGAACAGGTAATTTTTTTTAGATAATGGAACAAAGGTTCCGGCCTCTACACTATCACACAAGGATAGTGTACACAGCGGTTTAGTACAGACCAGGAGCTCTTAGGCTCAAAAACATGCAAAAGTGCAACTAGGAAACCAAAGGGAAATCTCCGAAAAAGAAGAACAACTAGGCTGTAATTCTATTCGAAAACTTCCACCCGAACTTTGCAAAAACTTCCATGACAACCGTCTCCAAAAGCCGACAAGCACTCTTCAAGTTTGCTCTTGCATCCTTGTCTTTAAACAGCAGCGACCAAGTGCGTGTCCAATGTGTAGCCCTGAAGATTACCTGCATGAAAGTGTTAGGCTTAGAGCGATTAAAAACCATATCATTTCTATTCAACCAAATAGCCCAACACATGGCTGTTAAGCCCACACAAATCTGCCCTTTGAGTCCCGGCCGAATGCCATGGAGCCAAGAGCCAAACATGTTTGAGATGCTAGATGGTGGTTGAATTCCAAATGTGATGTAGATAATATTCCAAATAAACCGAGCGAAGTGGCAGTCAATGAAAAGGTGCTCAATAGTCTCATGGGAGCTACAGGAGCAACACTTTAAATTTCCTTTCCAATTTCGCTTTGCTAGATTATCCTTGGTTAGAGTAACTCCATTCTTCATGTACCACAGAAATATTTTGATCTTGAGTGGTACCTTGATCTTCCAAATTGGACACTTGCGGGTATAATACCATCACTAATCAATGCCATATACATTGTTTGTGTGGAAAAGGTACCACTTTTATGTAAGTTCCAAATGAAAACATCTTTGTCATCGGTGAGACTGTTGTTAAAACTTTCTCCACCAGTGCATACCATGTTTGTAAATTATGTCCAACTAGCGCCCGTCGGAAAGACACATTCAAAGGTGTAGTACTTAGTACATCAGCCACCGTTGCATTTTTCTTTCTCACTAGATGATAGAGATTAGGATAAGCTAATTTAAGAAGGTTGATCTCCTGCCCCAAGACCTCCCAAAAGCTAACTTCAGTTCCCCTATTCACCTTGAACTGACCACATTGAAGAAATTGGTCTTTCACCTCCATAAGTCCAGCCCAAAAATGGGAATCTCCCGGTTTCCCTTTAACTTGGGTTAATGTTTTATTTGACAAATATTTTCTCCTTAGGAGATTTTGCCAAATACCTTCTTCATTAATTAGTTTGAATAACCATTTGCTTAACAAACATCTATTCTGAATTTCTAAATTATGGATGCCTAAACCCCCACAATCTTTTGGTCTACACAGGATGCTCCACTTAGTGAGCCTATATTTCTTTTTGTGTTCATCACATTGCCAATAAAATCTTGAGCGGTAGTAATCTAATTTTCTAAGAACCCCTTTTGGCAATTCAAAGAAAGACAGCATGTACATCGCTAAGCTAGTTAGCACAGAGTTAATTAGAACTAGTCTACCACCCACAGAGAGCAGTTTTCCTTTCCAACTACTAAGCTTTTTCTGAAATTTTTCCTCAATCATTATCCAATCCTTGTTTGATAGCTTCCTATGGTGCATCGGAATTCCAAGGTATTTGAAAGGAGTGTTGCCTGTCTTACAGCCAAAGAGACGTGCATAGTCATGTTCAAAATTTTTTGCAGCTCCATAACAGTACAACTCGCTCTTATGGAAATTTATTTTCAGCCCTGATAATTGCTCAAAAGTGCTTAAAACTAGTTTAAGGTTCTTGGCATGATCAAGATCATGTTCCATGAAGAGGATTGTATCGTCGGCATATTGGAGAATAGATAGACCTCCATCAACTAAATGGGGTACCACTCCATTAAAGTCTCCATTGTTCTTTGCTCTCTCGATGAGGGTGGCTAACATATCAGCAACTAAGTTGAAAAGGATCGGAGACAAAGGGTCACCTTGTCTAAGTCCTTTCTTAGTCTGAAAATAGTGTCCAATATCATCATTTACTTTAATACCGACACTACCACCTTTAACAATTTGGTCGATCCAATTGCACCATTGTGGTGAAAAACCTTTCATTCGTAATGCTTGTTGTAAAAAAGACCAATTGACCTTGTCATAGGCTTTTTCAAAGTCGAGTTTTAAAACGACTCCATCAAGCTTTTTCCTATGCATCTCATGTAGAGTTTCATGTAATATTACCACTCCCTCCATGATGTTCCTTCCCGTCATGAAAGCGGTTTGGGATGGTTTAATGACTTTTTGTGCTACTAGAGCTACCCGGTTTGTCATTACCTTGGTGAAAATTTTGAAACTTACGTTAAGCAAGCATATGGGTCTAAACTGTTGAATTTGTTTAGCCTCCTTTTGCTTAGGGAGTAGTGTAATAATCCCAAAGTTAAGGCTAAATAAAGGAAGATCTTCCTTGTGAAACTCATGAAAGAGGGACAATAGGTCGTCTTTGATAACATCCCAAAATACTTGATAGAATTCGGCTGGAAAGCCATCAGGCCCTGGAGCCTTGTTATGGTCCATTTGGAAGATTGCCTTCTTGACCTCCTCCTCCATAAAGGGTGAGGTAAGAATTTCATTTTCCAACTCAGTTACTTGAGGGATATCATCTCTTTCCGATTCAATCAAGGTAAAACTATTCCGCTCAGATGCACCAAAGAGACCCTTATAATAATTAGTGATAAAACGTTTTAGGTTTTCATCACCCTCTATTATGCCCTCTTCTTGTTCTAATTGGAATATCCTTGTTCTCCTGTGTTTTCCATTTGCTACCAGTTGGAAGTATTTGGTATTACAGTCGCCTTGCAACAACTTAGTTGTCTTGGCTCTTTGATACCATTTTAACTCTTCTTCCCTCAAAAGATGAGTAAGGCGTTGCTTTAGACATTGTTTTAAATCAATTTCCTGAGCACTAAGCATTTGTGTTTCAGCTTTCTTGTCTAATTCATCAGCTTTCCTGATTATCTCCTCTTTTTCTTTCCTATATGTCCCACTAGTGCTTTTCGCCCAACCCCTTAGGAATTGTCGAAGTTTTTGAATTTTGAACTGCCATTTTTGTAGAGGTGATGTACCTCGGGATTCATTTTGCCAGATTTGAGTCACCTTTTTCGAAAAGCCCTCTCTCAGAAACCAACCAAGCTCAAATTTAAAAAGTGGTTGTTTGTTAGAGTGGGTTCCATTCCCCGTGCTCATAAGCAACGGAGTATGGTCAGAGATTTCTCTATTTAGAGCTCGTACTGTTGCCAGTGGAAACTTTGCCTCCCATTCCGTTGAGACCAAGATACGATCAAGCGTCTCAAAGGTGGGTTCGGCACGAGAATTTGCCCATGTGAATTTACGATTTGATAGGTCCAATTCCCGAAGATCCAAGCTGTCTATGACAGCGTTGAATAGGAAAGGCCATCTATCGTTATATCTGTTATTGTTTTTTCTTGCCGGTTTCGAATGATGTTAAAATCACCTCCAACAAGAACAGGCAAGTCTTCTTTGGCACAGGTCTGTACTAGTTCAGCTAGAAAAGGTTCTTTATACTCATCTTGAGCAGCCCCATAGACTGCCACAAGAACCCATCTAAAACCATCATCTTTGTTCCGGAGGTGGAATTTCACATAGAAGTCACCGGCGTCAATGCTGCCTATGTCAAACACCTCCAAATTAATACCTAGCAAAATTCCACTAGATCTACCATGAGGTGCTGACCAATGCCAAAGAAAATCTTGGCCAGCGCAAATATTGTTAAGTGTGCTTTGTGGGAAATCATTCTTCCCGGTTTCTAGTAAGGCAATGAAGTCTAGCTTCTCCTCCCTACTAGTGTCTGAGAGAAACCTAAATTTAGCCAAGTCACTAAGACCTCTGCTATTCCAAAAGATTCCCTTCATCTTGCACCATTTGAATATTTCTTAACTATCCTAACCTTAGGACTACCCTTTTTCCTCGATGAGCATCTTGATTTATTTTTCTTGAAAACAGTTTGAAAATCACAACTTAGGTGATCACTGTCCTCATTCATAACCTCCTCCATAAGATCACCACATAAGTGACCAAGAGCAAGGTTTTCAATGTCATGATCCTCATCCTCCACAATTTTATTTTGACCATTATCCGAATCTGAATTGTCTAAACATAAATCTGGTAGTGTATCCATACAGTGAAGATCAAGTTTCTTTAAAAGCACTATTGACTCTTTAATTTGTTTGGGGCTAGATCCTAGAGCTACACCCAAGTTACAAATCTTAGAAGAAATAGTATCATCAGAAAAAGAACAGAAGGATAGGTTGTTACCTTCAGTGTCAAGGTTCTTCCAAGCTGTACGTTTCTTGGCCTTCTCCATAGCATGCTGATCGATCACACCGGCCAACCTTGGGCTTGCACGAGTAGGCGACACAGCCGCCTCCTTGACTCTCGCAGCGACCAAGATGTGCTCGGCCAAAGCTGAGCCAGACCTCAGCAGCTGGTGGTCTGCCCTGATACGAGGGGGAGCTGACACAGCCACCCGACCCGTACCGACGCTGGAGCTCGAGCGCGCTTGTGCGCGGCTGTTCCGGCCGTCCATGGATCCCTTCCCGCCTGCCATCAACAAGTCAGCCGTAGGAGAGGCCAGTATCTCCCCTCCCATATCAGCACCTTTGGGCGAGAGACCATCATCGAGAAGGCCATCCTCCTCATCGCTCCCCACATCAACCAGCGAGCCATTCATCTGATCACCATCTTCTTCTGCAAGGATTCTGTCCACACAAAAATCTAAGGTGTTGTCCACTGCCATGTCGATGATATCAGTGGCCATTTTCTGGGTTTTCGCTTCCATCTCCTCCCTTTGCACCCCAACAATAGCTGTGGCTTGTTTGGTACTGTTATCAGTATTTCCATCCATGCCTGGAGGGAGAGTATCATTTCCATTTTGATCATCGGCATTGTCCCGCCTAGTGCGTTTCCCGTCTCTATCCATGTTATGGCCATCATTATCCTCATCCTCCTCCATATTCGGGTTGCCATCATTATTCCCATTATCAAAGTTGAAGTGAACCTCATCACCCTTATCATCAAAGCCCACTGGTTCGACCTCGAATTTTAACTCAAAGTAGTGATCGCCAATCACTACATCAAGCTTCGAAGGCAGCAACATAGGATCCAACACAGCCACCAAAATACGACCGAAGTTGTTCTTGCGTGTGGTTTCCATATCCACCGTTTGAGTTGAGCCAAGCATGGAGCCAATTGCCCAAAGATTCAAAAATTCTCTTAGCTTCTTTCGGATTCCAGTGACTCGAATCCATACCTTAGGAAGCAAGTAGCCATCTTCCCCTTCGTGCCACTCCTCAAACTGCATCCGCACCCCTTGAGGCACATCAGATCCACGCACATCAGCACCCCCAAAAGCTATAGCCCGCTGCAATTCACTCTTGGACGGAAAAGGAACCACAAATGAATCCTTCTCATGAGCCACCGGCTCCCATCTCCATTTAGTTGAGACCACACGTTGCATCTGTGTTGCTATTTGATCAGCAGACAAAGATCCTCCTACAATCTTGACAAGGGCCGTATTGGACTCCTTCTTTCGGGACAGTGGCGGATGCGGGATGTGATAGAAACCCAGCCCCATCACAGCATAACCAACAGCATGTGCCACTGGACGTGGCTGCTTGAGTAGATGACAACGGTGGTTGATGTGGTCGTGACCATCGCAGATCACACAGTAAACTTGGCTACTGCAGTCCGCCGCCAGATGCCCCTTCAGTCCACATCGACCACAAGACTTCTCCTTCTTCCCTGTCTTGGGTATCTCTTTCTCCTCCGCCTCCACTTCCTGATCCAGTTCCATCCCATTGTCATCAGTGGTGACCTTGTGCGCCTGTTCAGCAAGTTTGTGTGCTGGCCCATCACCAACGCCGCCATGCCGGCCAGCGCGACCACCACGGTCAGGCCTGCCCTGGTAGCCTCCTCGACGTGGCCCAAACCCCCTGGTACCACGGGGTCTGAAGCCGTTCGGCTGCCATCCACGGCCGCGATTGCCTCTGCCATCACCATACCCAGGGTCAAACCCAAGGCCTCCTCCTTGAAAACCTCCGCCGCCACCAGCCGGCCTCATCTCTCCAGCGCCATTGCCCATACCAGAGCCACGGCCGCGACCACCAGCGCCCCAGCCTTCCATCTTGTCGCACCGGTGCGCAGCCGCTCCTTCCTCCGCCGCCGCTCGCTCAGTTGAGGAGCTCGATGTCCGAGCCGAGGTTGCGTGAATGCTAGCGGCAACTGAAGCGTTTGGGGAGGGCGGCGCGTGTGCCAACTGCGTTAAAGACCTCAGGCATCCAGCGTGGGAAAAGAGACCACCCAGCCCGGCCGTAAAGGTGAAATGAGTTGGTCTTCCTCCAAGGCGAAGTTGAAAAGCACGGCCCGGCCCAGGTTTCACCTGTTGGACCAGCCGACCGATACCTCCGAGATCACGCGTCCACTGTCGGGTTGATTCGAAATTTGAAATTTGGGAACCAGACCGGCAGACCGCCGGCGTCGGAGACGAAACCGGAGATGCATCATCTCCACAGTCAAAATCCGTCCTTGACATGAACCGCGCACTAGCCATTGCATCTGCCAAGGTGTACTTCAGAGATGTTCTGGCTGGCGGAAGCGGCCCCCGCCACGGTTTCAACTTCGCCTTCGACACCGTCCACTTGCCGTTCCTCCGTCCCCGAGCCTCATCCTTCTTGTTTGGTTCCGATCCTGCAACACCAGAGACTACACAGCCATTAGAGGTTAGTTCTGCCGTTGATGGCAGCAAGGATGAGTCCAGGCGCAGGTCGCAGTTGGGCACAGCATTAAGCCGGTAGCACTGCGCAAGGCGCGGATGGCGCTTTCCGACGGAGGCAACCTCAACGTCGTCTTCTTCATCAGAACTCAGCTCGTCCGCCAGCGGCCAGAACCTCGAACCGAGACTGCGACGCCGCCCAGCCAACGGGTCGGCCCGGTTCTGGTGCTGACCGCCATTAGCAAGGGATGCCTCCTCGAGCCAGCCCGGCGTCTCATCCTCGCAAGCTCCGGGCGCCACCGGCGCCGGCGCCAGCGTTAGCCGGCGAGCTGCGGGGCGTGGAGGCGGCGATCTTATTGTTTTCTTTTTCCACAACACTGGTGCCATCATACCAATCTCCGCGAAGCCAATGCCGTAGTTGATGGCGAAGAGCACGCTGACGTTGATGCGGCTGTAGGACCTGCCAGCATGGGCATCCGTCGTCGCCGTGGCGCTCGCGACGGTCCTGCTCCTCCGCGCCGTCTCCGGACGCAGGCGGCGCCGGCCGCTGAGCAGCCTCCCGGGCCCCAAGCCGTGGCCGGTCATCGGCAACTTCAACCTCCTCGGCGCGCTCCCGCACCGCTCCCTGGACGCGCTGTCGAAGCGGCACGGCCCGCTGATGCGCGTGCAGTTCGGCTCCTTCCCCGTCGTCGTCGCCTCGTCCGTCGACATGGCCAAGTTCTTCCTCAAGACCCACGACTCGGCGTTCATCGACCGGCCCAAGATGGCGGCGGGCAAGTACACCACCTACAACTACTCCAACATCGCGTGGAGCCCCTACGGCGCCTACTGGCGGCAGGCGCGCAGGATCTGCGCCGACGAGCTCTTCAGCGCGCGGCGGCTCGAGTCCTCCGAGCACGTCCGCCGGGAGGAGCTCCTCGCGCTGCTGCGCGCCCTGCACGCGACGGCCGGCCGGGTCGTGCCGCTCAAGGAGCACCTGTCCACGATGAGCCTGAACATGATCGCCCGCATGGTGCTGGGCCGGAAGGCCGTGGACGGGGAGGTGGTGGTGGCCAGCGGCGGAGGCGGGGGCTCCGTCACGACGTGGAAGGAGTTCCGGTGGATGCTGGACGAGCTGTTCCTGCTCAACGGCGTGCTCAACGTCGGGGACTGGATCCCGTGGCTGTCGTGGATGGACCTGCAGGGGTACGTCAGGAGGATGAAGAGGGTGGGCGAGATGTTCGACCGGTTCATGGAGAACGTGGTGGAGGAGCACGACGAGCGGCGGCGGCGCGAGGGGGGCGCGTTCGTGGCGAAGGACATGGTCGACAGGCTGCTTCAGCTCGCTGACGATCCCGGCCTCGAGGTCAAACTCACCCGGGACAGCGTGAAAGCGTTCACGCAGGTCTGCATCTCCTCCTGGTTAATTTCAGCTCTCTGTGTACACAAGTGCTTAATCAAATTGATTAATCATCAATCGCGTCTATGGTACGGTACAGGACCTCGTGGCCGGGGGCACCGAGAGCGCCGCGGTGATCGTGGAGTGGGCCATGTCAGAGCTCCTGAAGAACCCCGAGGTCTTCGCAACGGCCACCGAGGAGCTGGACGGCGTCATCGGCCGCGGCCGCTGGGTCGAGAAGGACATGGCGCAGCTCCCCTACGTGGACGCCATCGTGAAGGAGACGATGCGGCTGCATATGGTCGTGCCCCTGCTCTCGCCGCGCCTGTCGCGGGAGGACACGTCCGTGGGCGGCCACGACATCCCCGCGGGCACGCGCGTGCTCGTCAACGCGTGGGCCATCAGCCGCGACCCGGCCGTGTGGGACGCGCCCGAGGAGTTCCGGCCGCGGCGGTTCGTCGGGAGCAAGATGGACGTGAAGGGGCAGGACTTCGAGCTGCTGCCGTTCGGGTCCGGCCGGCGGATGTGCCCCGG
>OAMR01000143.1:2510730-2521805 GCA_900205405.1 Echinochloa crus-galli | reverse complement strand
AAGTATTTGGTATTACAGTCGCCTTGCAACAACTTAGTTGTCTTGGCTCTTTGATACCATTTTAACTCTTCTTCCCTCAAAAGATGAGTGAGGCGTTGCTTTAGACATTGTTTTAAATCAATTTCCTGAGCACTAAGCATTTGTGTTTCAGCTTTCTTGTCTAATTCATCAGCTTTCCTGATTATCTCCTCTTTTTCTTTCCTATATGTCCCACTAGTGCTTTTCGCCCAACCCCTTAGGAATTGTCGAAGTTTTTGAATTTTGAACTGCCATTTTTGTAGAGGTGATGTACCTCGGGATTCATTTTGCCAAATTTGTGTCACCTTTTCCGAAAAGCCCTCTCTCAGAAACCAACCAAGCTCAAATTTAAAAAGTGGTTGTTTGTTAGAGTGGGTTCCATTCCCCGTGCTCATAAGCAACGGAGTATGGTCAGAGATTTCTCTATTTAGAGCTCGAACCGTTGCCGTTGGAAACCTTTCCTCCCATTCCGTAGAGACCAAGATACGATCGAGCGTCTCAAAGGTGGGTTCGGCACGAGAATTTGCCCATGTGAACTTACGATTTGATAGGTCCAATTCGCGAAGATCCAAGCTGTCTATGACAGCGTTGAATAGGAAAGGCCATCTATCGTTATATCTGCTATTGTTTTTTTCTTGTCGGTTTCGAATGATGTTAAAATCACCTCCAACGAGAACAGGCAAGTCCTCTTTGGCACAGGTCTGTACTAGTTCAGCTAGAAAAGGTTCTTTATACTCATCTTGAGCAGCCCCATAGACTGCCACAAGAACCCATCTAAAACCATCATCTTTGTTCCGGAGGTGGAATTTCACATAGAACTCACCTTTGTCAATGCTGCCTATGTCAAACACCTCCAAATTAATACCTAGCAAGATTCCACCAGATCTACCATGAGGTGCTGACCAATGCCAAAGAAAATCTTGGCCAGCGCAAATGTTGCTAAGTGTGCTTTGTGGGAAATCATTCTTCCCGGTTTCTAGTAAGGCAATGAAGTCTAGCTTCTCCTCCCTACTAGTGTCTGAGAGAAACCTATATTTAGCCAAGTCACTAAGACCTCTGCTATTCCAGAAGATTCCTTTCATCTTGCACCATTTGAATATTTCTTAACTATCCTAACCTTAGGACTACCCTTTTTCCTCGATGAGCATCTTGATTTATTTTTCTTGAAAACAGTTTGAAAATCACAACTTAGGTGATCACTGTCCTCATTCATAACCTCCTCCATAAGATCACCACATAAGTGACCAAGAGTAAGGTTTTCAATGTCATGATCCTCATCCTCCACCAGTACATTTTGACCATTATCCGAATCTGAATTATCTAAACAAAAATATGGTTGTGTATTCAAACGGTGTAAATCAGATTTCTTTAAAAGCACTACTGACTTCTTAATTTGTTTGGGGCTAGATCCTAGAGCTACACCCAAGTTACAAATCTTAGAAGAAATAGTATCATCAGAAAAAGAACAGAGGGACAGGTCGTTACCTTCAGTGTCAAGGTTCTTCCAAGCTGTACGTTTCTTGGCCTTCTCCATAGCATGCTGATCGATCACACCGGCCAGCCTTGGACTTGCACGAGTAGGCGACGCAGCCGCCTCCTTGACTCCCCCAGCAACCAAGATATGCTCAGCCAAAGCTGAGCCCATGTCGATGATATCAGTGGCCATTTTCTGGGTTTTCGCTTCCATCTCCTCCCTTTGCACCCCAACAATAGCTGTGGCTTGTTTGGTACTGTTATCAGTATTTCCATCCATGCCTGGAGGGAGAGTATCATTTCCATTTTGATCATCGGCATTGTCCCGCCTAGTGCGTTTCCCGTCTCTATCCATGTTATGGCCATCATTATCCTCATCCTCCTCCATATTCGGGTTGCCATCATTATTCCCATTATCAAAGTTGAAGTGAACCTCATCACCCTTATCATCAAAGCCCACTGGTTCGACCTCGAATTTTAACTCAAAGTAGTGATCGCCAATCACTACATCAAGCTTCGAAGGCAGCAACATAGGATCCAACACAGCCACCAAAATACGACCGAAGTTGTTCTTGCGTGTGGTTTCCATATCCACCGTTTGAGTTGAGCCAAGCATGGAGCCAATTGCCCAAAGATTCAAAAATTCTCTTAGCTTCTTTCGGATTCCAGTGACTCGAATCCATACCTTAGGAAGCAAGTAGCCATCTTCCCCTTCGTGCCACTCCTCAAACTGCATCCGCACCCCTTGAGGCACATCAGATCCACGCACATCAGCACCCCCAAAAGCTATAGCCCGCTGCAATTCACTCTTGGACGGAAAAGGAACCACAAATGAATCCTTCTCATGAGCCACCGGCTCCCATCTCCATTTAGTGGAGACCACACGTTGCAGCTGTGTTACTATTTGATCTGTAGACAAAGATCCTCCAACAATCTTGACAAGGGCTGTCTTGGATTCCTTCTTCCGGGACAATGGTGGATGGGGAATGTGGTAGAAACCTAGCCCCATCACTGCATAACCAACGGCATGTGCCACTGGACGTGGCTGCTTGAGTAGATGACAGTGATGGTTGATGTGGTCATGGCCATCGCAGATCACACAGTAAACTTGGCTACTGCAATCCGCTGCCAGATGCCCCTTCAGTCCACATCGACCACATGACTTCTCCTTCTTCCCTGTCTTGGGTATCTCTTTCTCCTCCGTCTCAACTTCCTGATCCAGTTCCATCCCATTGTCTTCAGTGGTGGCCTTGTGCGCCGGCTTTGTTGGTTTGTGTACTGACCCATCCCAATCACCAACGCCGCCATGCCGGCCATTGCGACCACCACGGTCAGGCCTGCCCTGGTAGCCACCTCGGCGCGGCCCAAACCCCCTGGTACCACGGGGTCTGAAGCCGTTCCGCTGCCATCCGCGGCCGCGATTGTCTCTGCCATCACCATACCCAGGGTCAAAGCCTAGGCCTCCTCCTTGAAAACCTCCGCCGCCACCAGCCGGCCTCATATCTCCCGTGCCATTGACCATGCCAACGCCCCGGCCGCGACCACCATTGCCCCAGCCTTCCATCTTGTCGCACCGGTGCGCAGCCGCTCCTTCCTCCGCCGCCGCTCGCTCAGTTGAGGAGCTCGATGTCCGAGCCGAGGTTGCGTGAATGCTAGCGGCAACTGAAGCGTTTGGGGAGGGCGGCGCGTGTGCCAACTGCGTTAAAGACCTCAGGCATCCAGCGTGGGAAAAGAGACCACCCAGCCCGGCCGTAAAGGTGAAATGAGTTGGTCTTCCTCCAAGGCGAAGTTGAAACGAACGGCCCGGCCCAGGTTGCACCTGTTGGACCAACCGACCGAGATCTCGCGCCCATTGTCGGGTCGATTCGAAATTTGAAATTTGGGAACCAGACCGGCAGACCGCTGGCGTCGGAGACGAAACCGGAGATGCATCATCTCCACAGTCAAAATCCGTCCTTGACATGAACCGCGCACTAGCCATTGCATCTGCCAAGGTGTACTTCAGAGATGTTCTGGCTGGCGGAAGCGGCCCCCGCCACGGTTTCAACTTCGCCTTCGACACCGTCCACTTGCCGTTCCTCCGTCCCCGAGCCTCATCCTTCTTGTTTGGTTCCGATCCTGCAACACCAGAGACTACACAGCCATTAGAGGTTAGTTCTGCCGTTGATGGCAGCAAGGATGAGTCCAGGCGCAGGTCGCAGTTGGGCACAGCATTAAACCGGTAGCACTGCGCAAGGCGCGGATGGCGCTTTCCGACGGAGGCAACCTCAACGTCGTCTTCTTCATCAGAACTCAGCTTGTCCGCCAGAGGCCAGAACCTCGATCCGAGGCTGCGACGCCGCCCAGCCAATGGGTCGGCCCGGTTCTGGTGCTGACCGCCATTAGCAAGGGATGCCTCCTCGAGCCAGCCCGGCGTCTCATCCTCGCAAGCTCCGGGCGCCACCGGCGCCGGCGCCAGCGTTAGCCGGCGAGCCGCGGGGCGTGGAGGCGGCGAACTCATCGCCGCATCCTCATAATAGGTGTGGAGGTAGCCATCGAGCTGAGCCTACCGGAGCTCAGCATCTGTTGGGTTAGGAGGAACAAAGCATACATTGGATTGGCAAGGAGAAATATCCCCTGAAATGGTAGAGGCAATCAATTGGAGGTTCTTATTCTCATCTTACTTTGCTACTTCCCTACCTGATCAAACTTGTATGTTCCTGCTGCAAATTTGCATATGCAATGGACACCCTCCTTCCAGGACAATTTCTGCAAATTTCTGAATCTTTTGGCTAAAATTGGGGATGAACAAGTATTTAAGACGGATGAGATTATCATTACCTGTTCTGGCAATGATAATCTCATCCGTCTTAAATACTTGTTCATCCCCAATTTTAGCCAAAAGATGGGCGAGGGAGTTTGAGGTAGCCTTAATGTGACCATGCGTGCGTTTGACTTGTGTATGGAGTGAGTCGTCCCCGAAACTGAAATAAAGTGACTTCAAATGAAGCATCATGGTGTGATATATTAAGATCCTATCGACTAACATATATAGTAGGCAGACTTTTTTTTTTGAAGAGTCAACGGGGGCCTAAGAAAGCCCACCTGAACGATTATATTTCTTCAAAGTGAGGTTACAAGATCAGGCAAACATCCTTGTGGCCAAGAATGGTGATCAGGGTACATTGTGTGAAAGAAAAAGAAAGGGAACTACAAGGGATTACATATCGCAACACATTTCCACCAAGCTAAAAACAAAAGAGAAAAAGAGAAGGTACCAAAGCCTAGCTAGCTCAGCTCTGGACGACGAAGACCGTGAGCACGTATCAGAAACCCCCGCATCGACCTTGCCTTGACAACGACACCATCTTCGCAAACCCTGTGCCAAGCACCTTACGAATCCCAGTTTACAGCAAAGGAGGCTGGCGACGGACGAGGATGAACCTCGACCTGAACCACTCCTCACCACAAGCTGGAGAACCGACCAATACTTTTACGCCAAAGGTTGGACATGATCGCCCGCAAGAAAAACAGGAAGCCAACCAATTCAGGGCGCTGCCATCGCGCACTGGGGGGAGGAATCCCCAGGGGGGAGCGCATCCTAAAAATTAGCGATCAAGACCGACCAAGCAAGGATGGGCGAAGGCTTAGCAAGAGCTAGGCGGGGGTCGCCGAAGGAGACAGAGGGGCAAGCCATGCGGAGGCGAGACACCTCTCCGCGCGCCGAGCGCGACACTTTCGTTGCACGGAGGGCCAGAGTCGTGCAGAGATGAACCATCTCCCCACGCACCGGGCGCGACGCTCTTGCTGCACGACCACTGGTGCCCAAGGAGCTAGGCACCACCGTCCCTCCCTGGTGACCGAAGCACACCCGCATGTCCAAAGGACGCGGGTCGGTCTGAATGGGAGGGCAGGAGGTGACAAGAGAAGCTCCATACCAGATCTTGTGGCCGCCAGCATAGGCGGCCGAAGGGCTCCAGAGAGCACACCCCAAGGAAGGGGTACCCATCCATGGCCACATTGAAGCAGCAGCCCGCCGATGCGACCGGAGGTCGCCAGATGCCGGAGGGGGCTCGACCGGGGAGGGCCATCAGCGGCGCCGGCAGGAGGCGCCAGCCACCACCAGGTGGGGAGCGGGAGACCGCCGAGGCCGGCCCGCCCGCGCGCCGTCCACCGCCGCGCACCAGAGCCCCGAGCTCGCCCCCCGCACATCGCCGGCGGAGGCCCCGACCAAGAGGCCAGCGCAGGGGGCCAAGGGCCAGCGACGTGGAGGGGGAGGCGAGCCTAGGCTGCGCGGGGACGCAGCCGGAGAGGCACAGGACCGCCGGAGACCATCGATTTTTGAATGGGGCGATTTTTGGATCTGGATCTAGAGCAAAACGAGAGAGGGAAGGAGGAGGAGGGGCGAGTTGGAGGAGGTGCTGCTGCGGTTCTAGCGCCCGCCGCCACTGCGGCAGCAGCAGAGGCAACGGCGGCGGGCGAGCGGCTGCCGGGGAGCGGGGGACTCGGCGGCGGCGGGCGGTCGCCTCCCGAGTCGCCCTGCGCGGACGGCTCCAAGCATCTCCTTTTCTGTCTAGTAGGCAGACTTGGATTGACATGTTATTATTAGTGACTCCTGCCTTTGTCAATACGGCACGAAGCAAGGGCGTCATTGTTGTTTATCAAAAAAGAAAAAGCAAGGACATCATCAACGCGCTCATCGGCAGCACGTGCAAGTACTAGCCACAGTAACCGTTTGATTTGAAGGTGCACCCAACTCAGTCCTCGCCCCATCATATTGCTAGAAACATACGGAGTAGGTCAAGGACTCAATCTTCAACACTTAAGTGCTGTTGCTTGTCTAACCTGTACCAAACTCCAAGAATAATGATGTACCCAAATTAGAGAGTGCACACTAGTTGTTCTCAACTAGGATGCAAAGAGTGCACACTCATTGGAAGAACAACTCTCACCTATTGTTTTCAATCAAAATATGTATGAATGTTCACATCACGGCTTTACTTGGTATTCACATCAGTGCGGTGATTTCGCAGAAGCAAATGCTGCTTACGTGGAATTTTCCTTCCAAAGAAGTAACCCGAGGCCTTGGGCCCAGCCCATTCATTAATCCTTCAGTACAAACAGCTAAGCTCCATCAGCAGGCTCGTAAGCAACGGTCCACGCAGGCTGGGCCCCTCGGCGGCCTCCCATCCCTCTAAAAATCCGCGGGAGGCAACGGCCTTGGGGCCCAGCCCATTAAACCTAACCCGCGCCCCTCGGCGGCCTCGCAACCCTCTAAAAATCCGCGGGAGGTAACGGCCTTAGGGCCCAGCCCATTAAATCCCATCCGCGCGCGCGCGGGTACAGCAAGCCAGCGAAGCCCACCCCAGTCGAACAGCCCGCGGGCCCCGCCGCCGCTGTCCGCAGAAGATCCGAGGAAAAGTCGCGGGGCCCACCACTCAGCGTCACGCGCGTGGATGCGTAGGCGTCACGACGAATCCGCCACCCCGAACCACCACCGCATCGTCGGGTCGGGTCGCCTTCCGTCGCCTACTCACCTCCCACTCCTCCCCTTCCACCACGTCGGAGATCGAGAGGGACGCCGCCGCCTCCCCTCGCAATGGCGCCGAGATCCCCGCGCTGAGCGACCCGGGGGACCTCCGGATCCGCCGCCCGTCCGGCTCCCGCAGGTGAGCACGCTCTCTCGCTCGCTCGCTCGCTGTCCCACCCATCACGGAGCACCGCCATCCCCAATCCGCCCCTGAAATGCGGCGCGGGGTTCGTGCCGGTTTAGGCGGTCGAGCTTGCTTAGCTGCTTCCCCGAGTAGTCGCGCGAGTAGGTTGTGCTAATCGCCAGCAATTCGAAGGGATTTGGTGGGCTGCTGCTGGGACGTGCTATTTTCAGTTGTGAGGTGCGCTGAATTGCTCGCCTCGATTCCGACCTCCTCGGGCATGCTCGTGCGCGCATTCCCGTTTCTCATTTCCCAGCTGGTTCGAAACTGCTCGGCGGGCGCTTAGGATGCTCAGTGGTGCTGGATTAGTAGGTTATTAGTGGGCCTCAGGGAGCGCCATTCCAGTTCTGGATCCTGTTGGTTTGGCAAGGCCCTTTGTTGGCGCTGTGCATGCAGTGGCAGAGCTAAAATTAGCCAAAATGGCAATTCCGCGGTGCTGCCATTTGAAGCATGCATGTAGTGCCAATCAAAGCATTTACTAGTTCAAGCTCTCTGCTGCCTATTTCCACTTCCATTATGTTGTCATCAAACTGTTTTGCCATTAGGCTAGTTGACATGTTTGAATGGTAACCGACGCATAGCTCCAAGTTGAAAATGTGAAAGTTGCTGCCTGGTTTACTCGCCAGGGCACGGACTGGGTCGATGTAGATTGACTATGTATGGTTGTTGCGATTTATATCCACGAAGATGTGGGTCATTCATGCTTTTTTTCAACTTAAGCATCTATGCTCCATTTGCAGTTGAATTCCAGGAAGCTCTCCTCTACTCAAGTAAGACATGGCCCATGTGTCGTTCAAAAACAAGGAAGTGGACGGGGGTATGTCCCGATGGTCGGAGTACCTGAATGTTGAAGAACTGACTCCTTCTGCATTGGCAAGCTGGAGGAACATGGGTGTTGATGGGATGCAAGGTTCTTCGACCGGTGCCCACAAACACCTTCAGATGGAACCGGTGGTTCAGCTGTCGAAAGTTGCAGAGGGGTTGCTGGCCAAAATGTACCGGCTGAATAGCATCCTGGACTATCCAGATCCGAACACGCACACATTCTCAGATGCATTTTGGAAAGCTGGAGTCTTTCCAAATTTCCCGAAAATTTGCATCACATTGTCGAAGAAATTTCCTGAGCATCCAAACAAGCTGCAGCTGGAAAGGGTAAGGATTCTGGTTTCTTCATCTTTTGACACCTCTTCTCTCTTCCTAGCTAGGGTTTGTTTATTTAATATTGCTACCAGAGGTGGCTCAGTGACTTGAATGCTTGCCTTGCAGGTAGATAAGTTTGCTCTTGATGCTTTAAACGAGAATGCTGAAGGTTACATGCACAATCTAGAGCAATGGATCCTGGTATGTGCCAAGCATATCAATTAATCTTAACATTCAGGGCAAAAAGGAAAAGTTCCATTTGTTAAAAAAAATTAGGTTGCAATCTAAAACCTAAGTGTATGGTATGACTCAAGTTTTCATTGAATTGTGGAGATTACATTGGTCATTTTTTTGATTTATACTATATTCTGCTCTGATTAACTGAGCATCCCTGTTGAAACTTATAGGATATATAGTAACTGACCTACCATAATTATGTACAACCCATTCCACGGGTTCATTGTCCATTTTCGACTCAGCGGATACATTTTTCATAGTTGAACTGTCGGACATTCTGTCCATGTAGGTTGCATGAGTTGGCACCGTTCTTTTTTAGCATAACTATGCTGTCCCTGATTCCACTTGAGTTTCAATAAATGCTTCATGAATATTAAACAAAGAAAAGGCCATACTTGCGATTTGTCGATTTCTAAAATGCTCGCTAGAATATGCACGCCAACTGTTGGTACTGCAGCTGGAGTGAAGCACTGCCCTGACCTAACCTTGAGTCCATGAGCAGCCTGAAATTAGGTGTTCACGTCCGGGCAATCTTTCTATGTCATAACAATGTACTTAGAAATTACTTACTTGTTACTAGTTAATCACCTTATTCCCCTTGACAATGTTCTTTCCCTTCGTTTTACTGATTTCCTTATGTCATCCCATTAGTTGCTTCTTGATTTGCTGGCATTTCGTGAACAAGCTCTGCGACTTATTTTGGATTTGAGCAGCACAGTCATAACATTGCTGGTAAGGAATCTTTGGTCTTAATTGAAATAAGCTATTGTTTCTGTCTGTGTAATTGACTATGTTTCCATTATTTTCACAGCCACATCAGAACTCTTTAATTCTTCATGCTTTTATGGATTTGTTTTGCTCATTTGTCCGAGTCAATCTTTTCTCTGACAAGGTAATCATGTTCTTTATCTCGTTATATCTGAAATGCATTACAACTCTAAATAGCAGTTTTTCCTCTGTTACTAAATTATTTTCCTCCCTGACTTTCTTTTTGCAGGTACCAAGAAAGATGATCCTCCAGGTTTACAACATCTTACACGTTATGCTAAAAGGTGGTCGTGATTGTGAGTTTTATCACCGGTATGGGCCTCTGTTTGGTAACTAGGGAGTTGTTTCCAACTTCCAAAAACTTTATATTATGATTATGCCATTCATCGTAATTTGACATTTATGTGGGCCATGTGCTGATGTGTTGTAAAATTTTATTGGCAACAAATACGATCATTCTTAATTAGTCAACCACGCATGTTAATTTATGATTATTGATTTATACTGAAAGAAAAACACAAATATGCCTCCAATGCGAGACATAATTCAAAATTTGAAGGCCAAGAATCAAAGTGTTCTGCTTTTTCAATATTGATACTTATGTAGTTTATTGATAAATATGAAGACCTAAGTCCCCTTTACAAGAATTTTAAATATTAAATATTGTTATGTTGCATTTTTCGATATATTATTGCTTGTAGCAGGAGTTGAACCACTGATTGCAACCTGTGCACTTACTATTTAACTGCATACCAGTGATATTGTTTTTGTGATGAATGATTTCATTGGTTACATCGTGTTACCTAATCATTCTTTTTTGTTATCTCTAGTCCCTACTCTATACTGGATTGTCCTACACTGACTATTGTTTAACCATGCACAGATTGGTTCAGTTTGTGGACTCTTATGATCCACCTATCAAAGGATTGCATGAAGATCTTAATTTTGTGAGCCCACGAATTGGAGAGGTGATCCTCATGTCTCTCTATCGCAATAATAACTATGAATCAAGCTTCATATGCTATTTGCAGTGTTCAGTCCCTAAGTTTGTTGTCATACTAGGCTACTTCCCCCTTGTTCAGTACTGTGACTGTGAAATAGGTTGCAGAAAAGCTTTGTTGAGCTGGTTTTGAGTATGGAGTTTATTTGGAAGGCCATTTTTTAACGGTGTATGTTGCTTAACTAGTTTTATGCATTCATGTTGGCATGTTGCTTTCCATTCTTATCATCATTTTTTTTGTCTTTTGAATTCGATACCTTATGTATCTGCTAATGTATTTTGTTTTTTTTGACACGTGCTAATGTATTTATTACTTATATAAAAGATGGTGTTCGAGTATTTTCTGTGTATTTGTTTTGGGAGCACTTAATGTGCCACTGAGTATCTTCTGTGGTGGATAATATTGTTTGCACATCTGTATTCACAGGGTGTATGATATTAAGATCCATGGTTTATGCTAGAGTTTTGAAATTTAAATACAATTAAGACCAGCAGATAGTGTTTGAGACTTTCGAGTAAAGTGCAGGCATCTTGCTAGTACCTCTACAGAAACTGACATAGATAGTCCTTTATTTTATCCTTTTTTGGTGCTTTGACTATAATGTTTTCTTCCTCAGGTCCTGGAAGCTGTTGGCCCAATTATCTTTCTTTCAACCGATACAAAAAAATTAAGAAATGAAGGTTTCCTCAGCCCATTTCATCCACGTTATCCCGACATCCTAACAAATTCTGCTCATCCAATGGTTAGT
>OAMR01000143.1:2493070-2510304 GCA_900205405.1 Echinochloa crus-galli | reverse complement strand
TTTTTGACTTCCATCTACTTGGAATCATTCTTGCAGATGTTTGTTAATGCTTTATGTTGACTTATGCAGGGAAGTGCATGAGCAAGCGCTAGTGTCATGTGATGTTATGCATCGTGAAAGGAGGATTCTTCTTAAGCAGGAAATTGGAAGGATGGTTTTATTTTTCACAGATCAACCTAGCCTCCTAGCACCTAATATTCAGGTCTGGTGCCAACTATCACATTTCGTTAACTATTACCTTTTTTCCGATTGTAGTATTGAGACATGAAATTTGATGCATTAAGTTCTGGCCTTTGACATTTTGATGGTATGTCCAATATTAGCCTCTTTGAATGATGCTTGAGCTTCTGATCATCATAAAGATGATTTATAATTTATATTGGAACAAAACTGAATGATGAAGATGTATCCTGCTATACATTTGTATCAGTTTATTCTGGGATTGCAGGCATATTAGAGTTCCTTACTTCTGCACTTCTAAGTAATTCAACTATCATTTAGGGCGACATATCTATATGTAAGATCTTCTTTAGGGGGAAAAAGTAGGATATTGTGCTATATTTTAGTATTATTATAGTCGAAAGAGAGGGTAATTAACAAGAAAGAGGAAAGGAATGCAGAAGTGATTAATTTGGATTAACTAGCTACTCTCGAGAAAAATTCTTTGTGCACTATGGATAACCTTTGAATATCCCATCTAAAGAACTTTTTCCATGAGACTTGAGAGGCTCTATACTTTCAGATCTTCATGAGTTCATGTTGAGGGAAGTACCTAATATCACGTTATTCTGCGATTGATATATAAATAATATTGGTACATTGTGCAGATGGTCTTTTCTGCTCTTTCATTGGCTCAATGTGAGGTGATTTGGTACTTCCAACATGTGGGAGTCGCATCATCAAAATCTAGTCGAGGGAAAACTGTTGACATTGTGAGTTACAAAGTTTTTCTTGGATTCAATAAATTGTTTTCCCCCAAGCTTCATATGCTATTTGCAGTGTTCAGTCCCTAAGTTTGTTGTCATACTAGGCTACTTCCCCCTTGTTCAGTACTGTGACTGTGAAATAGGTTGCAGAAAAGCTTTGTTGAGCTGGTTTTGAGTATGGAGTTTATTTGGAAGGCCATTTTTTAACGGTGTATGTTGCTTAACTAGTTTTATGCATTCATGTTGGCATGTTGCTTTCCATTCTTATCATCATTTTTTTTGTCTTTTGAATTCGATACCTTATGTATCTGCTAATGTATTTTGTTTTTTTTGACACGTGCTAATGTATTTATTACTTATATAAAAGATGGTGTTGGAGTATTTTCTGTGGATTTGTTTTGGGAGCACTTAATGTGCCACTGAGTATCTTCTGTGGTGGATAATATTGTTTGCACATCTGTATTCACAGGGTGTATGATATTAAGATCCATGGTTTATGCTAGGGATTTAAAATTTAAATACAATTAAGACCAGCAGATAGTGTTTGAGACTTTCGAGTAAAGTGCAGGCATCTTGCTAGTACCTCTACAGAAACTGACATAGATAGTCCTTTATTTTATCCTTTTTTGGTGCTTTGACTATAATGTTTTCTTCCTCAGGTCCTGGAAGCTGTTGGCCCAATTATCTTTCTTTCAACCGATACAAAAAAATTAAGAAATGAAGGTTTCCTCAGCCCATTTCATCCACGTTATCCCGACATCCTAACAAATTCTGCTCATCCAATGGTTAGTCTTTTCACTGGTTATTGATGATGAATCACGAGAGTGTAAATATTTGTTCCTTATTCTGTGGATATCATGATAAAGATATATTAGAGTTCAGAAACTTAATGTGATTCTCTTTCCTCCCAGAGGGCACAAGACTTGGCTAATGTGACATCATACCGTGAGTGGGTTCTTCTAGGATATCTTGTTTGTCCTGATGAGCTACTTCGGGTGACCAGTATTGATGTTGCCATGGTATGTTCTATGCCTTTCCCCCCCTGTTAGTTCCATATACTCTGTTTTCCTGAATTGCTGAAAATTTATTCTTATGTATAGTTAATGGCGTATAATGGTTTTAATGAACATTTATTTATACCCACCCATATAGTGGCATATATATCTTGTTTTCTCAGCCTATTGTATCATAATAATCTTCTGTTGGTATCCTGTAGGCTCCATTTGGTGTCGTGGTGGCTTTTTTAAAATCATTTTTTATTTCTTAGTTATATAGAGCATTTAGTTGAGAGCACCTTTCATGTATCTGTTACAAAAAAAAAACTGTACTAGAATCAGTAAAGATTCACCAAACTAGATTCCTCAGTGCACAATCATGAGACTTAAGCCTTGATTTGTTTTCTCCCTGTGATTTTCAGGTTGTTCTGAAAGAGAATTTAATACTCCCTCTGTTCAGAGATGAGGTAAAATTTAAGATAATATGGTAGCTATGGTCGATTCTTTGATGTTCCTGTGCTAATTTGGTCTTCCGTTTGTTCGTGTAGTACATCTTACTTCATGAAAATTATCAACTTTATGTCCTTCCAAAAGTTCTAGAATCAAAGAGAATGGCTAAATCTGGACGAACTAAGCAGAAGGAAGCTGATCTGGAGTACAATGTTGCAAAGCAGGTTGAGAAAATGTTAACGTATGTCCACAGCTTTTTCTCTATTTACTCTATACTTTGATTATTATATTTTCAAAATCTTTCTGCATATTCACCTTTTTTACATACACCACAAATTCAGATGGCCTATATTTGATTGGTTGTTTTGACTTTTGACTTTTGACTTCATCTACTTGTGAACTATTTGCAAAGATAGATTTTTTCCCTTTTTCCTAGCACATTATCCTCTTCTGGTCATTACTTTTTTTTACTGGACCTTTTTTGACTTCCATCTACTTGGAATCATATGCTTTATATTGACTTATGCAGGGAAGTGCATGAGCAAGCGTTAGTGTCATGTGATGTTATGCATCGTGAAAGGAGGATTCTTCTTAAGCAGGAAATTGGAAGGATGGTTTTATTTTTCACAGATCAACCTAGCCTCCTAGCGCCTAATATTCAGGTTTGGTGCCAACCATCACATTTCGTTAACTATTACCCTTTCTCCTATTGTAGTATTGAGACATGGAATTTGATGCATTAAGTTCTGGCCTTTGACATTTTGATGGTATGCCCAATATTAGCCTCTTTGAATGATGCTTGAGCCTGATCATCATAAAGATGATTTATAATTTATATTGTAACAAAACTGAATGATGATCCTACTATACATTTGTAAGTTTATTCTGGGATGGTGGGCATATAAGAGTTCCTTACTTCTGCACTTCTAAGTAATTCAACTATCATTTAGGGCGACATATCTATATGTAAGATCTTCTTTAGGGGGAAAAAGTAGGATATTGTGCTATATTTTAGTATTATTATAGTCGAAAGAGAGGGTAATTAACAAGAAAGAGGAAATGAATGCAGAAGTGATTAGTTTGGATTAACTAGCTACTCTTGAGAAAAATTCTTTGTGCACTATGGATAACCTTTGAATATCCCATCTAAAGAACTTTTTCCATGAGACTTGAGAGGCTCTATACTTTCAGATCTTCATGAGTTCATGTTGAGGGAAGTACCTAATATCACATTATTCTGCAATTGATATACTATATAAATAATATTGGTACATTGTGCAGATGGTCTTTTCTGCTCTTTCATTGGCTCAATGTGAGGTGATTTGGTACTTCCAACATGTGGGAGTCGCATCATCAAAATCTAGTCGAGGGAAGACTGTTGACATTGTGAGTTACAAAGTTTTTCTTGGATTCAATAAATTGTTTTCCCCTTCCATACTAATTTGTTCACTAAAACTTTCAGGATGCGACGGACCCAACTATTGGTTTCTTATTAGATGGAATGGGCAAACTTTGTTGCCTGGTCCGTAAATACATAGCAGGTTCTTCCAGACCTGTTGCCTTATTTGAGTGTTTCTTTCAATATTTTTCTTGTCTAGTTCTAGCCTTGCGTTGCCTTATAGGGCCATCAATGTGAGTAATTCCCTTATTATGATGTTGAGTTTATGTGTTCCATTCTGGGTTTGTTAATGTGTTTCCTTGGTTCTTGTTGCGAGACCATCTGCTTAGAACATAGTGTATTTGATTGAGCTAGCTGGCTTATTCATTGAGGGTAGGAAAAACAATATGAGTTGAGACTTCATTTATGCCCTTAAGAAGATATTTTTCAATGCTGAATTTATATGTTTCTCAGTTTTATTCTGATTCTCATCCCTTTATTTTTGGACAAAGAAAGAATTATACAGAAAACATAAATTTGCCCTGAAGTATCTGTAAAAAGTTCCACTGTTAGTTACATGCTTCCTTTTTCTCTTTGCAGCAATAAAAGGATATGCATTGTCATACTTGTCATCTTGTGCTGGAAGAATTCGGTTCTTGCTAGGTACTCCAGGAATGGTTGCTCTTGACCTAGATCCGACGCTAAAGGGCCTTTTCCAGCAAGTCCTCCATTGTCTGGAGAACATTCCAAAACCTCAGGGGGAAAGTGTTCCTGCCATTACCTCTGACTTGACTGTAAGTTAACCTAATCTCATATACAGATTTACTCAATGATCCATGAAGATAGGCCTAAATTGTCCTACAACTTCTGCACTCATTGTTAGTATAATTTATTATGCCCCCGTCATGGGTAAATCAATGTAAAGGCTTTCTTGTTGATCCGCATAGCAGTATACAGTTTCATCTCAAATTTGCCCAGCATAACTCATGTTTCCCTCTTGAGACTGTTTCACATGAACAGTAGCACATATTTTAAGTCTACACATAGACGAGGTAGTCTGGAATACTTTTCAATGGTCTTGATGAAAACTTAACTTCTTGATGTTGATGAGAATCGTTTTGCCCTAGAGGCCATAAAAAGTTCTCCTTTTGCTTCTCTAACTCATTATCTGTGAATTGTGCTTTATTGAATGTTACCTCTATGTCGATGAACACCATAATCTACTGCTTTCCGCGAGTTTTGCACATTGGTTTTGGTTTCTTTTGCATTACCAATTGCATTGACCAATGAAAAGTGTGTCACCAACTGTGTATCTATATGCTTGTTCTTCCATGTAATTTACCTTTTGAATTTTTCAAACATGATAATTGATGCTGCAGGATTTGCGTAAGCACTGGCTCGCCATTTTGATGATTGTCACATCTTCACGATCCTCGATAAATATTCGGCACTTGGAGAAGGCTACTGTGTCTACTGGAAAGGAGGGTTTGGTATCAGAAGGAAATGCTGCATATAATTGGTCAAGGTGATGGGAAAGTTCCATTTTAATTTGAGTTAGCTAGATGTTTAACGTTTTTGCGAGCCAACATTTTTCGCAAAGGTCATGAGATGTAAAATAAAATCCGATGTGTTAATGGCATGTAGCCCCAGGCCCCAAGCGTTGGATGGTAATTTCCCATTATATGTCATTTGAATCTCACTAGAGCTAATGTTTTGCAGATGTGTGGATGAACTTGAGAGCCAACTTTCCAAACATGGAAGTCTTAAAAAACTTTATTTCTATCACCAGCATCTTACCACAGTAAGTGTATATTCTGTTTAAATTACTTTCTAATTTGCATATTCATTTTATTCTTTGTCAATTAACTAGCCTTTTGTGGTGTAACAAGTTCTATTTTTTCTGGGACCTCACAGGTTTTCAGAAATACAATGTTTGGTCCGGAAGGCCGCCCACAGCATTGTTGTGCTTGGCTTGGAGCTGCTTGCAGTTTTCCAGAATGTGCTTCTCCAATTATTCCTGAAGAGGTGTATATTTGAATGGTTATATGATTCAGTTTGATAACTATTTTGATGGTTACAGCGTCCTGAACACGTGCTTTTACAAGATGGCTACTTTTAAAGCTTAAAAATATCATAACGCGACGCACATATGTTATTGATTTTTGCTTGAGGAAATGGACCTTTACAATGCTTGATCTGTTAATCGAGAAGCTAGCCTTCTATGCCCTCTGAAATGTGAAGACTTGACTAACATGAAAATGAATAAATCATATATGCTTCTTTAACTCTTACAAAAATGAATTAATAAGATGTCCTCAATCTGTTACCAAGATTCCTCCTCTAGGAAACTGCATCTCTCTTCTGTGCTTAACATATTAATACCGAATCTTCCTTTGTTTGAAATGTAGGTTAACAAAATTGGCAGAGATTCTATCTCATATGTTGAGTCCCTTATTGAGTCCATCATGGGTGGATTGGAAGGTTTGATAAACATTCTAGACTCAGAAGGTGGATTTGGCTCATTAGAGATGCAGGTAGATAATTTATGAGTTAATATTTATGATTTTGACTATATATAGGTTATATTTGAGTCTGAATTCTAAACTTGCCAGCTTTCCCCGGAGCAAGCAGCTCTTCGCTTGAATAATACAACAAGAGCAAAAGGTGTTTCAAGCTTGTTAATGCCAGGACATGAGAGCTATCCTGACAATAGCTCGTCAATTAAGATGTCAGTTAATTTGTTACTTCTCATCACTTTTTAAATGTTATCGTCATTCCATTGACTTTAATATAATTAAAAATAGGCTGGAAGCTGCTACGCAAAGGCTGACAAGTTTATGTTCTGTTCTAAATGACATGGAGCCTATCTGTGTTCTCAACCACGTTTTTGTTCTCCGGGAGGTATGTACAATTTATATTCACTGGGAGGAAGTAAATTTGCAAGTTTTGGAAGACATGTTAGGTTATTAGGATATATTGGTGATGATAAAATGATTGGTGGTTCATGACTATTAAGCTAGTTGATTTTATATCCTTATTTTTCGTGTTGAGTAATAATCTTATGATTAAAGGTATCTGAAGCATCACTCAAAAGAATTTTGAATTTTCAGAGAAAATTATTGCTTATGTTGTTTACTCCTTAAACCGGCATGCATGTGTCCTTGTTTGACTTACCTAGATTCTGTTTATTTCACAGTACATGAGAGACTGCATCATAGGAAATTTCAGGAGAAGATTTCATAGCATGATTAGAACTGATAACTGCATTCAGCGACCATCAGTCATAGAATCTCTTCTAAGAAGACATTTGGGCATCATCCATTTAGCAGAGCAGCATATCAGTATGGACCTTACTGAAGGTATACGTGAAGTGCTACTAGCAGAGAGTTTTACTGGTCCATTTCCCAATCTGCAAATGTTTGAGACACCAGTGGGGACACAAGGAGGGGGATCTGCTGTCGAGATGATATGCAATTGGTATATTGAGAACGTAGTAAAGGATGCTTCTCGCATTGGAGTTGCTTTTGATGCAATCCAGAATTGCTTCAGGAGCTCGCAACCTATTGGTGGTGGATATTTAGCAGAAGCATTTACAGATAAAAGAGAACTCAAAGCACTTGTTCGTCTTTTTGGTGGCTATGGAATAGATAAAGTGGATAAGATGCTAAGGGAACATACATCTGCACTGTTGAATTGTATCGATTCAGCATTGAGGTCAAATCGTGATGCCTTAGAGGGCCTAGCTGGAAGTGTAAATTCTGGTGATAGGATTGAAAGGGATGCGAATCTGAAGCAGATTATTGATATTGAGACGTTGGCTGATCTCTGTATTCAAGCAGGGCAGGCGATAACTTTCCGCCGACTGTTGGTTGAGGCTGTTGGAATGGTGCTTGAAGAGAAAGTACCTCTCATATATTCTCTGCTCAAAGGTGTAGCCCTGCAGTTGCCAGATGAGGTACCTGATAAAAGTGAGGTAATTAGACTCAGAAGGGTTGCGAGCAGTGTTGGTGTTGGTGACAAACATGATGCTGAGTGGGTGCACTACATTCTGGCAGAAGCTGGTGCAGCTAACGATAATTCTTGGATCTTACTTCCATATCTTTGTGCTGCATTTATGGTGTCAAATATTTGGAGTGGTGCTGCTTATGATGTCAATATAGGTGGATTCAGTAACAATTTGCACTGCCTAGCAAGGTAAGGGCTTGGTTTTTTCGCTAGTGATATACATGCCAGACAATGCATTTTGGCCTTTGATTGTCATGAAACTAGTTTCTCGCTATCAAATTGATCATTTATTTCTTAAAATCCTTTCCTAGTGTCCTCATTCAAATATTATACACAATAGAGGGATAAAAAATGGCACTTTTGGGCATTGTGTCACTGTATCCACCTCTTGTAATTGTGCAGGTGTATAAGTGCTGTGGTTGGCGGAAGCGAATACACGAGGGTCGAAAGGGAGCAGCGAATAAATTCTCTTTCAAATGGGCATACAGATGAGTTGCAAGAGGCTGAATTACCAAGCCGTGTCTCAGCAGAAGCAAACATTAAATCTGCCATGCAGATCTACGTCAAATTGTCTGCAGGGATAGTGCTGGATTCATGGAATGATACTAGCAGGTAGTGTGAGTCACGGGGTGCACACATCATTTTTTTTTATGTTTGTAGTTTGTTTTGATGGCATTTACATGACCTAACTGCAGGCCGCACATTGTTCCCAAGCTAATATTCCTGGATCAACTCTGCGAGCTGTCACCTTACCTCCCCAGGAGCACCTTAGAAGTTCACATACCTTACACTATCCTACGCTCAATATACCACCAGCTATATGGAGCCTCACTGATGGCTTCAGAACAAATGGATCAGTCCCCAAGGCAGTCACCTCTGATCTCTCTTGCCCATGCGTCCCCATCTGCGAGGCAAAATCGACCAGAGACAACACCCAGGTCCCACACCTTCGAGCCAAGCTACTACAGTTCGTCGGGGTCCCAGCATGATGACGGGTATGATGCAGATAAGAGGACTGGGCAGCTGCGGAGCATGAGGCGCTCAGGACCGCTCGATTTCAGTGCCAGCAGGAAGGTGAAATTTGTTGAGGGCTCAAGCTCTGGGAGCAGCCATGGGGCTGGTTCGCTGCAGAGATTCGCGGTGTCAAGATCTGGCCCTCTGTCCTACAAATAGGAACCTTCCAATAACATGACCGTTCTGATGAAGCACCAGAATCAGACTGTCGGAATCGGCATAGGTGATCATTATTCTTTGTAATTGTAGAGCACTAGATCTCCCTAATGTGTGTTGCTTGTATGTAGCTAGTGGTGTTGTAAGTAAAACCCGTTGTGTGTTACTAGTTTAGTGTGCTTCTGTTCAATGTCGTTAGAGAAGTGATTTGAACTAGCTAAGCCCAGTAGGCCAGTACAGCTGTTCATGTGAAATGGTTTGCCTGATAGCCGTTTAAGTAACAAATGATGAGTGAGATCTTGACACTGAATGTACAAATGATCAGGCACGTATCTGGTACTATGGTTGTTTTGAGGGAAATAGAGTCACGCTTGAAATTGAGTCTCAAAGCTATACTCCCTCCGTTCCATGAAAATTTTCAGATAGATTAGTGTTCTTGGCAAAAGACCATGCTATCGAGGCCCGCTCGGCTTTGATAGCGATGGTTTTGGGGTTTGCATATGGAGAAAAGTGTTTGGGAAAGAATTTTTGTAGTAATAAAAAGTGAATGGTGGATAAGTAAAATCTTAACCATAAATCTTCCGTCTCCAGCCTTGGTCCTACACTCCACGGTAGCAGTTCGATAACAGAATCGCAAAAATGGATGAGACACAACATGATGCAACACATTATTGATTTTTTTTTCAAGAAAAGTCGTTTTGAAAACTTTTGCAGGAAAAGTTGTTTACCACTGATTCACTTGGAAATAGGATACGTCACCTTTTTACTAAGGCCGCACCACGGCATTTAGGGATTTATAAAGCAGCACAGCACAGATTATATAGGGGATTCGCAGATTGGAAAGAACATGAAAAGGGGGTTTCCAACTTCAAATTGTGTCTCGAATCCGAGCTCAAACATCAAACGCAAAAGCTGAAAGTGGAATTAATCTAGTGCGCAACCAATATCGTACGTGGTGGAAGCTTTGTGGCAGCTGGAGAGGAATTAAAGGGTGTCCCGGAAAAAAAATGATACTCATATTTTTTTCCCGTATGATTTAATTTCAAATTTTGCTGCGGATCAAATTAAATCTTCTTATCCATGACTCACTAAACTTTAAGTCGTATATCAAAGAGAACGATGATGATCCGTCTCAAAGAGAAAGAAAAGGAAGGAGTTTACAAATTTTTATTCTAATTTCCACACATATGCACTAGACACACAAACTATTGAAACTGGATGAGACACAATACGAGTCTAGAAATTGTCGAATAGTGCATCTTGTTCTGTCATTTATCTGCACAATGCAAATCAACTGAACTAGCCACAAGGGCGCACTGCAAATAAACACACTAAGATTGAGACGACTGCAATGGAAATCTTCGCTAGATACTGTTGGCGTTTTAGCAACAGAATAACTGTGTGATCTTTTCTATGGCGTTTTTGACTTTATGTCAAAACTTTTTTTCTTTTTCTTGGCGGTGATCGCCTTCAGTTTGTAATAAAGAACGGCTATATGCATTGGTCGATGCAGCGGCTGGGATATGTTTAATATATTCCCTATTCTAAAAAAGAAAAAAATGGAGTAGCCACAAAGCAGTGCAAATAAGATTTTATCATCACTGTAAAATTGTTATAATTACATATACATATAAAATATAAATTTGAAATTTTAACTTCATGAAAATGTTACACAAATAGGAAAGATAATTTAAATATTAAATCCACAAAGATATTCTAATAAATTCAAATTAAACCTAATATCCATATTTTAAATTTTACATTAAAATTATAAATAAGAAACAAAAATGTAAATGCTTAGACTAGTGCATTCTTTTAAATGTTGGTGCAATTATACATTTAGAGTTTTAGTTTCTTTTTGATAATTTTGACTTGATATAAAAATGCAAAGTGTGTAGCAAGAATAAATTCTATGCATTCCTTTGCTTTTACCCAATATCTCAAAAATAATTATGTAGCTCACCTCATATATTTTGCCAATTACATAGTATAGACACATGCATTAACATACATGCATGCACACCCACCCCTATCGCGGGAGAATGAGCCCCGAGTGTCGTCCCTTCAAGATGGAGAACAAAGGCTAATTTGTGCTTCAAGAATCAAGATCATATGTTTCCTTATAATTGACTAGAGATGAATCTTAACGGACTTGTAAGTTGTAACATTGCCGGGCGTAGACGATGAAGGTCGGCAAAGACCCCATCAAAAAAAAACCCAAGGTGTATTCGACACTCTATACACTGATAATACAAATCCAAGCATAAGATATAGGGTATTATATTAATCTAGTAGCCTGAACATTTATGTCCTTGTGTTCAACCATCATGGATTATCCATGGTGGACTGCCAGCACCAAACATTGACACTTATGAATACGCATATGCAAACCACATTTTTATGAGCACTTCCGAAAGACTAGACCAACATATCTTGAGATTAACTAGTCATCATAAGTATTTCATTCGCTGTCGCCGGACGTATTGCCAACAACTTAAAGTACAACGACGTTAATTCATAGTATAAATCCATTGGCCAAAATAGCTTGTTTATATCTGTATCTGGCATCCTACTGAAATATCCTTTTCTAAAAATCCTACTGAATTTTTTTCTGCGAATCAAATATATATATTACTTATTCGAGATACCTACAATACCTACCATCTCACCCAACCGGAATATGGCCACAGTCTGGTGACAAAATTAATTAAATGAGACCATTTCCGTGAAAAAAAGTCGAGACCATTTCTGTGTCGTTGGCGTCTCGACATAAAAAAAAAGATGAGACCACCATTTCTGTGTGAAAAAATAAGCCCGACATCTTTGACCGTCTCACGAATGCTCCAGGCTCCATCTGTGGAGCTAGTCCAGGCACGGGCGACGGCCAGAGTCCAAGTCCACCGCGTTAGACCCAGCATACGCAGCCACCTCACTCCTCAGCTCTCTCACACGTACTGGCCGGTGGCCGCACGGTCTGCAGTGACCACACCAACGATCTCCCAACCACGCGGTTGCACACCTAACAACAGGACATATATCCAGCACCTATATATATATAATAAATATGTATCTGCCCCAACCCTTCAACCAAAACCCCAAACCAACCCAAAACCTTCAGCTCTCTTCTGGTCTTGTGCATCTCCAATCAAGCGTTTCACTGAAAAGAGCAGCATACAGCCCGGCGATCGCCATGGCGACTAGAGCTCTCGTCGTCCTTGCCATGGCCGTGGCTATGGTGCTCGGGACGGCGCATGCCGCAAGCTACACCGTTGGTGCCCCGGCCGGGTCTTGGGATCTCCAGACCAATTACACTAGTTGGGCTTCTGGCATCAATTTTCGCTCCGGCGACCAGCTTAGTACGCACGATCCCTTTCATCCAAACACATCCTAACTATTACTGTACTCGTTACATATTGACGCACGATTAATTCTGGTACATATATCATCGACTGTGTGTAACAGTTAATTTAATTATAATGTGATACATGTTCACATATGCATAAACAAAAAGTGTATATGCACATCCGATAATTTTTTTTAGCTACCATTATTTGCGTACGATTTTTTTTAGTTACCATCGATTATTTGACACGTGCCACGTGGATATATACATGCAGTGTTCAAGTACTCCCCGGCGGCGCACAACGTGGTGGGGGTAAGCAAGGCGGACTACGACTCGTGTTCTAGCTCCAGGCCCATCGCCACCTTCACCACCGGCGACGACGCCGTCCCGCTCCCCGCCGGCGGCGCCACCCGCTACTTCATCTGCGGCGTGCCCGGCCACTGCGCCGCCGGCATGAAGCTCGCCGTCACAGTCGAGGCCGCCGCCCCCAACGCTGTAGCTCCGTCGCCGGCGCCGGTGGCCATGGCTCCTCGCCGCGCTTCGCGGCCGCCGGCTGCTGCTCCGACTCCGTCGCCGGTGGCCATGATGCCTCGTGCTGCGCGGCCGCCGATGGCGACGCCAGCAGGCGCCAATGGCCCGGCCGCCGGTGTGGCCTGCCGGCGGTGCCTCCTTCGAGCTCTGCGGCGGCGTCGGCTGGTGTTGGGTCTCTAGTGGGGCTTAGTTTGGGTGCTGCCGTGGCTGCTCTCATGGCCTTGTATTAGAGTCAACGGCTGGTCGCGGTCATTTTTGTATTTTATTACTTTATATGTCACACTCACACGTACACGTGTACTCATTTTTTGGTTTATATGGAATCGAGTTATTATTTTTCAGACCGCAGACCTTTGTATGGAGTTATTATTTACTCCTATGATATATGTGCGTATTTGAGGTCATTTTGACATTGGATTTCATCATATACTACATATAAATACCAAATCTCATGTGTTACAACGAAGGAAGTATATTGCATTATTGATCGGCAGGCCAAGGTCCTGCCTCGGGGACAGAAACTGAACACCTCCGCCTACCGATAGCAAACAAGTTGTTCAAACCTAAAAACACAGAATCCATTATATGTTACATAGTTATAATCTCAGAATTAAGCAAATTTCTTTACAGAGACAGATTCTGTCACTAACGACAACGACTATTCACTTAATTTTCAGTAGAACTTAACACTTGGTACTTACAAAAGACCACTTAATACAAGACAAACGTAACACAATATGATTAACATTTATTCTAGAATTACTCCAAACAATGCCTACATACGGCAGCTCTATGGATCCAAGATATATTTTGCTATCTTCTCTTTGGACTGCCTCGGTTGGTCTGACGTCCTTAGGACCCCTCATGTAGTTTCTCACGTTCAGTGTTGACCTAATAGCCACCAAGTGGCTATCCGAACCAAATGGAAGCTCATTCACATTGTCCGGGTATCCTGACAGGTTAGCAAATAGCTCAGACGTACCGGCTTTGGGCCTTTGAATATGGTACCTTATTATCTTACATATGTTAAGTTGTGGTACAAATTTAGTTGCACAATAAAAGGCCGACTTGTGACGGAGCGAGGCAGAGGCACAAGTGGTCTATTGTGGTCCGACCCAGCCGTGCCTGGGGTGCGGGGGCACATGCCCCCCCCTCACAGGACACATTATAGCCCCCGTTAGAGTTCCTCCTTGATTATTACCATCTTCTTGTAAGCCGTCGTCTTGGCGTTGATGTGACCTAACTCTCGACATAGTAAAGTTTTGCTGGCTGGCGTCCGTGGTTTGATCTTATTATCTTATCTTATTACAAAGTTGCAGCAGGCTTCGTCGGTCGGTCGACGACTAGTCCACACATACACGCGCCTGAGCGAGTCTAACATTGACCCAGCTCAATCTCTTGATCATGCGGTTGCACACTTGCACTTGCACCTACCTAACGATGGACCAGCACCTATATATATAACATCTGCTTCGATTCAATCCATCATCCCAGCCAAATTAAACCAACCCTTCTTCTTCTTCTTCTTCTTCTTCTTCTTCTTCTTCTTCTTCTTCTTCTTCTTCTTCTTCTTCTTCTTCTTCTTCTTCTTCTTCTTCTTCTTCTTCTTCTTCTTCTTCTTCAGTTCTTCTGCATTTCAGCGATCGATCGATCGAGTGTGATCGATCGAGCATCGTAGCACCAATCCATCTTAGCGCGCGGCGGCATTCAATTGCATCGTCGTGTTCTCCGGGTAGTTTTGCAGAGGCAGTCCTCGTGAGATCGCCATGGCAAGTATCATCAGAGCTCTTCTCGTCGCCGGAGTGGCCGTCGCGGCGGTGCTAGCCGGGACGGCGCACGGCGCCAGCTACACCGTGGGCGCGCCGGCGGGGTCGTGGGACCTCCAGACCAACTACACCAGCTGGGCCTCCGGCGTCACCTTCCGCTCCGGCGACCAGCTCGTGTTCAAGTACTCCCCGGCGGCGCACAACGTGGTGGAGGTGAGCAAGGCGGACTACGACTCCTGCTCGAGCTCCAGCCCGCTCGGCACCTTCACCACCGGCGACGACGCCGTCCCGCTCGCCGCCGGCGGCGTCACGCGCTACTTCATCTGTCACCCGCTACTTCATCTGCGGCGTGCCCGGCCACTGCGACGGCGGCATGAAGCTCGCCGTCAGGGTCGAGGCCGCTGCTGGTGCCCCCAAAGGTGCAGCTCCGCCGTCTCCGGCGCCTGTGTCCGCCATGGCCCCCCGTGCTGCGCGGCCGCCGATTATGGTGACACCGGGCGCCGGCGGCCCAGCAGCGGCGGTGCCTCCGCCGAGCTCAGCGGCGCTGGCAGCTGTTCAGTTTCAGTCTATGGTTGGGTTCAGCTTGGCCGCTCTCGTCTTGACTGGTCTCATGGCATTCTTTTAGAGATAACACAATTGACGCAGAGATAATTTTGTAATAATTTACTTTGTGTGACGGATGATTATTGAGGGTGCAATTTTTTTTGTTGGTATATGCATGGTGTTATAAATTGTTTTTGAGCATTATACATGGTGTTATGAATTGATCGTATGATGTGTAAGCCCGTCCGGAAGTGCTTCACTGCAGCTGCAACTGCAGGTCACCATGAATGCCTTCGATTCTGCCCTCAAAACAGAGACAAATGCCGGGCCACCAAGCAGTTCCGAACAGGCCAATTGGATTTATGATGTCGGCCGGGCATTACCTTTGACATGGAAAATGGCTATATTATTATATTGATATTGAGGCTTGAGTTTCGACATAATAAGAAAATTGATGAACAGCCAGGAGAACAAGCTGAAAATTATAACTGATACTATATATTAATTACTTGCAGTCACATAGAACTTATCCTCAATGCACCAGAATAAAGCCACAGAAGACCTATCAAGGTACCTTCTACCATGATTAACTAATTATTATTAGACGGATATTTGTAATGTTTGACACAAACTAAGCTAATGCTCCTGGATATAAAGGAATTTGGAAATTGTGTAGCAGGTTGTGGGTAGCTCCATTCGCAAAAGAAAATTATTGTCTCTCGCCACGGATCCTTGTAGCCAGTTGAACATCTTTCGGCATGATGGTCACCCGCTTGGCATGGATGCCACAGCCCACAAGATAAGCTTCTGCCGCCTCTTGCAAAGCAAGCACTGCATGGCTCTGGAAACGCAAGTCACTCTGCATTTGCATAGTCACGAAGTGATGGAATATGAGAACTCCAAGCAAAACCTTTTATTACTATTTAGATGCTACAAATGTTTCAAAAACAACCCTTTTGAAGCAAAACCTTGTGAAGCTCAGTGCCCTTTTGGTACTTGCGGATTTCACTGGAGTAGAGATAAAGGTGGTTCAGTTGCAAATAAAATAAAAATATATAGAGTTTGGATTAAATTCTTACATAGTTATTTGCCATTTCCAATGCAAATTTTATAAAGGTTTTATGCATATTAAATAGGATGACACATCAACATATGTGATGACGTAGCAATGTATTAATGAATAAAGAGAGGAAAAGAGTTTCATCACAATAAATCAGTACACACGGTTTCCAAGACTATGAAACCTATTGAAACTAGCATTGGGGGTTAAAGAGTTTCTTTTCATCCACGGTATACATCTAATCATGTTTCTAGTAATTAAATGTTATTGCTAGCCTATGAAACCATACAATAAAACTGTACACTGTAAAAAGAGATATTAATTTCACTCATCAACTCAAACATCTTTAGACGATGTGGAGTCTTAAAAATAACAAAATAAATATCTCCATTGACGTTGGCCTAAACGGCAATCACCGATAACGAAATAATTAATTAGTTAAGCTGCACATACCGAAGAGCTACTGTTCCAGGACGGTAACGGTGAGGCCTTTTGACTCCTCCGATTACCGGAGCTGTCTTGCGGGCAGCAGCCTATGGTCACAAAACCACATAATAATATAAAAATTTATCATGAAAGTACGTCATTATGATAAGTCACATGCAAAATTTACATGCACATACAAACATCCTTGCAACGAGTTGCTTCCTAGGGACCTTTCCTCCGGTTGACTTACAAGCTGTCATCTTAGTGCAAGCCATCCTGCAAACAACATGGTAAATATATGGTGTATGTACTCCCTCCGTTCTGAAAAACCTGATGTTTAGGACAGCGACACGGTCTCCAAAACATAACTTTGACCTCTTCTTATTATAAAAATATTTATCAAAGAGTGATATATGTATAATTTTATGAAAGTATTTTTTAAGACAAATACATTCATATAGTTTTCACATTTGTAAACTCAATAATTTAAAAGTTATTGATGATTTATATTCCCAATGTTTGACCCAAACCTTGTCCAAAACGTCAGGTTTTTCAGAATGGAGGGAGTAGATGAAACTCTGTATACACAGTTTCTAACAAGTCTGTGTCTTGCATGCATCACCTATATATTCGCTCTCTCG
>OAMR01000143.1:2468799-2491936 GCA_900205405.1 Echinochloa crus-galli | reverse complement strand
AGAACATTTATAGAATTTTGTCGAGATCAGCTATATACTCCCTCCATTCTGAAATAGCTGACGTTTAGGACAAGGTTTGAGTCAAACATTGGAAATATAAATCATCGATAACTTTTAAATTGTTGAGTTTGAAAATGTGAAAACTATATGAATAGATTTGTCTTGAAAAATACTTTCATAAATTTCACATTTGTAAACTCAATAATTTAAAAGTTATTGATGATTTATATTCCCAATGTTTGACCCAAACCTTGTCCAAAACGTCAGGTTTTTCAGAATGGAGGGAGTAATGGATTGTATTGTATTGTATATTATTTTGAAATTGAAATGCTAATGCAAAACATAAAATAAATATCTGTATCTACTAGCAACCTGCATCTAATTGAAATATGCACATGGCCAAATAAATAAAATAATAGAAAATCAACAGCGGCACGTCTATGGTTGCTTCGTGAATTTTAAGGTCGGATCCGCTCACACAATCTCTTGGAGGTAATTTTAGGGGTACGGTTTGCGTGCGTATATTAATAAGAGTGAGTGTGCTTACATATGTGAGATTGTGCATACTGGTATTTCGCAAAAAAATCTTGATAAAATAGTAGAAAATTGTGAGAACGTGTAAGAAAATATGAACTGAGATGTGGGCATGTTGCTTTCTTGTTTATAGATAATGACTACAGCTTCTACTGAAGATTATTCATGAATAATCTTGAATCCAATGCATGGAGATTACTTTCTAGCTTAATCACATCATGATTTCAAACCATAATTTCACAACATCAAACCCTAGAATCAATTAGGTACGACACACCACCTGTGCAATATGCAAATAATAGAACATGACAAAATGGCCAGCATGTAGACAATATAGCTCACACCTATTCTAAACTAAAGTAGTAAGGAGAACAAATAAACATGAAGGAGAAGGAGATGTGTCTCTTTACCTTTCAGTCTCTCACGGATCGTGTTTGCTAGCACTCCTGTCCTGCCCGCTCTAGCCGGTGTAACCTTCTTCACTTATTGATGTCTCGTTGGCCAGCCTTCGAGTTCTTCTGCCGTGGTGCAATATTTGCCGGAGGGAGGGGCGCTATTTATAGGCACGTACGCGGGTTTAGATCGGTTTCTGCATGATGATCGGATGGCTCAGATTGGATTGTTGCGGATCAGTGTAGGTAAATGAAGAATTCTTATTGGCTGGTGCCACTTTGACGAGCGAGGATCGTTAAGTAATATCCAGAGCGTATACAACGTAGACTTTCCTTCCCTAGGATCGATCAATGCTCTTGTGGATGTTGCTATACGTTGGTTCAAAATCTTACGGTGAGGATTTATATAGCCAATATTGTTTAGGGTTCTATACGCATCTGTTGATAATAAATTTTGGTCCCTCAAACATGTCGAATTTTATACAATCCAACATTTGGATATATCTTCAAGGCCCATGTGCAACATGAAACCTTAATCCCAGCAAGGGGTCTATATCAAGCTTGCTCGGCTCACTCTTGCTCGTTCAGATAGCGAGCTAGCATGGCTTGACTCGCTCGAGCAGCTCGTTTTGGCTCCCTAGCTGGCCATGGGTGCTGTGGCGAAGGACGAATTAAAATTGAGGTATGGCGCAGGTGTACTAACACTATGACAGGCTATAGTAATAAATAAAATGTTTAAAAACTTTACAAAATAAGTCAACACAAAGTTGAGTACACGGGCGTCCAATAAAATCTTTTTTTTGACGCCTCTCATCTGGATACAGCTGTAGTATCTGTTCATGTACAACATATATCCCACACACATCACTCACACCACACTCCGTACACGACCAAACCTACACAACTATACTCAGACAACACCATCGCGTCCTTGCTGAGATCACCGGAACCCACCAGAGCTCCGTAGACAACGGACGTGTCGCAGTCCCTTTATGGCTCCACACGTGAGAGGCAGCAGATCACCTAAATGGAGCACAGTGCTCCGGTGCGAAATCCCGTGTCGAGCAGTGCTCGAACCCGGGCGGCAGGCGCTCCACTGAGCTGCCTTACCACCGCACTAGACATGCGTTCGCGCGTCCAACAAAATCTAAGGTATGGTTGCTGCCCTACCGGGCGCTCCGCCCATCTGAGCTAATGAGCCACCCTAGTCATCCAACCTTGGTCCCAGTCCACACCCAGAGCTATATATAGGCAAATGGGATGAAATGAGGCAAGGGAGCATGGCATGGCCCAGTCAGGGTCGTGCATTGCATTAAATTGTGTCACAAAATTTATCACAAAAAGCACTTTTTAGTTTATATAATTATTTTTATAGAGAATCAGAAATAGATAGTGCTCTACCAAACATCCTCTAGGAACACCTTCAGTGTCTTATCGATTTTGGTCCGTAAATTTATAGCTGTCGGACAGTTCGATGCTCACAGTAAGTGCATCAGTTTATTGGACCTACCACCCACCATTCAACTAATTATTAGAATATCATCTCTCTGTATATGTGTCAGCTGGTTTGCTCGTCCTTGAAGGTGGCTACTAGCTTGGACCATGTCATACTTTCATATTAGAGTAAATTCCTTATTTGACACCAAAACAAATACCGATTCCTTTCTTGACCCTGAAATTTTTTCCGTTCTCTATTTGACACTGACTTTTAATTTCATTCCTTATTTGACATTTTTCTTACCTTTAAAAGTTAAGTCGGACAAAATATACTCCAAATCACCTTCAAAATTCATCGAATTTTTTCTACCAATATAACAAATAGACATGAACATATGTTATTCAAGACAATACATGCACCTTTATAGTTTAAAACTTAAAATTCACCAAACTAGATAGTTTATAAAACATATCTGAATTTTATCTCACTAAAATGCTTTCAAAAAATTAAGAAAAATAACTAATATTCGTCATATGTGATATAATAGAATATACAATTATATTTTCCATCATAAGTTAAATAGATAATATGAGTTCCATCTAAAATTTCTAAAATACCATGTTCTTCCCAATTCTATATGTAACTTATAATTATAAACTACCACTTTACATAAGTTAAAAGTCGGTGTCAAATAGAGAACGGAAAATTTTCAGGGCCAAGAAAGGAATCAGCATTTGTTTTGGTGTCAAATAAGGAATTTACTCTTCATATTACACTCCACCTCTACAAGCAGACTAGGGGGGAAGTACTTGTTATACAACACAAACATGTTCCACAATTGCCACTGACCGAGAATTTGTTTTCTATTTCTTTATACTGTTCCAACTTTGATTATCTTGTAGTCTGTTGGCATATTCACAAACTTATTTTGCACAGGTAAATTAGATGCAGATATGATGCAACTCCACTGAGAACAGTACCTTTCTTTATTTCAAACATTGAACTATCGACAACACAGGCCTCACTTACCATATAAACTCGTACAGAAAAGGCCAGTTTGAGAACTCAATGCTACAAGTTTATACGACATCACATTGCCATAATACTTGATGCTGGATCATTAAGCAGTACTAGCTCACACGGGATTCACGTACATCAAAGTTATAGTGTCCTTGACACTGAGCGGCAGAGTGTATGCATCATCACGCTTGTAAAAGAAATCCATTGTTCGTGCAACATCAACCGACTTTTCAAGTAGCTCCTTGGGACGCTTCTGATCGAGGCATTCCTGGACAATGTCCATCCATGCTTCTTCAATTACAAATCTAAGCTTTTCATTGGCTTGCTCTGCTGTTACCCCATATTGCTTCATGCAAGTTTGCACCGTGGATACCGTATGAGCTGAAGCTTGTTCCCGCTTGAAGGGACAAAAATTTTCCGAATAATTAGAGGATGAACGTTAATTGGTGAATGCAGTAACTATACCTAAGGCTCTCACTAAAGAAGAAAATATCATATCGCATTTGAGAAGTTTACTTCTTTTTTTTTGTGAAATGCATTTGAGAAGTTTACATATGAAGAGATTTGGTGTACCTCATGTGACACGATGTCATTGCTAATGCGGCCCACTGTAGAAACACCTCTGATAATTTTTGGAAAGGTGAAAATCCAATCAACATCATCCTCGCTGGTAGTTACATCCCTTAGTGAAATGAGCACAAGGTTTATTATTTGCATACACACGCTGCTACACATGGATACTTGGAGGTGCTCGTCAACACTAGTTGGTACATACTGGTCCTCACGCCATTTCACCTCAGCGTGGTAGAATTTCGCGGTGCAGATCACCTAAACACAGAAAGATGTGCAATACATTAATAAATATTAAAACAAAATGCCATATTTGCTTAGTGAGATCTTTTGGAGCAACTTACAAGTTTTTTGACCAATTCAGCGTGCCTGTTCTTCTGAAGTCTTAATTCCTCCTCGATCTTATTTGTAGTGTTAATTATGTTGATGAGCAGTGTCTTCATGTGTGCTGGGAACTTCTCTGTGGTTTTTTCATCCCACCTGTCATCAATTTCAAGCACAGTTAATTTATTTTGTTATGCCTAAATTCTGTTCATGCTCCTGTGTGATATTATCTCAATTGAGCTATACAAACCTTTCCATGGCTTCTGTGAAGATAGTACTCTCCTCTGTTGTGCTATAGTTGTCATAAAAGTCGTCAAGCAATGAAGCGATTAGGGTAAATTTTGTCAGCATTATCCTTGCATATGAATAATAGGGTTCATAAAGGGCTCCAAGAATCCAAAAATGCATCTCCACCATTCTATCTCGTGCGAAGCTCAAGTCTGTCCGTGAATGGAGATCCTTCCACCATCTATAATTTAATGATCGATTAGATGTCTACTACTATTAACTTAGCGTTGTGTGCCAGTGCACGCAATTGTCGGTTAGTTAAGTAATAAGCAATTCCGTTAAGTAAGTTATTGCAACTTATTATGCTTGTGTGTCCTTACACTGTAAGTTCTTTCAACTCATCACAGTAGATAGCTTGAAGGATGTTGTAGTCCAGCTTTGCGAAATCCAGTATAGTCTCGTATTGCATAGCCTTCTTCTCATATACTAAGATGTAGCGTCTTGCCTCCACTCTCTCGACCCGCCTGAACACCGAGGTGTCTCCAATGTGAATCTCACTTCCCCTGCCAGTTCCGGCTCCAAATTGTTCATCAAAAAATATCGCAGTCGGCTCTTGTTGATTGTGATCATGTCATCGAGTATCTCCTCCCCATGAATTCGCATATGTGCAGCGTCATACATCATTAGCAAGCAACTGACATCATCACTTGAAATGCTCCCTTGCTCGTCCCTAAACTTCTCAAACACATCTAAAAAAATTGCATATTAATAGACCTAAAAATTGCATACTACACATAGCCAAAGAATATTTAGCATCAACATCAACAAAAGTATAATACTAGTACAATAAAAGGAAATGGTTTTTAATTTGCCGTCTTATTACCTGCCGAGACAGTATATCCATGCTTTCTAAGTAAATAGAACCTCAATGAGGTGATATAGAGGTCATCTGAGCCTCCATCATTGTCATTGTAGATAGAATAAAGTAAGTCATCGATCTCCTTCTTGTAGTGGTAGTCCACACCAATCCGTTGCAGCGTATCAACGAGCTCCAGCTTCTGGGCCAGGTTGGAGGAGGCAATGACTTCCAGTATGATCTTTCTCAACTCCTCCTCCTTTATGTGTGCCCTCTCCTTCATTGACAAGAACTGCAGTAGACAAACTTATTATGGCAAAATATCTAGTGCACACAAGAACTATTATTTGTTGCACATATGAACATCCAATCCTCATTGATTGATTGAATATGGAAGTTGAACAAACACCTATAGTAGAGAATGGACTTTCTATCCCCTTCATTTGTCCTAGATAATTTTTGGTCTCAGGCTAATATCACTTTTAGTCCCGGTTGGTATTTCCTAAGGTCCCGGAGGCCTTTAGTCCTTAGTGGTAACACCAACTCGAACTATAGGATCACTTTTAGTCCTGGTTGGTGTTACCACCCGAGACTAAAAGTTCCACGCACCGCACGCGTCCATTTCCACGTGAAAACTCGTGCGAGGCCTCTACGAGGTGCAACTGTTATTATTCTTAAAAAAAATCTCAAGTAGTCAAGGGTTGTAGTCTTTTTCCGTACAACCCTTGGGGGTGGGGGGGACAAGTTAGCAACCAATAACACCGCCAACCCAAAAATTGTCGACTAGCGTTTATATGAGATTTTCTGAAAGTATGGCACTTTTATATGGGGAAATAAATTGCAATTCACTCAAGATAAATATCTAGGTGTAGTAACTGGCGTTTGCATATCTACCACCTAAGAATTTCAACATTTTTGTTAAGTATGCTAGAAGAAACAACAACATATATAAGTTTTGCTGCCAAACACGGCAGCTACCTAACCTTATCATATTGCATTGTGTTTTGCTTTTGTTTATTATTGAACATTTTATTAGAACATTGTTCACCGATAATATTACTCTCTTCACCTGTGATGGAGTGCATGTAACATGGTTGAGGAAGAAGTCACCCCAGGGGCTGGGGCAGTAAGACCGGCGGGATTTGCGCTGCGGAGCCAAGGCGATTGAGCCACATGTTGTCGCCATGTCGACGGCTGGTGGTGATGTTGCCTTCGGATCTGGTTGTGTGATAGCTGGAGAGGCTCTATGGCTCTGGCTTTATTTGGCTCTGACTGGCTGTAGAAGATGACCGTGGGATGTCTTATATAGACGGTCTACAAAGAAAACAGTGCCTAGTGATGGTGGCGACGGAGATTCTATATCCATTTATGGCAGGAAGGAGATCGGCATTGACTACACTTCGATCATTTGGGTAATTAATGCCCTACTAATGTCGGCAGGCATCAACTTGTCAAGTTTGTTTCTTTTATCATTTGTGTGTGCACGCATTGTGACAAAAACGACCTGTCCTAATCACGTGTTCGATGTGACAGCATACCTTTATGGCCGTGTCCTAATCACATATGTTATTTTCTGCTTGCCCATTCGTTGATGGGGAACAATTTGTGTTCTTGCAAGTTGCAAACACACGCCAAAACCTCAATTTCTGAACAGCAAGTTGTACTTTGATGTGGCAAACGTAGTTCTCCATTGTTGCGTGTTGTGTTGCTCTTTAATATTTTAGATGAACAGAGCATTAAAGATAATGCTCCCCTTCCATTCATGATGATGTTATCTTCTACCGCTTTCTAATTGTAAGGTAGCTGAAATAAGCCGCGTGTCCCGAGACCTACTGGTGTGTTTAATTTGTGGGCACAACTTTTCTTTTCTTTTTTTCAAAAAAGGGCACATCTTTCCTATCCTCTACCAGCAACAGAGGATAGGTTATAGGTTGAAATACAGACTCAGGATAGCTGGCATCTGACAATGCAATGAATAACGATGTATATGTGCAGTCATGTTTCTTAAATGTAATGTGACAGAATGCTGTCTCGATTTTATTTATAGAAATTAAGGTGATTGGAAATTTATGTATTATAAAAATGGGGCGTCACTTAGTGTTTGTTTGTTAGGGAGAGGACTCTGTCCACTTTCTTGTTTTTTTGAAAAAGGATGCTTTATTAATTTTTAGTTAGATACATCAGTTGATACATCCACCTGAAAATAAGTTCCCGGCCTCTGTCATTATGGCACACAGCCCAACATAAGTTTTACACAGAATCTGGACCCTAATAGCTGCCAATCCTAAGACTAGACTGCCACCCAAACGCCCGGGCAAAAATAACCTTGGCCACCTGGACCAAGTAAAGCGACATCGCTACAAGAATATCCTGCGACGAGGGCGGTTGTAGGATAGCCCACGTACGGAGCCAGTGCGACGTTGTGTAGATGGTCTGCAAAAAATTTAGAGTCTTATTATCAAAAAAGTTGTATTTCTGCATCGCCAGACTGCCCAAACTAAAGCTGTCGTGCCTATAAATACCAGAGGTTTAAAGTTTTGTGGAACTAGATTGAGCCAACCATTAAACAAATTATTCACACTAGTTGGTTTAGGTAAACCCCAAGCCGCCTGCACCGAAGCTCATACCATACGTGTGAATCTACAGTCGAAAAAAGATGTTGTATTGACTCATTTTCGTGGCAGAAGCTACACTGTTTACTGCCATTCTAGTTACGTCTGGCAAGATTATCTTTAGTAAGGATAACCCCTCATCTGAGAAACCACATGAAAATTTTAATTTTTAATGGAATCTTTGATTTCCATATTCTTTTATTTGTTTTCGGGATATTTTGGTGAATTAGAGCCAGATAATGTGTTCTCACAGAGAAACCTGTCTGGTCCAAACTCCATTTAAAATCATCCATTTCCTCAGTGAGTACTACATTTCCTAATCGTGCCAATAGGTTATTCCACAATATCAACTTAGGCTCGATCAAATCTCTACGCCATGATATACTGAGAATCTCTGTACTAAGTACATCCGCCACCGTATCCTGTTTTTTCCGAGCTATGTTAAGCTGTGGATATTGGTCACGAACGAAGAGGGCTATTTTCTAGCCACTTATCCTCCGAGAATCTTATCTGGGTCCCTGTCCACTTTCTTGTGTGAGATGCAAATGAATCAGATTTCACTGTGAGATGTTGCGCCACTTTCCTGTATGTGTGTTACGGAAAGGAGCTCATCCACCTGAATCTTCATTCAACGTTGATGCCAATGGATCAGATCACAACTGGGAAGTGGGCAGGTAATTTTCATGTAATACTGATCTTGCTTAATTAAAAAAATGTTGTGTCACAACTGAAGGGATCCAAAGGTGGATCCAAACCCCTGTGAGAAAAGTACCCAACCAGCAACAATCTCAAACAACGGTACGGTACACACAAAGAGAACCAACAACACCATTCTATAATTTGTAGTGTTGCAGCTCAATTTACATTATGTTAGTACAATGCAATCACGTAAGAAACATACCCTCACTGCTATCAGATCACCAGCTGGCCTGGCACCTTCCATCATCTTGCAGGACTGTGTGAAGTGGAACTCGATCTGGAGCTAAGAACCACTTGATGAACTCCCTGCAGCACTCCTTCCTGATGAGGACCACCTCGGCCGGTGCTGGCGACAGCGCATACATCTTCGAGCTATACCAAGAACAACTGTGACGCGCCATCTGAGCTCCCGCCACTAGCCACGGAGAGTTCATGTGGTCGCCCGCTGGGCCTACGGTTCCACAACAACAACGGCAACTTGTACATCGCTGATGCTACATGGGGCTCATGCACGTTGGACCAAACGGTGGTGAGGCCACCGTGCGAGTGGTCATGGTTGTTACTAAGCTTTATCTTCGATGAATGGTACTTTGCAAGGGTTAAAGTTATTTGGAAAAATAAGTGATTGGTCATGGTCATTAGTAATCTGTCTCTGTAAATAAATTTGCTCGATGTAAAGATTAATGCGTAACAAAAGGATATTATGATATTATTTGCTTCGGTGCTGCTTTTTATCATATCCAGAGCTAATAGTCGACTACCGGTCAATAATAATGCAAGGTCGGTCACTCGGTCATCAGGAGCAGTTCCTGAACCGAGATCAGTGCAAGCATTCTTTGTTTTGGAACAATCAGTACTTCCATGAGGGACAGCTTTGTCATTGGATCGGTTTTGCAGCAACCAGTTGGGAATCAGGGTAGTTAGGAAGATATTTGCTTCAGCATTGCTTTTTGTTAGAACCAGATGTGTGTGTGTGTGTCTTTCTTCAATATTCGATATGTGAGAAACTCTGTCTCTGTAGAGGGAGAAAAACTCAAAATGGTGACAATACTTTAGAGAATGTGCTGAGCATGTATTTCACTAAGAAGAAGAGAATTACAGCTCACAACAACGCAACTTCGAGAGAAATCTCAAAGCGCAGAGATACAACCTTACCCCATAAACGGTGGCTACAAAAGAATGCATAAGAAGAAAGCGACCACCTCAGCTCCAAACCCAAACAAGATAAAGAAGCCACCACCACTAAACTACTAGAACAACCCAACTCCAAAGATGACCTAGCAACAACTGCCTTGCACATGAAGAATAACAGATTGTCGAATCACACCAAAAGGATGCTGATGGTAGTATCATCATGGAGATATCTTTAAAACGACGCCTCAAGAAGGACATGACGTAGAATACCACGTCCACTTGTCTGAAATCAAAAAAGGTTTTCACCCGAAGAACATATGGTCATGTTCGAAAAACAATGCCTCCAACGAGGTGAGCGACACTAAATGGTGTCACCATTGTTTACACCAGTCAAAGCTATGTAAGGCTTTCTCCTATGACCTAATGACCCTCTCCATGATGAACACCACCGTCAGCCAGGTAACAAGCACATGTCGACAAATCCAGCAAGTCAGAGCAGAGCAAGGTGTGGAAGCAAAGGCGCGTCAAGCATCACATGGTGGTAGGCTGTCAGAAGGCTAGCGACGGACTCCACAAGAAACCTGGCCTCTAGCCGAGCACTACCGGCGATCATGGGGCCCCCACTAGTAGCTTGAAGAAGAACCAAACCTATCCCAAAGAAAGGTCTGTACCAGGGATGAAAAATTGGAGTAGGAGGCGAGTGGATCTGGCACCGACGAGCTCACACCACTGGCGGCGGCGTCCCACACCCGAAAGATGACCAGAGGTGGCAGCGACAAAGGGACATGGCCGCTTGGAGATCGGCGAACAGACACCAACGCCGATGGTGAGGAAGGCGGTCGTGGGGACGCCCACCCCGGCTCTGGTAGTTGCACCGGCCACGGTCCGGTGAGTCCATCCTCCCTACGCAGGGATCCACATATCGCCGGGGTAGGAGGTTTGGGAAGGGGTGACCGGCGAGCGGCCTCCTATGGCGAGGAAGGCGGACATGGGGGCAATAATATTGATCAATGAGCATATGGAGAGAACCAGAGGAAGAACAAATCCAGTTTCAGCAATGGCAAGCTGCTGAAGATGGCGGCATTTACTGATACAAATTCACGATTATTCATTTGAACTACAAGCACAGGACATGAAGTTTGAAGAAGTTAATTATATAATTGTGGAATGGACCCCTAGGTTCATGTAGGTTTTTCCTAAGTCAATTTTGGTTTTTTTAAGTCAATTTTGGTTTTTCCTAAGTCAATTTTTTTCATTAATACTTGAAACTATATATAGACCAACAACACAAGATTAGCATTAATAGATGCATTATGGAAAATAATTTCATAGTATATAATCCATTCTGTTTAAGATGATATACTTTTATAGATAGTATTATTGCTAGTCAAAGTCTAACAAATTGATTCACAACAAACTTATGATGGGCTTTTTTTAGGGCAAAAACTTTGATGGGCTTATCTTTATGACGGAACGAAGAACGTACTTTGCAACAACTACCATAGTTGGTGAGTAGTGTGAATCAGTGTGTCATCCTGGCAGCTAGAAGACGAGTTCCATACCATTCATCACAAGACCAAGTCCAGTCCTCTCTTTCATTTCATATACTTAATGACCGAGATTGCCCACCGGTCTAATCAGTCAAAACCTAAGCTAAGCTAAAAAGACCATGTCATACATTCACACAGTACATTCCATCACTCCCTTTATATTAACGTCCTGCACAATTAGCCGACCATCAAATTCATCACCTCAGCTAGTCAGCTCTCTGATATCTGATCATCACAATAATCCTCTCGCCATTGATTCTTCTAACATCAGCTAGCAGAACCTAGAAAATGGTGACGAGGCCACAAGCATCATCATCTCTGCTCGCCGTCGCGGTCACCGTGGCGGCGGTGTTCGCGGCGGCGGCTTCCGGCGCCAGCTACACCGTCGGCGCGCCCGGCGGCTCATGGGACCTTCAGACCAACCTCACCGCCTGGGCATCCGCCATGGACTTCCACCGGGGAGACCAGCTCGTGTTCAGCTACGACGCGGCGGCGCACGACGTCGTGGAGGTGAGCCGGGAAGGGTACCGCTCCTGCTCGGCGACGAGCCCTGTCGCCGCCGCGCTCCGGACCGGCAGCGACACCGTCGAGCTCGGCGTGCGGCGCCGCTACTTCATCTGCGGCGTGCCGGGGCACTGCGCCGCCGGGATGAAGCTGGAGGTCAGGGTCGTCAGCGACGACGCCGGGTGCACCAGGACGCTGCCGCCGCCGGCGCCGCCTGGCGCGCCGTCGGGCATCACGATCTGCTCGGGCGGCCCGCCGACGGTCATCATGACCCCCGCGGTCATCTCCTACGGCTCCGGCGCAGCGCCGCCGGCGGGGCGTTCAGCCGGCCTCACCTCAGTACTTGCCACCATGGCGTCGATGCTGCTTGTTGGCCTCGTTAATGTATAGCTGATTGTTTGTTTCGTTCATTCGCTGCGACAGTTAGCTCAGCAATTCTCAAAGCCATGTTGAATTTAGTATGTTGATAATATATGTATAAGCATACTAGTGTCTGTGTTCTAAATATTCATGCCAGAAAATCAAATTCCTGATGGGTTTATTAAGTCCAACAATGAAGTGGAATATTGGTGTGGGCTGTGAATTCCCTAAACTTTCCAATGATTGAAAAGCTCGGTATATGCTCTCTCTGTTCCAGCTTTTAACAAGTCAAATTTTTTAAACTTTGATCAATAATATCTCTAAAAAATTATTTTAAAATAAAAATATTACATAATTAGTTTCACAATAAATATGTTATGTTATTAGTCTTCATGATTATTTTGTTGTTTATAGTCAAAATTGACATTGTTTGACTTTGAAAAAGTCTAGACGACGTTGCTACATTTTAGGACGGAGCGAGTAAATAAACTAATTGCACCTATCATAAGAAAACGGTGAGTCCACTAATAGCAAGAAAATATAATGTAGCTGCTCCCTACCATGCTCCCCTCAACAATGCAGCTTGTTGACAAGGCACTGTTTGGTTAGAGAAGCTAGCAGTGCCCCCAGACGCTTGCATTGTGTCGCTGTGACAACGGCACTCCTATATATAGCTTTCGATTTTTTTTTGTTAGATGACTTTCATTATATAAGATTCGTGTTGCTGTGTTTGGACGATCAAGATTGCATCTGAGGCAGAGAAGACACGCGTGTGGAAGCGGAAAGACGATGCCAGTATGCAGCAACACATGGAGATACGGTGGGATAGGATTCAACCGGCGAGACGGAAGAATACTAACCGATTTCAAACTTCAATCAATCTTTTCTATTAAATTATGCATCCGATTTAAAATCTGTTTTGACCACAGTATTTGTTAGAATTAATGCAACCAAATGAGATCCAACATGTTATTATAAATTTAAATTTTGCATTCCAACATTTTGATATAGTAATTCAATATTTTTAATATATTATTTCAACATTTGTAATGTATTATATAATTAATTTTTTTTAAAATGTTGAACCCATTTAACAAAAACGTTGAATATGGTATTACGGGTATTTAATAGAAAAACAAAAATATAAGAAACAGAAAAAAAAATATGCTCACCGATTGATTCTCTTTCTCTGTTGACAATAAAGCAGCAATAAGGGGCATGATTGTTCGTTATAACGTTACTCACTGTATACTACTGCCTGGCTAATGCATGCTTTTGTTACTTGGCTGTTGAAAAGATGGGTCGTGCGCTGGATAGCTTATTTAGTTTACGGAAGCTACGTAGGGACCCCTGTGACAAGGCATAACACCCATATGTACCTAATTACGACCATTATTCACCTTGCATCGTATCCACATCGTATGATCCGTGCTCCGCACAATGCCTTATGTTTAAGCTTTACATCTCTAGGTAATCTTTAAGATTTATTAATTAGAAATTATTTATATGAGCCAAACTCATTCACACTCATTGCCGTAATCTTGGTGGAGGCCTGCGTTCACACTCATTCACACCCATCGCCGTTTTAGATGCCCCAAATTCTTTAGGAGGTCAACTAGCTGAAAGATGAATTCTTCCATACAGCATCATCAGTCAGCAGGTAACAGTTAGCTCAGGCGAGGTGGCAAAGTAAATTACCAAGCTATTCCCGAACAACGGCAGCATCCCTAGCCACTAATTTTGCTAGAGGCCTGCGTTTACACTCATTCACACCCATAGTGGTTTAGGTGCCCCCATATTATTTAGGAGGTGTGCGATCACCACCATCGTCAAAGCGTTAGGCGAAGAAAGAAGACTCCTTCCAAGGTCGTGTTTCTTTGGGTGGAAAAATTCTATGACCAATAATTAAGGGTATTAAATAAAGTCAGTTTACAAAACTACCTTCACAACATTGAACTATTTCACGAGACCTATCTAATGAAGTCTTTGACCGCGTGATTAGAGAATGGTTACTGTAGCAATACTGTAGCAAACTATGGCTTAATTAGACTCATTACATTCGTCGCGCAAAGTTACACTCATCCCTAAATGGATTTTGCAAATAGACTTCATTTAGTACTTCATGCATACAAGATTCCTTTTGGAAAAATATTTCCAAACTTCAAAGAAACACGGCCTTGATATATCATCATCAATCAACAGGTGATGGGAGACCATGTCCTCCACTTTATCTCTCGGATGCATAGCAACATTGCCACCTGATGCGAGTTAACTACTTGACCAAGTATTACTGAGTTAATTTTTTTTTTGATGAAAATGTATTACTGAGTTAATTGACGAATCTGTCCACACGTTCGATCATATATAGAAAAGCTGATCAAGTTCAGCTATTAGACCATGTCATACGTGCATTTGCGTACTTACACTCCATCTCTACAATCTCGTCAAAAGAACTCCTCGTTATGGTACTACGCAAAAGTATTCTCACTATGGATTTTAATATATTTTTAGTATGAAACTATGTTACGTATTTCACTACGGATTTATTTAGTTGTTTCATTTCATTTAATCTACAACTATGTGCTGGAATATCGCCGTGAACCATGAAAGTCAAATATGGTCAAAATAATCTGTATGTTTTCTGTCTCTGCTTATGAGAAGATAAGACCACCAGTTATCTAATGCCGGCAGACTTAAAACTTTTCGCTCTACTTGTTGGCTTCTTAATTACGGAGGCTGTTTGAATTAAAAAGCTGATGTGCACTTATACAAGGTTATGGAGAAGGTCATATATATTGTTTCCATTATTGTATATCATAGCTTCGGCATAATAACAAAATCAAACAGACAGTAAAACAAACAGAAAATCGTGAATGATATATATGACTGCAATCACATATATAGAAATTGATCTTGTATGGCTAGATTCAGCAAAAGAAAACCTATGAAAGGTACCTCTTCTACCATGATTAACTATTATTTGACCGATATTTATAATGTTTGACACAAACTAAGCTAATGCTTCTCGACATAAAGGCAGGAATTTGGAAATTGTGTAGCAGGATGTGGGCAGCTCCATTCGCAATACAATTATTGTCTCTCGCCACGGATCCTTGTAGCCAGATGAACATCTTTAGGCATGATCGTCACCCGCTTGGCATGGATGGCACATAGGTTGGTGTCCTCGAAGAGCCCCACGAGATAAGCTTCTGCTGCCTCTTGCAAAGCAAGAACTGCATGGCTCTGGAAACGCAAGTCACTCTGCATATGCATAGTCATGAAGTGATGGAATATGAGAACTTCAAGAAATTATTCGTTATCAGTATTTAGATCCCATAAATGTTTACAATAATAACAATGAAAACATGTAGTGATTAAATCAACTGTACCTTGTGAAGTTGAGCAATCTCCCTAACCAGCCTCTGGAAGGGCATCTTCCTAATGAGTAGCTCAGTGCCCTTTTGCTACTTGCGAATTTCACTGGAGTAGAGAGAATATATTGTTTAGATTAAATTCTTGCACACAATTACTTTTCATGAAATATATACGATTGTACACAGTTGGTGTGCTAGCACATACCGAAGAGCTACCGTTCCAGGGCGGTAACGGTGAGGCTTCTTGACCCCTCCAGTTATGGGAGCAGTCTTACGGGCAGCAGCCTATGGTCACACAACCATAATATACAACATTTTTTTTACCATGCAAACATGTTAATAATAATAAGTAACATGTAACGTTTATGCACATACAAATATCCTTGCAACGAGCTGCTTCCTAGGGATCTTTCCTCCGGTTGACTTACGAGCGGTCAACTTAGTGCGAGCCATCTTGCAAACAAATGGTGAAATGTGTATGTAATGATCATAGTATATGGTGAAAAACTTACCAATAAATCCAGTTCGATAGCAGGATTTACTGTTTAGCTTAATCACATCAAGATTCACAACGTCAGAACCCTAGAATATGTACACTGAAAACCAAGAACCAAGGTAACCACACACACACTATAGCTGAACTATGCAAATAAAAGAACATCCCAATGGGCAGCATGTAGAGAATATAGGTCATCAAATCTAAGTTAAAGTAGTATAAGGACTTAATAAGGAGAATAAATTAAATAAACATGAACGAGATGGATTGATCTATTTACCTCTCACAGTCACAGATCGTGTTTGCTAGGCGGTGTAACCCTTCGCTTCTTAATTCTGATGCCTCGTTGGCCAGCTTTCTTCTGTCGTGGTGCAATTTGCCGGACGGAGGGGCACTATTTATAGGTGCGTACGGGAGAGGCACGGCAGATTTAGATCGATTTCTGCATGATCGGATGGCTCAGATTGGTTTGTGATGCGGATCAGCGTAGGCAAATGCAGGATTCTTATTGGCTGGTGCCACTATGACGGGGATCATTAATATCCAGAGCGTATAAAGCATAGACTTTCCTTCCCTAGGATCAAAACGTCAAATCCAACGTTTCAAGCCTACAGAGTCACTGCCTTCGCAATCCGGTCGATCTGTCACGCGCTCGAGGATCCAACGTTTGATCCAGTGCTAGAGGAGGGTATTTCTGTTATTGCAAACACAAACCAAAACCTGTTGTTTATGTGGAAAACGTAGTTCTCCCATGCTACATGCCTGCATGTGTATTGCTCTTTGATGTTTTAGATGAACAGAACAATAAACATATTGCTGCATTAATTGCCCTTCCATTCATGATCATGTTATCTTTTTCTGCTTTCTAACTGTCAGGTGGTGTCACTACCAGAAAACCCACCTTTCATATATCCCCCATAAATATACCTAGGGTCCTAGTTTGGCCCGTATATTTGTGGGCGATGGAAGGCCCCAAGGTCCTTTAATACAGAGTAGGGTAGTAACACCACCTGATACTAGTATGTACTCCCTCCGGATCATATTAGAAGTCGTTTTGGACATGGTTTAAGTCAAACATTGGGAATATAAATCATGAATAACATTTAAATGTTGAGTTTGGAAATGTAAAAATCATATAAATAGATTGGTCTTGAAAATTACTTTCATAAAAATATACATATATAACTTTTAAAGAAATATTTTTTAGAAAAAAAAGAAGTCAAAGTTGTGCTTTGGTGACTGTATCGCTGTCCTAAACAACTTCTAATATGAACCGGAGGGAGTAGGCATTAGTATTAGATTGGCATTAATACCGGTTGATAACACCAGAGGATCGGAGTGGCATTAAGGGTCGGTGTGTAAGTGTGTTGAAGGTGAGAAGTTGCAAGAGATGAGGGGTCCCAAGGATGTCAGGCCAACAGAGGCAGTGGAATGAGAAGGTGGCAAAATATATCTTGGATCCATCGAGTTGTGGTACGTTGGCGTTGTTAGTAGTACTTAGGTCCAGAGTATATACCAGATAAGCTTTGTCTTCTATTAGTGGTCATTTGTGCATAAATAAGTCAATGGTCATTTGTACATAAATAAGGTTTATTAAAGTTCTATACGTACAAACAGTTTCGGAATCCTTTTCTAGTTGCTGACAGCAGCTCCGGAGCAGTTCCTGAACCTAAATCAGTGCAAGAATTCTTTTGTTTTGGAACAATCAGTGCTTCCGAGGGACAGCTGCCACTGGCAGCAATCGGCTGGGAATCAGGGTGTTTAGGTTGATATTTGCTTCGGTGATCCTTTGTTAGATCCAGGTTTAGTAGTCCATAAGATGTGAGCAACTCTGTCCATACTCTATACAGGTATTGGTCCATTGGATATGTGAACAACTCTGCCTATACAGGGAGCAGCTCACAATGGCAGCATTACTTATCAATGAGCATAAGTAGAGAGCCTGTGGAAGAACAAATTCAGCTTCAGGATAGACCACAAGCATCTCTGCTCGCCATCGCGGCGCCAGCTACACCGTCGGTGCAACCAGATCGTGTCCGGGTAATTTGACATCAAGACCCTGGCGTCATCTCCTACGGCGTCGGGGTTTTCAGCCAGCCTCAATCTCTGTTCTTGTCACCATGGTGTCGCTGCTGCTTGTTTGCCTCAGCTGCCACAGCTCAGCAATTCTCAAAGCACTGTTGAAAATACATGTTCAAATATACGTGATAATAGTCTCTGTTCCAAAGATTCATGCCAGATAGTTAACTAGTATCACAGAAATGACTGAATTTACGACAATGTTGAATACATGTGGCACATAGTAATTTGACATTGTTGCTATGGAGAACAAGAACGAACATTCTTCTTTTCTCCACGAAAAATTGTACAGCCATTGAAGGGGTAGTAGTAGCCTCTATAGGGCGCCACAAATGTCAGCTTACTGGGTCACCAGCGAACTACCACATAACAACAATAGTTATACCCAATCAATGGATTGGTAGCTAGGGGCTTCAGTTGCGATTAATTCACATACTGCGTGAGCACGACTAGTCGATCGAAGCGATTATGCAACAGGAGGGCACGCTTCGCTGTCCTTTGAGGTGTCCACTTCAGAAGGCGGCATGAACTGCCACATCGGGTATCCCGGGTAGCTGACAAAGGGCATCATCAGCTTCTGCCCTGCTACTTGCCCCTGGGGATGGAACGGTGCTAATGGCGCCTGCGGGTAGGGCGCCGGCATCAGGGTCGGATGAGGCATGAAGGCTGGAGTTGAAGTCATAAGCTTCATCTGGTGCTCTAAACTCTCCTTCTCTAATTTCAGCTTCTGCTTCTCATCACGAAGCTCATCCTTCTCTGCCTGGAATTTAGAGAAAAAAACAGCAGTTTCATAATCATTGCAGGTCATGAGATTAAAAAAAACATTAGAGAAAAGTATGCAGTCAACCAAGAAAATTTTTCCACAACCAGTGCTGCACATCAACAACTTGGTAGCCATAAGAAAATCATATTATACAGTACAATATAATCAAATGTCTAATAAAATTCCTGATGGGTCCAAGTCCAACAAATGTGGAATGGTTGGCTGTGAATTCCCCAGAATTACAACCATTGGCTGACAGCATAACTGGTTTACCTTATATAGTGCTGCTGTGTACCAAAACGGAGCACATAGCACCTATTGATCAGATAAAGCCAATGGTTGGTTTGGCGCTTGTGGACAATTCGCGTTCAAAAAATCAAAGTGTGTGGCCACAACTCTAGCTGGTGATCAGAAATATCTTGGGTGAGCTACACAAGATCGGTCAGCACTGCATTCATGTGTAGAGCATAGAAAATACTACTGAATGGCGGTTAGGAATATCAACCAAATTTTTGTCCACTACTAGCAAGAAAATGTTTTTTTTTCTTAAAGCGTATTGGTGGATCCCTAAATATAGAAATTACTATGTGCTATATGTAAGTGTTAACAGGAAATAAGTGGATAACCTTTAGTTCTTTAATCTTTTCTTCAAGACTACCATTAGTGTCCTTCAGCTGCTGCGCTTCAGAACGAAGCTGAATAACCATGCGAGTAGCGTCACTTAGAATAGCAGCTTTGTCAGCTTTTACAGGTTTCCCTGGTTCCAAAGTAGAGCCCAATTCAAGAAACCTAGCAATCATAAGAAACATTCAAAAAGTCAACATGGCAATCCATCTTTCATATAGCAGCGTCAACGAAACTTGGTTTATCATTACCTATCATTGAGCTTGTCCCTCCTCAATTTCTCCCTACAAGCTTTAGATGTTGGCCTACCAGATGATCCTGACCTTAAACTGCAACTTGCAACAGACTAACAATTACAGAACTGATGACGGGATACAATGAGGTAATATGCATCTAAGTCGGGCGAAATAAAAGCCTGACCGTTTATTACTGCCAGGCTCCTTGAAGACACCATTGGAGTTTACATAGCTGCCCACTTCCACACTGTCAAAACAGAATTGATTAGCAACTCTTGCTCTACATACGAAAAAAATCCCAGTAGCTACCTTGTTTCCACCCAACAAGCGAAGATCATTCACAACAAAAATAATCTGAGAACTAGCTACACGTGAGCCATATGTCTCTGCTCATATGCAGTGAAGTGCCTCAAGTAAAATGAACAAAAACCAGTATTTCTGCAAATGACCCCAAAGTAAAGCCTGCCAACAGCTATGCAACAATTATCTAATAGCAGCAGATACATGACTGATGGGAAATTCTTCATTCGACTCCAATCTGGTTCAGTACTACAATTCCATTCATGACCTAAACCCATCGTTACTTGTCATTAAGGCTGGAATATAATCCCCATCAATTAACCGATAGATCATCAACACACATGAATGTCCATTTCACCCGTCCTAAACACAGCCACTGCAACGCGAGAATGAATCTACCAAAAGGAACCATCTTGCAGGGCACAAAATCACAACTATTTCTTTAAAAGACTTTTCTCTCTCTTCCTCCTTTTTTTAGGTAGGCGCCTCGCCTAAAACAAAAGCAGCCCGGCAAGTTTAATATCACACTGGAAGATCTGCTGCATAAAGCAGCTGTCTTTTTTCTGGCGAGTATAAAGCAGCTGTCTTTGCAGATCAGATTCCTCCGTGTGCATACATCAACTATCTAAATAGGCCTCAAAATCCCTACAATAATCCATTCAGAGATGGATGGATGGATGGATATTCCACAATCAGACGCCTAGCCAGAACTCAGCAATTTTGCACAATCATCACCGCCCCCCAAGACATGGAACGCCGTTTTTCCGGAATCGGCCGCCCCCAAAGACACGGAACGCCGTTTTTCCGGAATCGACCGCCAGAATTTTCCCGACGGGAGAATAACCTACGCTAAACAAAGCATCCTCATCTGGAACGAGCAGCGAGCGCAGGGGAGGGAGGAATCGATGGATGGTATGGTATTATCCGGCAGACCTGGGGTTGGACGACGACGGGGACGCGTCCCACGGGAAGGCCCCGCAGGCCGCGGCCGGGAGGTCGTCGAGGATGCCGCAGTCGAGGAACCAGTCGTCGCCAGCGGCACCGCCGCCGTCCGCCGGAGCTGGAGGGAGAGACATCGCCGTCGTCGCCGCCGCCGAGCAAAAGGCGAGACCTTTGCTGCTGTCCCCTAGTTTTTTGTTTTTTATTTTTCCCAATTCGTGGATCTTTTTCTTTTGGTCGCCTCGCGTCGCGGATTGGAGATTAGGAAGGCGGCCTGCGCTGTCAATGACAGGTGGGCCCGGGCGTGCTTCGCGTGTGGTGGGTGGGTGGTGTGCTGGGTGGAAATTTTGTTTTTTTATAGTCTTCCGCCGAAAAAATAAAAGGAATTTTGTTTTGGTCCTTTCTGTGTGGTTGCGTGAGGAGATAGGAGTTGGTGAGGAGGTGGCGTGTGCGGGGGTGACGTGGCTCGGCGTGGTTGGAAGAGATCCATCAGGATGAAGGCAAGGTTCAGGTTCAACCCCCCTTGCCCTTGCCAATGTTAGGAAGCTATCGTAGGATTACAGCCTATGGATCATGAGCTAATGAGTTTGATATAATCTATAATATCCCTATGAGGTAATAATGGACCCATGATAGATCCATTGGCTATAAAACATGCTGCTGCATAAACCATTTCTAATGGAGTCACTCTCAAAAGAATTAGATACGGCGCTGCCACTCTCAAAAGATAAATACAGTGTCATTCCTAATCTTTTATAAGAAATTATCCATTATCTAGTTTCCTCCGGTCCTCTTCCGTTGTTTGTAGCTCTTTATAGCATCCTTAGTGTTTTCTTTTTCTTGCCATATGATTGTTGTTGCCATATGCATACTTTCCATGTAATTTGTGAATTAAACATCCATATAGCATTATTATTATCTCACGGTCGTCAACTTAGTGTAGTTAGTCAGAGGACTAACACCTTCTATCCATTCATACTTTGATGGTCTTTCCAAAATGATGTTCACTAAAAAAACAATTTTAGTAGATTTGTGCCTTTTTCTGTCATTGGTTCAAACCAAACTACTAATTATATCGCTATAAAATATATATATATGTTTAACATCGTTAGATCTCTTATGACAATTACAAGTTAGTGGGTTTTAAGCATAGTCTCTTCAATAAAAGAGAACCCCTCTACTTTATGTTCAGATTCTTGCCTCCTGGTAGTAGTAGGTCTAAAACCACCTTGGTAGTGTTTAGTTCTCCAAAAGAGAAAGTGAAGTTGGGTGAAAATGTCATATCGCATACTGTAGCACACTGTAGCACTTTTCGTTTGTTTGTGGTAATCGTTGTCCTATCATGACCTAACTAGGCTTAAAAGATTCGTCTCGTCGTGTACATCAAAACCATGTACTTAGTTTTTTTATTTACCCACTTTAGTTGCTCCGTGCATGAGGAGAGAGATATGATGTGATTTGATGTGACAGGTGGTAGTGTTCTATGCATGAAGAGAGAGATTTGATGTGATTTGATGTGATAGGTGAATAGTGAAGTTTGGAGAGAGAAAGTTTGGCTTTTGAAGGGACTAAACAAGCCCTTGATGTGCTTTGCCCGAGGAAACGGATAGGAGCCGTTAGCAGTTATAGGAAAAGATTCCCTTAGCTTTGATTTGCTTCGATCTGCGTATCCTTATTTTCTTTGGATGAAAGGAACCGGATACCTTTTTCCGAGTGGTGGCAGTAGGCTATTGATTTTTGGACTTGCTTCCTTTGGCCACCAATCTTGACCCTTCTCGTCTAGGTGTTCTATGATCTTGACACTCTTTATTGATGCATGTGCTCCACGGGTTAACTACACACCCTCTCCTTCTTCCATTTCTCCTGCACCTTTTTCCATCCATCTCAACACTATGTTTCAACGAGTGTTTGAAAATGGTTAAGTCTAACGCGCGCGGGATCGCGCTCGCGCGGGAGCGCATGACCCTCGCGGCCCACGGCCCAGTAGCGTCCGCCGCCGCGCCGCCGGCACCACCAGGTTAGTGCCCGGGGTTAGGGGGTGGGGTTGCCGGGGGGAGATCCGACGCCGGTGGCTCTAGAAAGGTGGTTGGGGGGCGGCGGCCGGC
>OAMR01000143.1:2457415-2468253 GCA_900205405.1 Echinochloa crus-galli | reverse complement strand
GCCCTCTGCGCCGCCATCGAGCGCGACGCCGCGGCGGGCGGCGACGCGGAGGCCCTCGACGTGTTCCGCCTCGCCCGCGCCGCGGGGCCCTTCACGCCGCTCCCGCCGGCCACCTACCACGCCCTGCTCGCCGCCGCCGCCGCGCTGCGGGACCCCGGCGCGGCCGCGGCGGTGGCCTGGCACGTGGAGAGCTCCGGCGCAGAGGCGGACGTGTACACGCACAACCGCGTCCTCGGGACGTTCCTCAGCTGCGGGATGCTCGGGGAGGCGCGGCGGGTGTTTGAGGGAATGCCGGAGCGGAACGGCGTCACGTGGGGGATCATGATGGGCGGGCTCGTCGACCGGGGCCGCCCCCGCGCCGCGCTCGCGCTGTTCCGGGAGATGTGGGCGGAGGCCGGCGGCGGCGGGGGAGCGGCGCGGCCCAGGGCGGTCGTGGTGGCCGTCCGCGCGGCCACCCTGTCCGGGTCGTTGCGAGCCGGGCGGCAGCTGCACTGCTGCGTCGTCAAGATGGGGCCGTGGGATGACGACGGCGACCGGTACCTCGCGTGCGCGCTGCTGGACATGTACGGCAAGTGCGGGCGGCTGGACCAGGCGAGGCGGGTGTTCGACGCGATGACACCCCATCAGAGGAGCATCGTGGCGTGGAACTCGATGTTGGCGGGATATGTTCTCCATGGGCGCAGCGAGGAGGCGTTGGAGCTGTACCACGAGATGGGCAGGAGCGGTGTTGCCATGGACCAGTTCACGTTCTCCACGATGCTGGGGGTGTTTGCGAGGCTGGGGCTGCTGGAGCACGCAAAGCAAGCGCACGCTGGCCTGATACAAAGAGGATTGCCGCTGGACATTGTGGGGAACACGGCGCTTTTAGACTTGTACTGCAAGTGGGGGAGGATGGAGGACGCAAGGAATGTCTTTGAGAGGATGCCCAAAAGGAACCTGATCTCTTGGAATGCTCTGATAGCAGGGTATGGCTACCATGGCATGGGGGATAAGGCTATCGAGATGTTCGAGAGGCTGATAGCTGAAGGTATTGTGCCAAACCATGTGACGTTTCTAGCTGTACTGAATGCATGTCGGTTTTCCGGTCTTGTTGATAAAGGGAAGAGGATTTTCCAGTTGATGACTCGAAATCCAAAAACGAAACCACGGGCTATGCACTATGCTTGTGTTATTGAGCTTTTCGGTAGAGAAGGCCTGCTAGATGAAGCCTATTCAATGATAAGGAGAGCACCGTTCACCCCAACTGCTAACATGTGGGGGGCCTTGCTCACTGCTAGCAGGTTCCATAAGAACCTGCATCTTGCAAAATTAGCTGCGGAGCAGCTATTGGCCATGGAACCTGAGAAGATAAACAATTATGCTGTCCTCCTCAACTTGTATATTAGCTCTGGTAGACAGGACGATGCCTGCAGGGTAGTTGAAACACTGAAGAGGAAGGGTTTATGTATCAGTAATGCTTGTAGCTGGGTCACAGTTAAGAAAAAAGATCATAGGTTTTTCTTTAAAGATACTTTGCACCCACAATGTGCTGAAATATACAGGAAGCTAGATACATTAATGAAGGAGATAAAAGAAGCTGGTTATGTTGCTGAGGAGAACGAGTTGCTTCCTGATATTCATCCTGACGAGCAGAATATATCGAGAGCTTACCATAGCGAAAGACTGGCAATTGCTTTTGGCCTTATCAGCACATCTCCACGTACTCCCTTGCGTATCACTCAAAGCCATCGTTTGTGCCGTGACTGTCACAAGTTAGTCAAGTTTTTGACAAAGGTTACCAAGAGGGAAATTGTTGTAAGGGATGGTAGCAGATTCCATCACTTCAAACTTGGGATGTGCTCTTGTGGCGACTACTGGTAATCGGGTATGTTCAACTATCAAGTATTTCTTATGTTGGGTTGACCTAAGGCATATTAATTAACTGTAGTTTGCTTGCACTAAAACTGAGCAAGGTTATGACATTAATTAGCAGCTCTGAATACTTATTTCAGGATATGTATAATTTTCATATGTTCTGATCATATATGTTTTTTTTGAGGAGATCATATATGTTTTTCTTAGGCATGAAAAGAAGTGCCTATTCTACATTTTGTTAATATAATACATATTTTGCTGACAGCTAATCACCCCAGGTGTTCTGAAGCCAATTCTGTACTGGAAATAATTTTGATTATTAAGGAGAAAGCTGTTTGGCCGATCCTGGTGCTTCTATTTCTCTGCTACATGCAGGTGGTGAGTTCAGGGTTCTATAGTATTTCAAGATTTCGAAAGAGTAATCTACAAGCTAATTCACATTGATGTGTCCATTTTCCCCTTTCTTTTTCCCTTCTCCTTTAACCGTCGGCAAAACTTTTGCTTATGGTAGGCAGCATCTGTATGCCTTTATCTCTGTAGAAAAGCTGGCTATATTAATCTACTAAGTAAAAAAAATATTTTCTTTTGCGCAAAATTAGATATATAGTTTTCCCTTCATTTCCACTAGCTTTACAAACCATGTGTAAAAGCAGATCTTTAAAAGTAGCCTGAATATGTTTTGGTTGGCTTTCACATTCAAGATGCCAATCTTTACTTGTGCCCTGTAAGGAAGGAATAAAGCTGAGATGTAACAAAGGATCAAAGGAAAGTATAATACTTTGAGCACCTTGGGACAGCTAGTTTCTTGTTGCTGCATACCTGCATCCTAGTTGGAGAACAAATACCCTGTTATACTTTTGCCCTTGCCTCTTTATTCACAGATTAGCAATAAAAGGGGGGTCGCTGCTCTCAATTCACAACTCCATTGTAAGCAGGTGATCTTCCTTCAGCAGCTTCGCGCAGTTGACAAAAGTCTGAGAGCGTGTCACAATGGCTAAGATGGGAGCTGCTATTATGGTCTGCATAGTGGTTTTGGCCCTGGATATCACTGCTGGCATACTAGGCATTCAGGCGCAGGCTGCTCAGAACAAGGTAAAATTTAGAGATATTTGTAGTTTCGTTCTGATTTCACCAAGAGCTTTTAAAATGAAATGGTTCTGAACAACATGTCTTTACTTCTTGTGTTGTCATGGCATGGGACCTTATTGCAGACTAAAAAGGTTGTCTGTTATGATAATTTATGACTGACACATGTTTTTTTCATGTTCCTGCAGACGAAAAAGGTGACAATTCTCTTCATTCAATGTGAGCAACCGGTGTACAAAGCATACCAGCTTGGCCTTGCTGCTGCGGTGCTCCTGGTAGTTGCCCATGCAATCGCCAACTTCTTCGGCGGCTGTGCCTGCATCTGCTCTCAGCTGGAGTTTATCCGGGCATCCATCAACAGGAAATTGGCTGCTACTACCATAATTCTCTCATGGTAACTTCACTTGTCTATTAAATTCTTTTGCAAATCTGGAAGATGGACCTCTAGGCGTATTATTTGGTGGCGCACTATTTTGATTCAAGTTATTGTGTTGCCTGGGAAAACATGCAAAATATTGCACAAGAAACAACCCATGTTATCCCCGTGCACATCAGGAAATGAATCCATGCTGTGACCACGCAGCAATGAACAAATGATAGAACTAACCTAGCTTTCTTCACACTAGTTTTTTCATCACTACTAAATGCAATTGTTCTGCAACTTCACAGGATTGCCCTGATTGCCGGATTCTCGCTGCTGCTCGCTGGTGCCATGTCCAACTCCAAGTCAAGGACTTCATGCGGGTTCACGCACGGCCACACCCTGGCCCTCGGTGGGATCATGTGCTTCGTCCACGCCGGAATCACCGTAGCCTACTACGTCACTGCCACCGCCGCTGCACACGAGGCTGTTTAGTTGATGGCTGAGAGTTCATCGGGGTGCTCGGTGTTACATGCTTTTGGTCGGGAGATCATCATTATTCTTTCCTTGCTTTTGGTCGGGAGATCATCATTATTCTTTCTTTAATTTTCTTTGCTTCGTGCTTTTCGGTTTGTGATTTGACAATTGCAGAAACATACAGTTATGCCTTTGTACCGCTGAAGGAAAAGGAAAATATATGATTATGAATTGATTTATTGTCATTGTGAAATTATTGTATGTTCAAAGTTTTTTCAAAAGGGAAAAAGGAGACCATAAAACTTAGTAAGTTTTATTTTATTGTTACAAAAAAGGATTTTTACAGGGTCTCAGCACAAGTACGCTGTATGAGTGTATGATCAGTTTGCAACGGACAAAAGGGGGCACCTGCCATAGTGCCATCCTTAGGTTTTACTAGTCACTGCTCAGCCTCTCCAAAGTGTAGCTGCTGCCTTGGCCCACCTTTTAATTACCCAGTCTCATTAAAAAAAATTAACCATTGTTTTGCTACAGAGAAGGTTACGAATCGAGAGGCCACAAGGTTCCAAATACTCAATAAAATATGAAAACTGAATTCAAGCTGATGGGCAGTGATCTGCATGGGATCCAGTCAAATTCAAAATCTACATTTAAATTAAAATTCTGTTGACACCAAAAATTGGCACCAAGAAGAGGCTGACATGTGGGCCGGATTTGGTAGAAGGATGCCATTCGGCTAAAAGGGTTTTTTCTGAAGCATTCGGCAAAGATGCTCTGCGGTCGGGAACGCGTCGCCATTCGGCTGAAATATTCGGCAGAGATACTCTGCGGTCGGGAATGCGTCATCATTCGGCAGAGGCAAGGAACTTTAAAGACAAAAATGTGAGGAAATTTTACCAATCATTGGAGCATCGGCAGGACCTGTACTGATTGCTGGCTGTTGTTCTTTGGACTGAAATCAAAAAGAAACAAAGCTGAGCAAAACACCAAAAGCATTATAGTCAAAGAAAAAGGACTCTGACCTTGGTTTTGCTACTTGTTCTTTTCTTCTTTACAACCGAGGGAGCAGCTATAAGGAGGGTTTTCCTCTTGACAGATGATGGTCTAGTGAGTATTGGATCTGAAGAAGCTTGTCTAGCCATCAGCTGAGCCAAGGTAGGGGATTGGTGCCCCAAAGCAGAGATTGGGCCTGCAGTTTTGTATAAAATTACCCTGGCAAGAGGAGCAGGTGTTATGTCCTGCAAAATAATAGAGTCAGAATTGATTGGGGCTAATATTGTTAAGAGAGACAAAGGAATAAGCATGTTACCTCTGCAGTTGGCTGATAATCAGACATTAATTCAAGGCAGAAAGGATGGATTGGCATGTTGAAGATATGATCATGGAATTCTTGCCACCAGAGAGTGAAGGAAGGATGAGCAGATATTATTGGCACAAAAGGATCAGGTGCATAAATAGTTCCACAGCATTTATAGTTGAAAATCCTTCTTGTTTCTGTGAAATCCTTGACTATCTCCCTGGGCCGGAGGAATTCATGGAGAAATAGCCTAGGGGGCACTTGGCCACATCCCAACTGTCTAGCCATCATGTTTGGCTGATAATATTCATAAGTGCTTTGGACTAGCCTCCCTCCACAGAATTCGGCTGGCAGGATGCAGGGCTGGATGAAGGCATTAAAAATTGCTACAGATTGTACATCAGTGCATCCAGTCTCAAAGCTGAATTCGCAAGGGAGAGTAAGGTTGTCATTGTCCAAATAAGGGAACCAAAGAGGATTGGCAAAACCCCTGAAGAAGAGCTCAAATAGTTCACCGATGGTCTTGTTGATGGATACAGTGGAGGCAGCTTCTCCATAAGTTTGACAACCTTTGGTTCTTCGGGTTTCTCCTTCTTTATAATTGATTGAAGGGAAGTCTCGGCTGTTGAGATCAATAGCAACGATTTGGTGCATATATAATTGCAGCCACATCTGGACGAACCACCAGGGACCATTGACACAGGGGATCTTCTTGCTAGTGTGCATCAGGTGGGTGGTTTGGTTGAGCATATGGTAAACGCTTCCCAGGAGGTATTTCCCAAGTGGGATGACTTTTCCAGCAGCCAGCTCTTCAGCCATCACAATGTGATTCAAGGTTGGCTCATTGGCTTTGCCACAAAAAACTGATCTGCATAGCCACATGTTCAGGAAAGCTCTGTATTCGACATCAGTCAGAGGACCATCAGACATATGATTCTGGATATATCTCTTGTATCCAACCCCTGTTCTTACTCCTGTCTGCTTGGAGGAACCTTTATGGTCATATGGATGCACAGTTCCTGTAACATTCAGGCCGGTCATCATGTAGACATCGGCTAAGGTAGGGGACATTGGGCCATGGCCGAAGAGAAAAGCATTTGCACCATTGGACCAGAAGTGGCAAGCTGCGATCAGAAGGTTCTCATTCTTTGGTGTTTCAGCTAGAGATAGCTCCAAGCAATGAGAAATACGAAGGCTGTCCCAATTCTGTGTCTGGGGACTTTTATCGTCAGAGATCCTTTTGTACCAGTTTCTCCATCCGGCGATTGGGGGCAAAGGCCAGTTCTTGAAGGCATCTTGCCACTCCTGAGGTTTTGTCAGTGAAATCTTAAAAGGAATCCGCTGAGATTCGGCCGCAATGATTTCAGAAGGATCTGAATCTCCTACGGGACCGAGGAAATAGGATGGAGATTTTTCCTCAACAGGGATGAGGATTTCGGCAGCTAGGGCCTATCAAAGGGGATGAGAAGAAATTTAAAATGCAAATCGAAAGAAGAGTGCCGAACATGCTTGAGGGGATTGAAGTTTACCTGGAGAGCAAGATCTTGGTCCGCCATTTGAAGGTTGGATCTTGGAAGACGATGACTTAGGGTTCGGATCCGGATGAGAGCTCTGAAGATTCGGAAGGAAAAGCGGGTGCCGAGCAGAACCAACTTGGAAATGTTAAGTGCTTTTGGTCAATTCCGAGATAAAAGTTACCTCTTATCCCGAAATTGAAGGGGCATGTGTTGACACCAAAAATTGGCACCAGGAAGAGGCTGACATGTGGGCCGGATTTGGTAGAAGGATGCCATTCGGCTAAAAGGGTTTTTTCTGAAGCATTCGGCAAAGATGCTCTGCGGTCGGGAACGCGTCGCCATTCGGCTGAAATATTCGGCAGAGATACTCTGCGGTCGGGAATGCGTCATCATTCGGCAGAGGCATTGTTCCGCAGGCGAAGAGTGGTAGCATTCGGGAAGACATGATGACGTGGATCAACATAAGGAAAAGGCCGGTTCGAACAAGGAAAGCTATATGGGCACGAAGATTCGTCATTTATTTTTAGAAACAAGTGTTGTAGTCGTGTCCGACTAGGAGTTGTATCAAGACCTGGGTATAAATATAAACCCATGGCAGCTGTAAAAGACAATCGAATCAATCATACAACAAACCGGCCCCGTGCCAACATCGAGTCCTTTAGTCGAGTCGTCGAGTTCTTCGAGAGGAGTCATCGATCCGTCGACCTCCGTAAGTACCGGCAACCTTGTATCATGCTTAGTATCATGCGGTGGATTTAAGCTTTGATGCAAGTAGTCTTGTTACCATGCTTAGTATCATCCGGTGGATTTAAGTTGTGGTTTCAAGAAGGTTCCTCTGTTAGGTCATGAGCCATGCGGTGGGCTAAGATCTAGTATGGACCAAGTTATCGGCTCTGTTAGATTTCGGCAAGATCTAACAGATTCATTAAGTTACCCCGTGTTGCTCCTTTTTTACTATGTGCTTAATTCATGCAACACACCTTTGCCCAATCTAGACTGGTCGGGTTCGGTTCTAGACCGCAAAACGATGAAAGAACCGCGGCGTCCATATAGCCGAATCCGAAACAGTCTAGGTTGCCACGTGTCGCGGGTTCAAGCTTGTCGGCATCGTGTAGATCTTGACAGAACCGGGTATCATGCGGTAGATGCAGGTTTTTGGGTCGTCTTAGAGCTAATCATCCGGTGGATTAGAATTCGATTCGATCTGATAGATTTATCTTTACCGATTAGGCTTGTTCCTTCGCCATGGACCCCGATTCGGCTAAATAGCCGCATTCGGTAGTGCTCTCACGAGTGAACGTGTGTTCGTGGGTTTGCATTGGACAATGAATGCTTTTAGCCTTTCACGATTAGATTGTATCATGCGGTGGATTGATCTAATCTGATTAGTGGCGTGGTCACAAACAAGTCGTATCATGCGGTGGATTAACTTGTTTGCTATCATGCTTGACGGGTGCTGCTTTCGGCCTATGCATTCTTGTTTTCAATGTAAATTCGTGACTGTGTTGTGGGTTCGTAACTAAACATTGAGTGCTTTTAGCTTTTCATGATTAGATTGTATCATGCGGTGGATTGATCTAATCTGATTAGTGGCGTGGTCACAAACAAGTCGTATCATGCGGTGGATTAACTTGTTTGCTATCATGCTTGACGGGTGCTGCTTTCGGCCTATGCATTCTTGTTTTCAATGTAAATTCGTGACTGTGTTGTGGGTTCGTAACTAAACATTGAGTGCTTTTAGCTTTTCATGATTAGATTGTATCATGCGGTGGATTGATCTAATCTGATTAGTGGCGTGGTCACAAACAAGTCGTATCATGCGGTGGATTAACTTGTTTGCTATCATGCTTGACGGGTGCTGCTTTCGGCCTATGCATTCTTGTTTTCAATGTAAATTCGTGACTGTGTTGTGGGTTCGTAACTAAACATTGAGTGCTTTTAGCTTTTCATGATTAGATTGTATCATGCGGTGGATTGATCTAATCTGATTAGTGGCGTGGTCACAAACAAGTCGTATCATGCGGTGGATTAACTTGTTTGCTATCATGCTTGACGGGTGCTGCTTTCGGCCTATGCATTCTTGTTTTCAATGTAAATTCGTGACTGTGTTGTGGGTTCGTAACTAAACATTGAGTGCTTTTAGCTTTTCATGATTAGATTGTATCATGCGGTGGATTGATCTAATCTGATTAGTGGTGCGGTTTCAAACAAGTCGTATCATGCGGTGGATTAACTTGTTTGCTATCATGCTTGACGGGTGCTGCTTTCGGCCTATGCATTCTTGTTTTCAATGTAAATTCGTGACTGTGTTGTGGGTTCGTAACTAAACATTGAGTGCTTTTAGCTTTTCATGATTAGATTGTATCATGCGGTGGATTGATCTAATCTGATTAGTGGCGTGGTCACAAACAAGTCGTATCATGCGGTGGATTAACTTGTTTGCTATCATGCTTGACGGGTGCTGCTTTCGGCCTATGCATTCTTGTTTTCAATGTAAATTCGTGACTGTGTTGTGGGTTCGTAACTAAACATTGAGTGCTTTTAGCTTTTCATGATTAGATTGTATCATGCGGTGGATTGATCTAATCTGATTAGTGGCGTGGTCACAAACAAGTCGTATCATGCGGTGGATTAACTTGTTTGCTATCATGCTTGACGGGTGCTGCTTTCGGCCTATGCATTCTTGTTTTCAATGTAAATTCGTGACTGTGTTGTGGGTTCGTAACTAAACATTGAGTGCTTTTAGCTTTTCATGATTAGATTGTATCATGCGGTGGATTGATCTAATCTGATTAGTGGCGTGGTCACAAACAAGTCGTATCATGCGGTGGATTAACTTGTTTGCTATCATGCTTGACGGGTGCTGCTTTCGGCCTATGCATTCTTGTTTTCAATGTAAATTCGTGACTGTGTTGTGGGTTCGTAACTAAACATTGAGTGCTTTTAGCTTTTCATGATTAGATTGTATCATGCGGTGGATTGATCTAATCTGATTAGTGGCGTGGTCACAAACAAGTCGTATCATGCGGTGGATTAACTTGTTTGCTATCATGCTTGACGGGTGCTGCTTTCGGCCTATGCATTCTTGTTTTCAATGTAAATTCGTGACTGTGTTGTGGGTTCGTAACTAAACATTGAGTGCTTTTAGCTTTTCATGATTAGATTGTATCATGCGGTGGATTGATCTAATCTGATTAGTGGCGTGGTCACAAACAAGTCGTATCATGCGATGGATTAATTTGTTTGTTATCATGCTTGACGGGTGCTGCTTTCGGCCTATGCATTCTTGTTTTCAATGTAAATTCGTGACTGTGTTGTGGGTTCGTAACTAAACATTGAGTGCTTTTAGCTTTTCATGATTAGATTGTATCATGCGGTGGATTGATCTAATCTGATTAGTGGCGTGGTCACAAACAAGTCGTATCATGCGATGGATTAATTTGTTTGTTATCATGCTTGACGGGTGCTGCTTTCGGCCTATGCATTCTTGTTTTAATGTAAATTCGTGACTGTGTTGTGGGTTCGTAACTAAACATTGAGTGCTTTTAGCTTTTCATGATTAGATTGTATCATGCGGTGGATTAATCTAATCTGATTAGTGGCGTGGTCACAAACAAGTCGTATCATGCGGTGGATTAACTTGTTTGCTATCATGCTTGACAACGTTCTGTCTTGGCTATGACAACAATGGGGACCTGACGACTGATCATACTCGTCTGATGCAAAGCTACAAGGTGCCTGAAGGAATCACTCAGGCATTCGACGGTCCTGTTGCATTCTGGCTGTGATAAAATGTGATACGCCCGCTGAAGGGATTTGTGGGCTATACAGTCTACCCTCTATTCCTCTGTCTTTTCCGTGGTGCCGCTCACAATGCATAATGAGGCCAGAGGGTAGGGACCTATTTATAGACTCCACTTCTAGGCGCTAAAATTATTCCACCTGTGTTCCGGAAAATCCGTGTGACTCCTGAACTATGTCACCAACCACGATCAGACATGTCAGTTTTATGAGTCTAAAATATATTAGTCCCTAACACACATGTGTGAGTCATGTGCCATGACCAATTGTTTATATGAGATTAATTCCAATATGATCATGTGGGTTAACAGCCTGTAGAGCCGATCCTACAAAACAAACCCAGTTCTTCCGTTGTGCTGTACCCCGGGTCAAACATGTATGTACATAGTAAATATTCCAGTAGAGTTGATCTCAATAAATTCCTCCACTGTATTCCAGCACAAAC
>OAMR01000143.1:2407659-2446977 GCA_900205405.1 Echinochloa crus-galli | reverse complement strand
GATTCGGAAGCGGAAAGCGAATGTCGAACAGATTCAGCTTGAAGTGTTGGGGATTCCTGGTCAATTCCGAGATAAAAGTATCCTTTATCCCGAAATTGAAGGGGCATGTGTTGACACCAAAAATTGGCACCAGGAAGAGGCTGACATGTGGGCCGGATTTGGTGGAAGGATGCCATTCGGCTAAGGGAATTTCTCTGAAGCATTCGGCAAAGGCACTCTGCGGTCGGGAACGCGTCATCATTCGGCAGAGGCGTTATTCCGCAGGCGAAAAGAAGTAACATTCAAGAGGGCGTGATGACGTGGATCAATATAAGGAAAAGGCCGGTTCGAACAAGGAAAGCAATATGGGCACGAAGATTCGTCATTTATTTTTAGAAACGAGTGTTGTAGTCGTGTCCGACTAGGAGTTGTATCAAGACCTGGGTATAAATATAAACCCATGGCAGTTGTAAAAGGATATACAATCAATCGTACAACAAACCGGCCCCGTGCCAACATCGAGTCCTTTAGTCGAGTCGTCGAGTTCTTCGAGAGGAGTCATCGATCCGTCGACCTCCGTAAGTACCGGCAACCTTGTATCATGCTTAGTATCATGCGGTGGATTTAAGCTTTGATGCAAGTAGTCTTGTTACCATGCTTAGTATCATCCGGTGGATTTAAGTTGTGGTTTCAAGAAGGTTCCTCTGTTAGGTCATGAGCCATGCGGTGGGCTAAGATCTAGTATGGACCAAGTTATCGGCTCTGTTAGATTTCGGCAAGATCTAGCAGATTCATTAAGTTACCCCGTGTTGCTCCTTTTTTACTATGTGCTTAATTCATGCAACACACCTTTGCCCAATCTAGATCGGCTAGAATCGGCTCTGCTTTACGGTGTGACGACTTATCCCCTCATAGCCGAATCCGAAACCGATCTAGGTTGCTACGTGTCGCGGGTTCAAGCTTGTCGGCATTGTGTAGATCTTGACAGAACCGGGTATCATGCGGTAGATGCAGGTTTTTGGGTCGTCTTAGAGCTAATCATCCGGTGGATTAGAATTCGATTCGATCTGATAGATTTATCTTTACCGATTAGGCTTGTTCCTTCGCCATGGATCCCGATTCGGCTAAATAGCCGTATTCGGCAGTGCTCTCATGAGTGAACTTGTGTTCGTGGGTTTGCATTGGACAATGAATGCTTTTAGCCTTTCACGATTAGGTTGTATCATGCGGTGGATTGATCTAATTTGATTGGTGGTGTGGCCTCAAACGAGTTGTATCATGCGGTGGATTAACTCGTTCGTTGTCATGCTTGACGGGTGCTGCTTTCGGCCTATGCATTCTTGTTTTCAATGTAAATTCGTGACTGTGTTGTGGGTTCGTAACTAAACATTGAGTGCTTTTAGCTTTTCATGGTTAGATTGTATCATGCGGTGGATTAATCTAATCTGATTAGTGGCGTGGTTACAAACAAGTCGTATCATGCGGTGGATTAACTTGTTTTGTTATCATGCTTGACGGGTGCTGCTTTCGGCCTATGCATTCTTTGTTTACTGCGAATTTATGATCATGTTTCACCCTTTTATTTATTTATCATACTCTGTTTCTCGTTAATCGGCTATGAGTACGTGTTCATTCGGTTGAAAGCCGATCTTTCGTCATGCTTACGTCACGCATTCGGCAGTGCGCTCCTTGCGTGCCTTGCCGATTGCCGAATGAGGTTTTAACTGCCGACAGATAGCTTCCCTGTAGCTATATGTCTTTCGAGATTGGCTTCAACGCCGCAAACATGGAACTGTCTGGTCTCACCCGGCACGTTCCAGGTTTTAATCTAAACGTTTTTATCCCTTTGTTAGTTTTCAGGCAAACTGAATGGCACGCTTCCGGATTCGAAAGCCCGGGCCACGTTTGAAGCCAGCTTTGTTCGGCTTGCTGTGTGCTTGGCGTGAGGTGCGGATTTTACGTCAACAAATTCAAACTAAAGGAAAACCGCACATTCACCTCCTGATCTCGAGGAAGGCAATGGCAGGTGGAGACGGTAACAATCAGCTCCTATTTGTCAAGTAGTCAATGCATTCTATACAACACACTTACAATTGTCAGATCTTCACACCACTCACCCCTACTGCTCAAAACTGCATCTAGCCAACAATTTCATCCTTAGTTGCAGTATTTTTCATATCCACAGGACAATAGAATTGCACAAAAAAAACTATAGTTGAAAATTTGGTTAATATCGGTTAGACATCTGGAAGATCAGAGATGCTGCCAACTGATTCTTCTCTCTGAAGGCCAGAGAACGATGAGTGAACCTCGGAGCCCTCCAAGTCTACAGATTCATCATCCACCCTTGCCTGCGGATGCCTGTTGCTGTGATGCTTCCTGCTGCGGCTGTGCTTCATCACACGGGTCAGAGCCTGGGCAACATCTCGCATTGCTGGGCGCTTGCGGGACACACGGCTTACGCATCTGTAAGCAACAGCTGCCATGTCATTGAGCTCTTCCACATCAAATGCGCCTTCTAACCGTGAATCTGCAATTTCCTCCCACCCAGTTTTTCCATCAGCGTTGATTGCAGCCTGTTCATAGATTGGATTGCATTCAGCACTTATAAATGTTAGTATCCTCAGAAACTGAAGCCTGTGAAGAGTAGGGAGAAAGGCTTACAAGCTCAACATATTCCATTAGACCCTGTTGTGGGTTTCTGCCAGCAATCAGTTCGAATAGCAAAACACCATAGCTGTACACATCACTCTTCTTTGTGAATGATCGTGTGGATACATACTCTGGATCAAGATATCCATAAGTTCCTCGAATGTTGGCTCCATTTCGAGTAACCATTTCCTCTCTTGATAATCCAAAGTCCGCAACCTGGCCAACAGAAGTTCTTTATGTCTTAGAGCTGAACTATTAAAGATAATGCAACACAAGCAGTAGCGGGCAAGAAAATCTGTTGTATGCAAGAATTTAAGAAATCCTTTATTTTCTCTCCTTTTAAAGATAGAACCACTTGGACGGTTCAAGTAGTTAAAAAATTGTGAAGAAATGTTGAATGATTAATATCACAGATGTTGAACATACCCTAGCCTGCATGGACTGGTCCAGCAAAATGTTCGGAGATTTGATGTCACGGTGAACTACGGGAGGAACAGCCTGCACTAGTTAAACCACATCAAGGAATATCATAGCAACATGGGTCACACTTCAAATTCTGCATTACAGAAGCCTACCCCATCGTGCAAGTACTCCAAACCCCTAGCAACATCCAGAGCTATGTTTACTCTCAAATTCCACTTCAGCGGTGCACTGTTTTCACCTGAACCACGAAAAAAAATATTCAGTTAGTTAAAAGTTGTGCATTATTCCTGTTTTTTTCAGAGTAATTATGCATTGTCTCAACAGGTAAATGTTAAATGCTGGCTCCAGACCGAACTTTGAAGATGTATTGATAAGTATATCCTATCCATTTCGTTTTGAAGAACATGGTCTGGGGACTAAAAATCAATGACTCAAGTAGTATTGATCCTTTAATTGATATGAGACTGTATAGGTGTTTTTTTTTGCGAACTGTATAGGTGTTTCCATAAAAGCAGTTGGAATGGCATGGTTATGTTTATTGGCAACCAAGGTCTTCAAGGTTCAAGATATAAAGCCTCAAATTTTAATGTCAATCCAATCCATTACACATCTGATAAAAAATTTTAGTTGTGCTTTAAGGATTTCTTATTATCGTTTCCTCAGATGATAATCAGTCCAGTTGCCACTTCAAATTATTTTAAAAAACACCCTTCTTGAATTGCTTTAGTTATATCAGAGCTAACCATCATCCAAGTATAGATAATGCTATAATAATTACTATCATGAGAGGTAACATGAGATCACATAAAGAGAACATGCCATATAAGTGTGATGCAAGGCTCCCGTTAGGCATGTATGCATACAATAACATATGTTGCCCTTTGTCAGCACAATAGCCAACCAAATTCACCAGATTTCTGTGGTGCAGTCGCCCGAGAAGTAAGACCTGAATTCAAGAATTAATGAAACATTAAGCATACCAGATTTCTAGTGAGTTGTAGATCCAAATCAAACAGTACAAGTATACAAATGTTAACTTACCTCATTATGAAACTCCTTTTCACCTTGCTTTGAATTGTTAGAAAGCACTTTAACAGCCAGTATCTCACCAGAAGACATGTCCGCTTTGTAAACAGGGCCGAAGGCTCCTTGACCTAATAATGTTGTGAAATTGCTGGTAGCTTTCTGTAGTTCCCTAGAGATGAGAAAAATTTGTGGAGTTCAGCAAGATCATGTGCTATTCTGAATTGACCAATTGATGTGCCACAAGAATTTTGTGAGTGATGGTGCAAGGTTATGGTAAAGACATGGTCTTGATCATATATCATGTGAACCACCAACTGAAAATGTAGCAGTAATATTGAAATGATAAAAAATACTAAATTTTACATTCAAAATATAGTGTCTGATTGATCATCTGGTCTGTTGCTCCTAGGAGTGGCAATTTGCCACACAGAGAGGGAATTTAGGAGACCATAATCAGGAAAATGACATGACAGGTCATTGAGACACTAAAACATGATTGAATGTTTATGCACAATATGAGTCATTTTTATATTTTTGGAATAAAACTCTCACTAATACTTTGGAAAAGAAATAAAAATACCTCAATACTCATAAACTAATGGATGAAGTCATAACTGAACTTTTGACCTAATTGTTTTGGGTGGAAAACTGATACTTTTGATAAGGTTGCAATGTTGGTTCCTAGCACCTGTCTTTGATTCACCATTTCACCCAAACATCCCCATGTGATTGGATGCTTTGGTCAACACAGCAGCACATGTCCTTCGTATATGCAGTTTGATCGAACTGGATTTGATCTCAGTGAAATCCACATGAATGTTTTACTTTGACATATAATTTTATTTTAAATTGTGACCGATGTTCCCATCCTCCACTCTTGTTTATCTCCATCTATTTAACTAGAGATAAATCTGGCAAAATTCTCCATATTAAACATCGTGATGGAAACCTCTACCCTGCCATGTCAAAGTAATAAAATAAAAGAAGAGATTCTCAAAGTTGGTACGGGTAATTGCCTTCCATGAAGCTATTTTCAGAGGTTCCAAGGATTTAAGATCAAGAACAATGTAACTGATATGTATGCATATTTGAGTATTTTCCAGAAGCTGAAATCTTAAAAATTCAAAAAACATACTTGTATGCATATTTGGGTATTCCAGAGGCTGAAATCATGCTCTTTCTACCAGGCCCTTCAATCCACAGAGAACTCGCACGGTCTTCAAGCTCCCTTGGAGACTCCTGCCCAGTAGTCGAGTTCGAGAGCATGGCACACGCATTGACACCATTGGTACGGATGGGGACTGTCGATGCCCTCCTTGAGCTGCTACTCCTTATCTGCGCCCGGGAACGCTGGTACCTAAAGCACAGCAGGATTCCAACTGCAAGAAGCACACCTATCACCACCCCAACCGTGATTCCAATGATCAGACCTTCGGATACCCCTTTCATTCTCCCCATTCAGCCACAGGTCCTGAGCCCTAGGGATGCTGCATCCAGCTCATGGACACTCCACCGAGGAAGAAGGGCAACAGCTATATGTCCTGCCAAGAAGTACAACAAAGAATAGTAACTAACTAAATGCCGTTGAATTGCAAGAACATGTGGCTCTATTGGTTAGGTGGATGTACAAGGACAAGTCGCACTGCAGGTTGAGCCAATCTTTGATCACAAAAAAAAAAGAAAAAGTTACAGTAATTTTGGTCAAACTTTGCCATCTCAGATCATATCACATCAGAACTGACGAAATGATAATCCTGGCGATGGGATTGTCAGATACAAAATCCTAGTTGGACAGGGACAAGAGTTGGATATATTTGGTGAACAAACATCCAAACCTGAGACATCGCTTTCCTCATTCGTCCAAGCGTAAGCCAGACAAATTGTTTTTAGATGAACCACCTAGACTCTAATACCACCCAAGTAACTATTGGGCTTCAAAGAGCACATAAAAATCTCCATCTTCCTTAAATGGTAGAAACATATAAAATCAAAATTGCTTTCTTTTCAGTAGCTTTCGACTGGAAATGCCAAAAAACGGAATTTTCCCTCAAAGAACAGCAGAAAGGTACAACATAAATCCAATTTAGTGGCAAAGAAAAACGGTACAGACAACCCACAATTCCCACACATCATCCCGCGCTTGTCTCGACAAACACTGAAATCACCGTCACAAAATGCAAAATGCCCCTTTTTCCTTCCACTGATGAATCTAGAACCCTCCTGACCCAAAACACCATCAGAACAGGGGCGCACCCAGTATAATTTTTCCAAAAAAAAATCGGAGCTTGTATGTAGAATACACAGGTAGATCCGAATAAAAATAGCATACATTACGATTTGGGGTGTGCGATTCCGCACAGCAGGAACGGAAGGGAATAGGCCGGCATACCTGGCGGATGGCCGCCGTTGCCGGCGAGACCTGGACGGCGCCGCTCGCCCTGTGGTCACCGCTAGGAAAGAAAGGCCAAGAGAGAGAGAGAGAGAGAGAGAGAGAGAGAGAGAGAGAGTCTGGGAGAAGGCGTGGAGCGGCGAAAGAAAAAAGAGGGCCGTCCCGGATTCGTAATCGGACAGTAGGTTGCCTTCTTTTCTCATCAGTTTCTTATTCTTTGCCACGGGCCACGGCTGCGCACACAACACAAGGAAATGAAGAGAGAAAAAAAATGTGTTTTTTCAGTTCAGGTAACTCTTTGGTTTTCAGAAATGACACCTGAGATTTGCCAAAAGGAAAATATAAAGAGAGAGCAGAGAAATCCAATTTCACGACTCGTAGTCAGGAATGTGTAGCAATTGGAGATTAAAAAAAAAAGAAGTGGAGGGGAAGACCTGGCTTTCACGTGGGTTTCGAGAGAGGCGACGACTTTTAGGAGTGTAACTAACTGTTGACAATAAAGCAAACATGAAAACAAAGTCAGGGGAAAAGAAGGTCTCGAAAAGGAGATACAACAAGGAATCGAGGGTAGTTTGGTAAATATATGGTATATACTCAATTTCGAAATTGCATTGGCTCTTGTTTAGGCCAATTTGGATGGGCAAACTTCTAGAAAAGCCGAAAAGAATTCGAAGTAACAAAAAATATAGTGTGCCTTGTTTGGATCACATTCCATAATCTCAAAGAAATCTCATGGAAACGAAAAGTCCAATTGGAGTGGATGTAAAAAAAAACATGTTTGTGGCGAAAAATCATTTTTAGCACCATGTCATTTATTTGCACGATGCTTAAGTTTACTTCAGGTGTTTAAGGTGTGCTAACAAAAATAGTGAAGCTTATATAAGCATCCATTTGTCTCTTGTCCCGTTGAGAAAGAGAGTTGACAAATTCTAAGGCAAAGGGTCAAGAAAACTCAAAAACTATGCTACTACCCTTTCTCTGGCTCTTTATGCACTATTATGGACAAATTAATATTTATGCAAGTGCCAATGATGTACTAACATGATCCCTTTTTAAGAAACCTATATTTAAGCTTCTAGGATCTTGCATATTTGTTTGCCTGCAATGTTTGATTTGTTCACATGTCATGCAATGGAAAAAAAATGAGGGCCGTGTTTTTTGGGGTGGGAAATTTTTTCCACCCCTTTGACCAATAATTAAGGGTATTAAATAAAGTCAGTTTACAAAACTAGCTTCACAACATTAAACTATTTCACGAGACTTATTTAATGAGGCCTTTGACCGCACGATTAGAGGATGGCTACTGTAGCACTACTGTAGCAAAACATGGCTTAATTAGGCTCATTAGATTTGTCGCGCAAAGTTACACTCATCTCTAAATGGGTTTTGCAAATAGACTTTATTTAGTACTTCATGCATACAAAATTCCTTTTGAAAAAAAATTTTTCCAACTTCTTGTGAAACACGGCCTCCAGTAATGTAAATCCGCGTTAAAATTCAAAAGAACGTGACAGTGTCTTTTCTTCTTTACTCTTGTTAGCATGTAACAGGAGATCGATGCTATCGTCGGTGCTGCTCGATCGCCAAACTCTGCCTTCCCCAGCACGCCGCTTAGCTTGAACCAACCAACTGCTAAATTAGTATAAATTAAACGCGTCTGAATCGAGGCAAATTTAATCACACAGAAAATGCTAAAAAGCTAGACCAAATGTGCTAAAGCAGCAACCCACTGAAGAAAGCAGCCATGAAGCATCCTTTCTTTTCCAGCTTCGAGACGTGCGCCGGGCTCATGCTCGATGTTCATCCTCCCATGGCAATGCTACTGAAATGACCAAACTGCCCTCTTTCCTCTTCCCCCACTGCTACTGAAATGAATTTATGGGGAAAAAATCATTTCTTCAGTGATTAGTAAAAAAAGATATCGTGTTTGCCAAGTCATGGCTCAGAGAATAATTATTTTTTCTATGAAAATTAGAAACCCGTGTAAAATTTCAGTTAAGGATCGAAGGAACAAAACCATTCTGCGGTTAGAAATTTGCTATTGTACTAACAATTCTTTAATAATATATAATATCTACGCGTCTATAAATCCAATGACCCTAATGTCACTGCATCGTGCACAATACTACTCCAGCTTGTTGTACTCAAGTCGCAGGTAGCAGATGAAATGCTAGCCGAATGTACACCTGCCTCTTTATTTCTCTCCTTTTCTCACGCGCAAAACGAAAAAGATCGATGAAGATGTGACTACAACTGCAATCAGCTGACCAATGATACGAGAGATTGATCGATGAAGATCTGACAGGAAAGTCACATGGTGGTTAGACGTACTCATGTGTACGAAGTGGGTGAGTACGTATAGGAGTAGTAGACATGCCCACGTGGATGCATCCGTATAAGCACGTACACGTGACTTATGTGGCACGGCATGTTATCGTACATGGTCGTTCTTAGAACATGTACATGTATGTCCATACAATTGCATGTGCAAACATAGGATGGTACTTCATGAGATATTCAGATCTGGTACCGTTGTCTCTCCTGGTTATCGATCAGATACCAATTACTCTCTCAATTTTGTTTTTTTTTTGCTGATATTTTTTTTGGCGAACATACAGACGTAAACGCTTATGTAAATGCACACACGCTCACCCAATGAATACATAACCTTACCTTTATAAGCACCTCCTAGAGGTTGAATTGGCTAATCTCGAGAAAGAGAAAATCGAAAATGCAAACACACATGCTGAGTCGAGAACAAGAAATCCTAGCAACTGTTCTACGTTTAATTTGCTCTAATTTTGAATTATTGACCACTTTAGGTTTTTTATCTATATGTATATACTAAAAGGATCCTAAAGAACTAAAACACGTTTCACCAAAAAATCCACCCCCACCCTCTCACAGGACCCACCTGTCGGGCTTTGGTGAGAGGGAAGAACAAAAAATGCAACGATACTAAAAGGATCCTAGAGAATTGAAAACACGTTTCACCAAAAAATCCATCCCCACCCTCTCACAGAGGACCCACCTGTCGGGCTTTGGTGAGAGGGAAGAACAAAAAAGCGCAACAAAAATTGACTGTTCCAGGCTCTTTTAGTTGTTTCCTCGCTCAACTTTTTTCACCCGAAAAAAGACCCACCTAAATATACCCATATTTGTACCCACGTCTATACACAATTATCCCGTATTGCTAATCTATACTAAAAGGATCGGAATTGAAAACACGTTTCACCAAAAAATCCACCCCCACTCTCTCACAGAGGACCCACCTGTCGGGCTTTGGTGGGAAGGAAGAACAAAAAACGCAACAAAAAATTGACTGTTCCAGGCTCTTTTAGTTGTTTCCTCGCTCAACTTTTTTCACCCGAAAAAGGACTGACCTAAATATACCCACATTTGTACCCACGTCTATACACAATTATCCCATATTGCTAATAGACAATAAATCGGAGAGTTTTTCTTCATATAAATAAATGCCAACTATTGAGTTTTAAGAATATACATAAAGCTCTCTATACATGAGAGAGCGAATATAAAGTATTTTTATGTTTAAATAATTTTTATGTTTGATTGATTTACTTTATACATGCGCACATGTGCCTTTACTAGTAAGTTAAATTGCTCTAATTTTGATTAGATTTGTTTTAAAAATATATATTAAAAATCTGTAGCGCCAACTAAATATACAACTGAAGACATATTTCGTAGTAGATTTTACGAATTTGTTACTGTTTGTACAATTTTCTATGAATTGAATCAAAATTGGAAAAAAAATTGACTTAGAACAAAACTAAAGTGATAAATAAGATAATATATACCCACTTATTTTGCTTTTATAAGGCACGACTTGACTTGGCATAGTCTTTTTAATGACACTTTAACCATTCATTTATCTTATATTATATTATTTATAATTATAAATTTATAATCATTAGAAAGTATTTTTTTTATTACAAACCTAACTACTCCGAATTTACACTATAGAAGTTAAATTTTGTTTCTTAAATTACTGATGTAAAGTTTGAATCTTTATATATATATGTGCGTGCCTTCCAAAAATAAAAGGAGGGAGTATTACTCAAAACTAGTAGTGCCCTAGCCGGCTAGCCCCTCAGCAACGTATAATGGAACCTGGAGGGCCCATTGCATCTGGCTACTTTTGTGTGTGCACCGAATAGCTCCAAGAAACAATTTAAGCCACAACGCTGGTAGGGTGCTGAGACCTTTGTATGTACGTAGTGCGTCCAAAAAAACCGGTAATAAAGAAAGAGAGAACTTTTGTAGTGGCGTATATATAGTGCTTTGCCGATCGATTGTCTCAAGGTAGATGTACATGCACCAGTCTTTTGGGGGGTTTGATCAAAGCCTTATCATGTGATCCTTTTGTTGGCATACAGCGCTGGTAATCGACGAAAGCTCACCAATGATTGTCCCTAAACGTTTAGGTAGCGTCATCTTGATTTTCAAACTCTCTATATTATATATATTAGCAAATATGCCCGTGCGTTGCTACGGGTGAAGAGAATTTCGTGAGCGAAGACGCGCGGGAGCCATGTATGCTGTTGATTCCACATTCGATGAGGAACACGACAAAGGAAAGATCATTGATGGATGCCGTGCCCGATAACAACGGCGGGGTCAACGATGGGGATGCAAGCAACATGAAAAGATGAATTGGTGCATTCGACGGTGCGGAACGTTGAGAGGAGATAAGATACTATGGCTTGATTGGATGAATTGTCATGGCTTCTTTTAAAAAACATTACAACGCACTAAAAAGACTTGGATTGATGTCGAACACATAAAGATCCTCGTAGGACGTCGTGCCCTGAAACGATAACGGGTCAACGATGGGCATACGGGCGACGTGAGATAATGGAGGGGTGCACACGGCGGTGCAGAACGACGAGATACTACTGTTAACACCAAAATTTGGCACCAGAAAGAGACTGACATGTGGGCCGGGATTAGTAAAAGATATCGTTCGGAAAGGAAAGCTTGTCTTCAAGGGCGTTCGGCAAAGGCATTCTGCGGTCGGGAATCCGTCGCCGATTCGGCAAGGAGCTGCTCTATGGAAAGCATTCGGGAACACGTGATGACATGGATCAAGTAAGGAAGATGCCGATCTGATGAAGAATACAAGGAGAAGAGGGGCTCTCCAAGACTTGATCCATGGAAATTTGTCCTACAGCCAAAAAGGGGATAAATGCTGATGAAAAGAGTAAATGAGATATCAAAATTTTTACCAGTTGATGGAGCATCGGCAGAATCTGTAATGGCCACTGTTTGCTGTGTCCGAGCCTAAAATCATAAAAGCAGAGATGAGCATGATAAAGAAGCATTATATTTAAAGGAAAAGAGTTATAACCTGAATGATTCTTCTGTTGGTTGTTCTTTTCTTCTTGGGAGCTGAAGAAGCAGGCAGAGAAGAAGTTTTTCTCTTGGCAGAAGATGGCTTGGTAATGATGGGGTCGAGAGTGGCTTGTCTAGACATCAGCTGGGCCAAGGTAGGAGATTGATACCCCAAAGCAGATATTGGACCAACAATATTATACTGAATTGTCCTGGCAAAAGGGGCAGGTGCTATGTCCTGCAAAATAACAGAGTTATAATAAAAGCAGAATTGTTATTAAAGCCAGATAATGATTGAACAACATTACCTCTGAATTTGGCTGGTAGTCAGGCATATGAGATTGAGATTGAGCAGGTTACGGAACTTACCACTAAGCATGGTAACAAGACTACTTGCATCAAAGCTTAAATCCACCGCATGATACTAAGCATGATACAAGGTTGCCGGTACTTACGGAGGTCGACGGATCGATGACTCCTCTCGAAGAACTCGACGACTCGACTAAAGGACTCGATGTTGGCACGGGGCCGGTTTGTTGTACGATTGATTGTCTCTTTTTTTTACAGCTGCCATGGGTTTATATTTATACCCAGGTCTTGATACAATTCCTAGTCGGACACGACTACAACACTTGTTTCTAAAAATAAATGACGAATCTTCGTGCCCATATTGCTTTCCTTGTTCGAACCGGCCTTTTCCTTATGTTGATCCACGTCATCATGTCTTCCCGAATGCTACCACTCTTCGCCTGCGGAACAATGCCTCTGCCGAATGATGACGCATTCCCGACCGCAGAGTATCTCTGCCGAATATTTCAGCCGAATGGCGACGCGTTCCCGACCGCAGAGCATCTTTGCCGAATGCTTCAGAAAAAACCCTTTTAGCCGAATGGCATCCTTCTACCAAATCCGGCCCACATGTCAGCCTCTTCCTGGTGCTAATTTTTGGTGTTAACACATGCCCCTTCAATTTCGGGATAAAAGATAATTTTATCTCGGAATTGACCAGAAGCACTCAACATTCCCAAGTTAGTTCTGCTCGACACCCGCTTCTCCTTTTGAATCTTCAGAGCTCTCGCCCAGATCCGAACCCTGGGTTATCGACTTTCAAGATTCAATCTTCAAATGGCGAACCAAGATCTTGCCCTCCAGGTAAGCTTCAATCCCCTCAAGCACATTCGGTATTCTTCTTTCGATTTGCATTTTAAATTTCTTCTCATCCCCTTTGATAGGCCCTAGCTGCCGAAATCCTCATCCCTGTTGAGGAAAAAGCTCCATCCTACTTCCTCGGCCCTGTAGGGAATTCAGATCCTTCCGAACTCATTGCGGCCGAATCTCAGAGGGTTCCTTTCAAGATTTCATTGACAAAACCTCATGAGTGGCAAGACGCCTTCAAGAACTGGCCTTTGCCCCCAATTGCCGGCTGGAGAAATTGGTACAAAAGAATGTCTGATGATAAAAGCCCCCAAACACAGAACTGGGACCGACTGTATATTTCTCATTGCCTGGAGCTGTCACTAGCCGAAACACCAAAGAACGAGAACCTTCTGATTGCAGCTTGCCATTTTTGGTCCAATGGTGCAAATGCTTTTCTTTTCGGCCATGGCCCAATGTCCCCCACTTTAGCTGATGTCTACATGATGACCGGCCTGAACATTACAGGAACTGTATACCCATATGGCCACAAAGGTTCTTCCAAGCAGACAGGAGTAAAAACAGGGGTTGGATACAAGAGATACATCCAGAACCATATGTCTGATGGCCCTCTGACCGATGTCGAATATAGAGCCTTTCTGAACATGTGGCGAGACATATAGCTACGGACAAGCTATCTGTCGTTACTCAGAATATCATTCGGCAATCGGTAGAAGCATGTAAGAATCACACTGCCGAACGCACAGCATCAGCATGACGTAAGATCGGTCTTTAAATAAACAAAGAGAGCCAGGTATATCCTTGACCGATTAACGAAGACAGGCATGATATGAGAATGAATAAAGGGTGAAACATGATCATAAATTCGCAGTAAACAAAGAATGCATAGGCCGAAAGCAGCACCCGTCAAGCATGATAGCAAACAAGTTAATCCACCGCATGATACGACTTGTTTGAGACCACACCACTAATCAGATTAGATCAATCCACCGCATGATACAATCTAATCGTGAAAGGCTAAAAGCATTCATTGTCCAATGCAAACCCACGAACACACGTTCACTCGTGAGAGCACTACCGAATGCGGCTATTTAGCCGAATCGGGGTCCATGGCGAAGGAACAAGCCTAATCGGTAAAGGTAAATCTATCAGATCGAATCGAATTCTAATCCACCGGATGATTAGCTCTAAGACGACCCAAAAACCTGCATCTACCGCATGATACCCGGTTCTGTCAAGATCTACACGATGCCGACAAGCTTGAACCCGCGACACGTGGCAACCTAGACTGTTTCGGATTCGGCTATATGGACGCCGCGGTTCTTTCATCGTTTTGCGGTCTAGAACCGAACCCGACCAGTCTAGATTGGGCAAAGGTGTGTTGCATGAATTAAGCACATAGTAAAAAAGGAGCAACACGGGGTAACTTAATGAATCTGTTAGATCTTGCCGAAATCTAACAGAGCCGATAACTTGGTCCATACTAGATCTTAGCCCACCGCATGGCTCATGACCTAACAGAGGAACCTTCTTGAAACCACAACTTAAATCCACCGGATGATACTAAGCATGGTAACAAGACTACTTGCATCAAAGCTTAAATCCACCGCATGATACTAAGCATGATACAAGGTTGCCGGTACTTACGGAGGTCGACGGATCGATGACTCCTCTCGAAGAACTCGACGACTCGACTAAAGGACTCGATGTTGGCACGGGGCCGGTTTTTTGTGTGATTGATTCCATTTTTTTACAGCTGCCATGGGTTTATATTTATACCCAGGTCTTGATACAACTCCTAGTCGGACACGACTACAACACTTGTTTCTAAAAATAAATGACGAATCTTCGTGCCCATATTGCTTTCCTTGTTCGAACCGGCCTTTTCCTTATGTTGATCCACGTCATCATGTCTTCCCGAATGCTACCACTCTTCGCCTGCGGAACAATGCCTCTGCCGAATGATGACGCATTCCCGACCGCAGAGTATCTCTGCCGAATATTTCAGCCGAATGGCGACGCGTTCCCGACCGCAGAGCATCTTTGCCGAATGCTTCAGAAAAAACCCTTTTAGCCGAATGGCATCCTTCTACCAAATCCGGCCCACATGTCAGCCTCTTCCTGGTGCCAATTTTTGGTGTTAACACATGCCCCTTCAATTTCGGGATAAGAGGTAACTTTTATCTCGGAATTGACCAAAAGCACTTAACATTTCCAAGTTGGTTCTGCTCGGCACCCGCTTCTCCTTCCGAATCTTCAGAGCTCTCATCCGGATCCGAACCCTAAGTCATCGTCTTCCAAGATCCAACCTTCAAATGGCGGACCAAGATCTTGCTCTCCAGGTAAACTTCAATCCCCTTAAGCATGTTCGGTAGTCTTCTTTCGATTTGCATTTTTAAATTTCTTCTCATCCCCTTTGATAGGCCCTAGCTGCCGAAATCCTCATCCCTGTTGAGGAAAAATCTCCATCCTATTTCCTCGGTCCCGTAGGAGATTCAGATCCTTCTGAAATCATTGCGGCCGAATCTCAGCGGATTCATGGGTCTTAGAGATTTGACACCAACGAGCATAGTTCTAAATGATTTTGCTGGAAATCCTTCGGACACCAAGGGATGCGTACATGTTGATCTGATGATTGGGTCCAAGACTCTGCTTACGACTTTCACTGGAGGTTCTGGTGTTAAAGATATAAATGGACAACCGATTCGGCAAGATCCTCAGCTTGCACTGCCGAAAACTCGCACATACGGTGATATGGCATTCGGCACCACAGGGAATCCGCCTGCTCGTACAACAAACCGGCCCCGTGCCAACATCGAGTCCTTTAGTCGAGTCGTCGAGTTCTTCGAGAGGAGTCATCGATCCGTCGACCTCCGTAAGTACCGGCAACCTTGTATCATGCTTAGTATCATGCGGTGGATTTAAGCTTTGATGCAAGTAGTCTTGTTACCATGCTTAGTATCATCCGGTGGATTTAAGTTGTGGTCTCAAGAAGGTTCCTCTGTTAGGTCATGAGCCATGCGGTGGGCTAAGATCTAGTATGGACCAAGTTATCGGCTCTGTTAGATTTCGGCAAGATCTAACAGATTCATTAAGTTACCCCGTGTTGCTTCGTTTTTACTCTGTGCTTAATTCATGCAACACTCCTTTGCCCAATCTAGGTCGGCTAGAATCGGCTCTACTTCACGATGCGATGACTTATCCCCTCATAGCCGAGTCCGAAACCGATCTAGGTTGCCACGTGTCGCGGGTTTGAACTTGTTGGTATCGTGTAGATCTTGACAGAACCGGGTATCATGCGGTAGATGCAGGTTTTTGGGTCGTCTTAGAGCTAATCATCCGGTGGATTAGAATTCGATTCGATCTGATAGATCTATCTTTATCGATCAGGCTTGTTCCTTCGCCATGGACCCCGATTCGGCTAAATAGCCGCATTCGGTAGTGCTCTCACGAGTGAACGTGTGTTCGTGGGTTTGCATTGGGCAATGAATGCTTTTAGCCTTTCACGATTAGATTGTATCATGCGGTGGATTGATCTAATCTGATTAGTGGTGTGGTCTCAAACAAGTCGTATCATGCGGTGGATTAACTTGTTTGTTATCATGCTTGACGGGTGCTGCTTTCGGCCTATGCATTCCTTGTTTACTGCGAATTTATGATCATGCTTCACCCTTTATTTATTTTCATATCATGTCTGTCCTCGTTAATCGGTCAAGGATGTACTTTACTTCTTTTGCTTATTTAAGGACCGATCTTACGTCATGCTGATGTTGTGCGTTCGGCAGTGAGATTCTTACGTGTTTTTACCGATTGCCGAATGATACTCCGAATTATGACAGATAGCTTGTCCGTAGCTATATGTCTCTCGAGATTGGCTTCGATGCCGTAAATATGGAACTGTCTGGTCTCACCCGGCACGTTCCAGGTTTTATCTAAACATTTTATCCCTTTGTTAGTTTCAGGAAAACTGACTGGCACGCCTCCGGAATTCGAAAGCCAGGGCCACGTGTGAAGCCAGCTGATTCGGCTTGCTGTGTGCTTGGCGTGAACTGCAGATTTTGCGTCAACACACTTTTTGGCACGCTTCCAGGAACCGAACGCTCGAGCCAAGTGTGAAGCCAGCTGATTCGGCTTGCTGTGTGCTTGGCGTGAATTGCAGATTTTGCGTCAACAACTACGAGTTGATTAGATGAAACATCATAGTTTTTTTTTAAAAAAAATTATGATATACCAAAGGATGGACGTCATGTCCGGAAACGACAAGGGTCCACGACGGGAATGCAAACGATGCGAGAAAGATGAAGAGGGGACCTCATAAATATTAGAAGGCTTTTTTAAAATTATTATAATGTACAGGCATACCGCTAAATGAATCTTTATTTTATTATTTGGTAAAAATAAAAGTAAACAATCTATGTACTAAACACAAGTACTAACACTGTCATCACTTATCTAGTGAGCTTGTGCACGTCTGCATTACTACAGGAGGGGTCGGCCGTGGAGGCCGGGACATGGGCCCTGTCCCCTGAACAAACCAAGGAAATTAATTTATCGGATAAAATCCTATTATGATTTATACACTATGATATGTGAGATGATGGCCAGGCACCTCGAAGCGAAGTCCTGGTCAGGGACGGAGTCCTGTCGCAGCTCGATCACTACGTAGGGAACAAAACGTGATATTATGCATGGCTCGACTCGATCACGTATTACAGAAAGGCCGGAACATATCAAGATGGTGGGTTGATTTCTATAATTATTAAGGGGAATTTTATAAAATTATGATGTACCGCGGAAACAATCCTTGCTTTATAATTAGGTAGAGATTAATGTTCCGTGTACACTCCTAAGTAGTATGTACCCTCAAGAAACCTGATGTCATTGCTCTTCGTTTCTCTGGTTCTTGATCCATCCAGTTGTGTACATATTTACCATTTCTCGAGTGTTTTCTCTAAATGCCTAAATTATTCGTCTTTTCATTTTTCCTCAAGTGACAAACTAGCGACCAAATTAGAAATCCCTGCCAACTTTTCCTAACCAAAAAAAGAAGAAATCGGCCACCTACCTTAACACTTGGAAAATAGCTTCATTAAACAAACTCCGCTTGGCCAGCTTCATTAAACAAACTCCGCCTGGCTATTTGAAAAATAATAATCTAAAAAACTTATAACCCGTATTGGCCATTTAGAAAAAAAAAACACTGTAGAAACATTGAAAATCCAGTAGTGTTTTGTGCTAAATCGAAGAGAAGTTGAATGGGAATATAATCATTTACGGTGGCTCGATCTTAATCTCTCTCCATACCTAATAGTTAGAGATGTGTCCTATTGTCCCCGAGATATCTTTAGATTAGGACATGCATGCAAATAAAGAGACCTAGAAAGTGATCATGATGGGCCGCACGGCCATTTACTTTCAGACTTGCAGACGATTTACTGCTGCACAGTTGTAGTTCTTTCATCATTTATATATACATATATGTCTCCAGCTCGGAAAGAAATAAATTAAAAGGCGCTGGCTGGTAGTGACCACAAATGTACGGAGTGATATGGATATAGCTAGGGTAGATATAACAATTATATGCGCGTCAATGTATTGTTCAACAGCTAGCTAATCCGTGTTGACCACAGTGACGTACAGCTACATGAACGTCCCAATCATCTGGACATTTTTCCTTGCTTGGAGTGTTTCAATCATGTGCATGATATGCATAATGCATGATGCATCAGGCCGACAGGCCCTGATGAACTCTGTTATACCTATTCCCTCACATGATCTACGTACTGAACAGCAGTAAGTTAACTGCAAATTTTCAGGAGAGTTTTTTTTCGGAGTTCGATAGAAGCTAGATGTCTAATATGACTCTATACTCTATAGTAGGGTGAATGAATGTTCAGAGGGGTGGCACCATTCAGGAAGGACCGCACCCGTTCGCGTCGCCCCCGCGCGGGCGATGGGGCGGGCTCCAACCCTAGCCACCGCCGCCGCCCCTCTCCCCGCCTCCTCCAGCCGCGCCGCCACCCGAGCGGCTCGCCGGCTTCTCGCGCGGCCGCGGTGGCTGTGGTGCTGGTTCGGTAGCCGGGATCCCCTGGGCCTGCTGTCCCGAGCCTGGCGGCTTGGTGCTCCTCTCCTCGACGACGATGCTGGTTCGGCGCCGCCATGATGGTGGGGTCGGTGGGCCGTCAGGTGCTTCCTGGTGGTGCCGCGGTGGTACCTCGGGTTGTACCGGGCTTTTTTCGGTGGTTGCGATGAGTTGCAGGATTCCATCAATGGTTGAGTGTGTGGCAGGAATGGTGTCCGGGTGAAAGCCTCCACTCTGGTGGCAATGGTGGTGGCGCCCTCGAGGCGTCACTCTCCCTGCTGAGGGCACCATTGAGGATCACCATGTCCTTGCAGCACGGGGTTCCAGGGGATAAAACCTGTCTTCTGTGGACGTGCAGTGACGGCGTCATTGGTGTCGTGCCCTTCTTGGAGGCGCCGCATCTGGACCTATCTCAACCGATGGCAGGGGTGGTGGTCGGCTTGGGGTGGTTGCCTTGTGTGTTGCGGCTATGGTGGTGCGCTTGGTCCGTGCTGGAAGGGAGGTGCAGAGGGCCCATGGGGGTGTAACCTCGGGCTGGCGCGCTTGGTGCTGTTGTGATCTCGGTGATGGCTAGGCGGAGGTGTCGCTCTCTGAGCGGTTTTAGATATCCGAGTCCTTGACAGAGGAGTGAGGCGGTGGATGTGGCGAGGCTCCCATGCAGAGTGGCCAGGATCGATGGTTTCATTGGTGCTGCGGCGGGAGTGTTCTATCGAAGCAAAGTCGGAGCAGAGAGATCGACCATTGTGTGTGTGCAGCTTGTGGTGATAGCTCATGGTGGAGGAGTCAGGTGGCCTCTTGAGCTTGCAGCGGGTTATGGCTTTGGCTGTGACACAGCGTTGGTTACGACGGCGCGGGTTGCGATGGCTTACTTTGTCTCTTCTCCCAGTGGTGGTGGTGGTGTAGTGTTTTGTTGTGTGCGTTGTTCGCGTGCGTTGTTTGTGTGTGGTGGTGTTCGCTTCGCGCGTGATGTACTGCTTCTTATTCTTAGATGAATCGGCAGTGCTACTGCCTTTACTTAAAAAAAAATGTTCAAAGGGGTAAACATCTACGATGTGTTTCCTTTTTTTTTACATCGGATTCAGTGATGGAATTTATATGGCATGATAGTTCTACATATGGATCTCAGTTAATTATGCCATCGGATGCCGCGCAAAAAAGAAAAATAATCATCAAGTGTGATATGGTTTCAGTTTTTTCCTCAATTTAGCCATCTTAAACTTAAGAACGCAAGTTGCTATGAGACCCAAATTAAGTAAAGTCTATCAGCCCATGGCCCATAGATTGCTTCTATTTTATAGGAAATGGCCCATATAACTTTGTGATCGACTAGTCTTTGGGCTTAGTTCCCTCCAGCTTTTTTTTTTTGGAATTCTCCATCTGCTGATATGACATAGTATTATATTGTTTCAAAGGAATTATCTAACCCGCACACATATTTTATTTTTATTTCTTTGTTCTAAAGCTAAAAGGTAGAGCCTTAAACTGTTATGGTACATGTATTATATTGTTTCATAATATTCAAGTTCCATTATTAACTTTGAAAAGGACGGAACTAAAAGTTGTGAAGCTCGCGGTGGAGTTAAATAAAATCTTTCATTTTTTTTTTAGGAAACAGGAGGGGAAAGTCCCCTACTGATTATATTAAAAATTTAAAAAAGATACAAAAATAGGTAAAGAACAAAAGGATCAAAGTCTGCTATCTCGCCACTGTTCAATGCTCGGAAAAAAATTTCCTTTTTGCTCTATGCAAAAGGAGGCTAAAAACCTGCTTGAAACTAAACTTTACTGCTGCAATACTCGGCTGATTGTTGTTAAAAATAAGACCATTCCTAGAATTCCAGATGCTCCAACACATAATGATGATGATTTCCATGAAAAAAGGAACTGCCAGTTGCTCTTTAAGCTTCTCCAAACACCTGAAAGGTTCCATTGGATGTTCAATGTCCAGATGCAATATAGCCCAACATGCTCTTGCAAACTGACAATCTAAAAATAGATGTTGAAGAGATTCTTCCACTCCAATATCACAGAGGACACAGCTATATGATGGGAGCTCCATGTTTTTGCGCTTAAGCAGCTCTCTAGTATTCAATCTGTCATGCAGTAGCAACCAAAAAAATACTTTATGGTTAGGTTGACAAGAACTGTTCCACAACCAGTTAAAAGCAGGATAAACTTCTCGATGTCCAGTCAGATGCTTATATGATTTGGAAGTACTAAACATAGGGCTATTCCATATGTATGTCCAGGTATCAGACCCTACCCCCTGTGGTAATGAGTTTAGCATCTCGTACAGCTGCAGAAACTGCTCAAACGCCTGCTCCGACAATGGCACATGAAACAACTGATGCAAATGTGGAAGCCCCCTTGCTTTGATAATTGAAATGGACTTATTCTTGGTGAAAGAGAATAATTCAGGGAATGTTACCTTCAGTATTCTACCCTGCCATAAGTCATCCCAGAGCATGCAAGTACTACCATCAAAAACTGACACTGAAGCCATGCTTTTATAACTATCCAGCAGGTTCAAAACATCTCTCCACCAAAAAGAACCTTTCTTGGTGTGACTAGGCACTTTACCATTTGAGTAATGTTTCTCCCAAATTAGCTTTACCCAGGGGATATCTTCTTTGTTCATAAACTTATGCCGGTTTTTTAGCAATAGTGCCTGATTCTGCCTTTTTAAATCAAGAACACCCAGCCCACCTTCTGTCTTTGGCAGTGTGACTAATTTCCATGCAGCCTTGGGAGGTTTTCTCACATTGATATCATTGCCACGCCAAAGGCAATTCTTCCTGAACTTATCAATCTGTTTAATGACTGTTTTCTGAATGGCAAAAGTTGACATGAAAAACATTGGCAAAGAGGTAAATACTGAATTTACAATTTCCAGTCTTCCTGCTTGAGATAAAAATTGAGAAGTGCTAACAAGCCTCCTTTCACAACGAGACACTAGGGGCCAAAATTCTTCAACTTTCGGTCTTGATAGATTTAATGGCAGTCCCAGGTATGTAAATGGCAAAGAGCCCTCAGCACAACCAAAGGTGGAAGCTAAAAGATGCAATCTTTCCTCAGTGACATTGATTGGAACTATCATGGACTTCGAAAAGTTCACCCTGAGCCCTGTGGCCATAGCAAACTTATGCAGAATAGCTTTTAGGACAAGGAGCTGAGATATGTCACCATCCATGATGATCAAAGTATCATCAGCATACTGTAAAACTGGGAAAGCTTGTGAATATTGTAATGGGATAGGCAGGGTTAGAAGACCTTCATCCTTAGCTGCATTAATCATGGACTGCAACAGATCTGCTGCCAGTACAAAGAGGAGTGGGGACAAAGGGTCTCCCTGTCTAACACCTCTTTTGCAGTGCACGGTTTTCCCTGGGACCCCATTCAGGAGGATAGAAGAAGTTCCTGAGTGAAAGATGGCTTTCATCCAATTCAACCACACTTGTCCAAAGCCCTTAGCCTGCATAATATTTAGCATAGCTTGATGCTCTATCATGTCAAAAGCTTTTTCAAAATCAAGTTTCAGAATAACAATTTCTTTGCTGGACTTGTGGCAAATATGCAAGTATTCAAAACTCCAGGCTAAATAGTCCTGTATTGTCCTTGCCTTTATAAATCCATATTGATTATCATGGACTAAAGATGTGATCACCAACTGCAACCTGTTTGCCAAAAGTTTGGTAATGATCTTAATAGAAGTATTCAACAAAGAAATTGGCCTGAAATCTGAGACAGTGGCAGCTCCTTCCTTTTTTGGGATCAAGGTAATGTAAGACCCATTTAAACTCTGAAGACAAATGTTGCCCTGCTGAAACTCCTCACAAAGCTTATAAAAGTCCTGAGCTATGATAGGCCAACATTTTTTTACAAAGTCTGTGTTAAAACCATCAGGCCCTGGTGACTTGTCAGATGGCAAATGTCTGACAACTAGATCTATTTCCTCATGAGTAAAAGGCTCTTCTAAGCAATTTAGCTCTTGAACAGTATGCAGCAAGGTATCTAGATCCAAATCTGCTGTTTCTCCTTGATATTCACTAGTCCCCAGCCTATTTTTGTATGCTTCCCAAAGCATGTTGGCTTTACCCTGATGGTCAGAGATCAAATCCCCACTGTCTGAAGTTAGGGAGGAGATTAAATTCTGCCTGAATCTGATAGTGGCAGTAGCATGAAAGAATTTGGTACTAGCATCCCCTGCCTTAACCCATTTTATTGTGCCACGTTGTTTCCAGTAAACACGCTGTCTATCAAGCAAAGCTGAAAGTTCCTCTTCTAGAATCTGCTTGAAATTCCATTCAGGGACAGTGAGGTCTCTAAACTCCTCTAAAACTTCCAAAAACCCCAGGACTAACTTGACATTAGTGATAGTTATTTTAATGCTTGATAACTGTCTTTGCCAAGCCTTAATAACCCTTCTTAGATTCTTAAATTTTGCAGTGATAATTTTGCAGCATCTGTCTGACCAGTTGGAACAGCCCAGCCATGCTGTACAACTTGCAAAAAGTCCTCATGATCCATCAAATAGTTTTCAAATCTGAAAACTTTACCTCTGGGGATGTCTGTACTAATAGTGATTACACATGGTGAATGATCTGAAACCTCCCTGACAAGAGTTTGAGCCGTGGTGTTTGGGTAGCTTAAAGACCATGAGTTTGATGTGAAAAACCAATCCAGCCTCTCCAACAGAGGAGAGGATTGCTTGTTTGTCCATGTAAACTGCTTTCCTTGTAAAGGCAATTCAACTAGGCCCAAAGCACTGATAGCTTCATTGAATCTGAACAGCCTATTTGGATCACCACCAGGTCTGTTTCTATTTTCAGGTTCCCTTATCAAATTAAAATCACCTAAGACCATCCAATCTATGTTCTCAGGCATCTCAATGCTTCTGAACCAGTCAAGGAAGTTGTTTCTGCCCTCCTCTGTACATGGTGCATAAATATTAGTTAGCACACAAAATTCACCATTTAGTTTAGAAGTTAGGCCCACTGATAACGAAAATTCATTCTGAAATAGAAGAGAGCCATCAAAAGATCTACTTTTCCAAATTGTAATAATCCCTCCTGAAGCACCAATGGAAGGCTTGAACTGAAAGCTATCAAAGCCAGGAGGACAGAGTTTTCTAATGAACTGAATATTGAAATCCTCCTTTTTGGTTTCCTGAAGACAGATGATGTCACAACTACTCTCCACAATTTTGTCCCTTACAGAATTGCACTTGATCTCAGCATTAAGTCCCCTAACATTCCAACATAGGATTTTCCATTCTCTAAATTTTGGTGTACTATTCATTGGAACATTAAGGGGAAAATATACAGCAGGTTGTAATACTAGAGTACAACCACCATCCCACCAGAGCAAACAGAAATAGGACACAAGTAAAAGACCATGACCATGAAGCAAGATTCACCAGTAGCATCTTAATAGTCCAGCACCAACACAGCCAGATAAAAGGATCTGAAGCACTAATGAGACAGAGTGCCCAACAAGAGAAAAAAAAGGTCTTTGGAAACACAACCAAAATCATTTCACCAGCAAAAGGAGTAGCAACTATCATGATAAACAAAGGGAGGGAGAAGACATTAAGGCATAAGCAATAATAAAAGCTGCAAGCATAAATGGCATCACTGCTTGTCCTTCTTGTTCTTCTGGCCAGCATCAGCCAACTTCTTGGACACAGTCTTCTTTACTAGCTTCTTGGCTGGAGGTACAGCTATCTCAGAGCTTTTCTTGGCCATCTTCTTTCCAATTGGGGCAATAGCCTTTTTCTTGGCCATTAGAGCTTCCTTGGTGAGCTTGGAGGGACCAATCTTACAAAAGACAGAGCCTAAATTCTTGATAACCGAAGGAGAGAGATTTGGTGGCGTGGCTGGACAGCCAGACACTTTTTATCTGTGCATGGATTTGTTCTGAAGCCCTTGAGCTGATGCTTCACTCTAGTACTTCTACGCAGATCTGTGTCCACCAGATGTTGCATGGAGTCTGGTTGGGAGCTGGTTGCAGTCGGGCTTTGGGGTGGCGTGGAGAAAGGTGGAATGTCCTGAACAACATTCTTCCCTTTTCTGTTTGCATGACTATCACCTGAAGAAAGCTTGCCCACTTCACTGCCAGGACAATCTTCGGGCAGGCTCAAATTGACCAGTGGGTAGCTCCCCACAAAAGCCTCCCAGGCCACTGAGTTCAATAGAGAACTTGTCAAAGCATGATACTGAGGAGAAGTCAGCAGGAAATTCAGAAAGCTAACCCACTGCACTGGGACCTTCACATTCTTGAATTTCAATCCTGGCATGGTCGAGGGTAGTGACCATGATTCAGAGGCAAAACTGTCCTTGGAAAAGGAGCCAGGCCTCTGCTGGCCCTGAAGAAAGCTGAGGAGTCCTGGGTCTGCTTGACTATTATGGAAGAGATGAACTAAACCAATTTGCAAATTAGCATGCTCTGGGCTTTGCACAGGATGGGGACTATTATCACCTGAAGAAGAATCATGATCCATAAGCATATGTTCAGGGATGTCTTCAACCAAAAAATTCAGAGGAGACTGTGGAGGCACAGGTGCTACTGCTGGCAAAGCTAGAACAATTTCTTCAATTACTTCCATGTTGTTATCATTGGCATCTTGAATGTCTCCAAAAGGGTGACCAAGATCATTTTCAAGCTGTTGTTCCTCCACTGCATTCACCTGAATGAGGTCGTTTGGTCCAAGAATGGGGTCCTCCTGAATTGGAGCATCAACTTCTGCACCAGGATCAACAACTTCTTCCAAACCCTCCATGATATCATCATTTTCCTGAGGCAAGCCATTTAGATCCAGATTCTCTTCAACACCTGCCTGATTCTGAACTTGATTAGCAGCCTGGTTGTTGCCCTGTTCATTGGGCCATGGTTCCCACTGGTTAGCTGGCCCATTGTTGTTGTCCTCACCGCCTTGTGGATTTATTGGCCCTGGGCCATGCTGTCCAAAGCCAAAGAAGTCATACGGCCCATCTGGTCCAAAATCTTCATCTGGAACTGGATCCTCATCTGGTGGCCCTGCACCTAGTATTCCTTGTTGAACTATTTCACATTGAATTGACCATGATTCACCCCGAAAACCTTCTGCATCAGTTAGGAGAATGAAATGTGGGACAGACTCTAAATCAATCACTCGAGCTTTGACCATGAGTCTGGCTAGTTTACTTTTGTCTTTCTCATAAGACACCACTCGACCAAAGGAACAGATAGCATTATCAATGAACTCCTCCTCCCAATAATCCTGCGGGAACCCCATCAACATAAGCCAACACTCCCTATTAAATTCAACTGCCTTCCAATTTCTTCCTCGATTGTGCTTAACAAAGCTGATGTTGACATCAAAGAACGCATGTGGACTCAAGGAAATCATGTTATCACAGTCAGCAACATGCACAAAACGGACATAGGCTTGCCCCAGGTGACAAGGCTGAATATCCTCTACTTCCAATCGCATATTATCAACCAAGAACTCGCGTATCGTCTCTCGCAGCACAGTAAAGGAGACTTGATTACCAGGCATGGGGTCGATGGTGACGATGGCCAAATCTTCATTACGGGGAGTCGATCGAACAGTACAAGCACGAATCATCTTCTGTCTCCCAGCAACAGGCACCACCTGCATTCTGTTGGGGAGGAAAGGCGCGCGATCAGATCTCTCATATGCCATGGCTGATCGAACTGGAGACCTCGGAGAGCCGCGCAGAGGAGAAGAACCAGGATTGGTGGCTTCGCGATTGAACTGTAGCGGAGAGCTCAAGGTAGGGGAAGAAGAGGGGTCAGCCAATAAAAAAGTATTAAAAAGACGGACTCCCTCCGCTTGATGTTTAACCCCAACTGTAGAATCAGAGCCAGGGTGGGCCTCTGCCCTCTCAGACCCACCGTTCATTGACTGTGACTGTAAAACCCAATCCACATTGATGCATTCTGTCTTACCATTCAAGGTCATACGCTGCGCTTGGCAAAAAGCTGAGAACGAAGGGAAGAAAATCGGCCTGTTGGAATTTTCCTTAATGGGCTGTTGAATAAAGGGAAAGGTTCTAGCCGGCCTGGCTTCTTTCCTTTGTATCGTGGGGTAACCAAATCTGCAGTGCAAGGCAATGTGGCCCCATTTTAAACAAGTATGACATTTGATTGCACTGCGGCAAGAAATACGCTGATGCGAATTTGACAAGCAACGAGAACAAAGGGGGCGATGGCAATTATCAGACCGTTGGGTGATAGGCGGTGATTGGGGGCCCAAATTCAAGTCCAAATTAATGCCCATGACTTTTGCATCTGCAACTGAAGAATTTGAACGTGGAAAATCCGTGTTCTTCGCACGTTGATGAAAGCCCGTGTTCTTCGCACCTTGAAGAGCACCAAAGCCAGAATTCCTAACAAGATGTTCACTATTCAGGCGAGAGAAAACAGATGACCTTCTTGAAGCAGCATGATTACCAAAAGAACGCCCAAGGGGGACACGATTTGCTCCTGAGAATGGGATCGAACTTTTGCCAGCCTCTGCATAAGAATGAGGAGCTTTCTTTCCAGTAACCTTGATCCACTCATGGTGCTGGCCTTGAGACACAGCAACAAATTTAATTGCAAAAGAGAGGCCACGCTGGTTCCAAAGATTGAAAGTTAGCTTGAAAACTTCATTCTCCACTGTTTTAATCGAGTAGACCAACAGACCAACATTTCTGGAGACCACACTGAATTTGAAAACCCAAGGCTCTACTTCCACCACTGCAAAATCCGAAGCAATACCACCAAGAGTCGCACAGAGGATGAAGCCCACATTTTCCTCCGAAAGCTTGAGCTTAGACCGAGAAAAGGAGACCAGCATCCAGAAACTCGAAGGTCCATCTGGAGAAGAGGCCGTTACCGCAGAACCAAGAGAGGAACGTACCTTTGCTGCAAAAACCTTTCCTGGTTGCAGGTCTAGGCTTGATGTATCCATGGCCCCTCGCAGATCACAAATTTGGTGGGCGCCGGGACCGGAGTGATCACCGGCGATGGCGCCAGGGTCAGGATGACCGTCGGCAGGCGTGGATGGACGCCGGGGCCGGAATGGCCCCCGGCGGTTCTCAGAGGTGGAGGTCACCTGATTCTAACCTCTCTCTGGGGCATGATCAACTGCTGCATAAAATCTTTCATCATCTCCTAATTGTGACACGGTTCCTTAATTAGCAATTCACATCCAATCAGCTTGAATATATAATTATATATAAACTTTGATATTCTCTTAGTTATCACCACTCTGTATATTAATTACATAGTAATAGTAGTTATGCACATTACATACACACCATGAGAAGATTTACAAGCTACTAGGCCATGCATGGAGATGCATCATGCCACATATATGTGTGCATCTCTAGCTCATATATGTGGCCATATATGTAACTATCACATATGCATATATATACATACTTAATTATTTACTCACACGTTGCTATCTCTCTCGCTAGGAATGAAGGAGACAACTTTATTTCCTGGATGCGTATAGATCCTTGGTTCTGCAATACGTAGATAATAATCTGTATATATGCTTCCGACAATACTTCTGGTGGCAGGTCCTTGTCGTCGTCGTCGCCGTCGATTGGTCGTCGGCGCAGCCGCCATGATCATCAGAACAGGTACGCCGTCGGTGCGAACGCCGGCATCGACGACGACGAGCTAAGGTGCCTGCACACATGACGCATGCATGGTACGGTAAAGCAGACGTTAGGCTTTGTGTCCACCACGACCATGAAAAAGAGAGAAAGAGAGGTGTGAACGCCATGCATGGCTACCGGTATTCATCGCGGGGGAGCACCCTGCCGACGTGCCAGGACGCCGCCTTCCTGGGCCTCGCCGGCGCGACACGGGCGGCGTGCTTGGCGGCGTCGGTGCTGCACTCCTCGTAGATGTCCCCGAGCGACGGGCTCCACTGGGCGGCGGCGGACGACGACCCGGCGGCGGCGGCCCTCCTGATGATCCTCCGGCGCCTCCTCCTCCTCGCGGCGGCAGCGGCGTCTCCGTCGGCGGGCGGCGCGTCGTCGATGGGTCCAGCACGGCAGCCGCAGGGCACGAACGACAGGAGCCTCATCAGCTTCCTGCGCACGCTCCCCTCTATCTTGCCCCCCGGCCTCCCCCTTCTCTCTCTCTCTACTTTCTCTCTCTATCCAAATCCTCTCTTTCTCTCTCTCCTGATCTGTTTCTCTCTCTAGGCCGGCGGCGAGACCTCGACGCCTATTGACCGGAATGCCACTGGCTATGATGAGTGGCCAGCAGAGAGCTGAGCAACCAACCAGTACTCCAGAAGCTAGAGCCGAGTGAGAGAAGATCACGTGTTCAGGTGATGCTTTATAGAGCTCGAGAGGAGGTTGAAGATGACCGGAATGGCCTCGGATCCTGTGGGGCCGGCAGGGGCAATTTTGGGATGATGAGATCTACTGGACTCGCGAGGATGAAGACGACGGATTTGGATGCCATGCAGGGCAGGGCAAGCTTAATTTTGGAGGGAAACGTGTGAATATCTAGGCGCTTCACTTTCCCTGATCGTGTGATGCGAGCAGCGTTACACGTGGACTGTGGGGCCCATGACATGGGTGTTGGTGGGTCCATGCGTTTTGTGCAAGTGAATGAAGGTGCTGACTAGGACGTTAATTCCGTCTATGTACATAATATTATGCATGTATCTGCATGCTAGCATGAACCTTTGTTTTTGTATATATGAAAAATAGATACTACCTCTGTTTTAAAATGTATGTCGTTTGACTTTTTTACTACAAGTTTAGACGCTCGTCTTATTCAAAAATTTATAAAAATATAGTCAAATTTAAAGTATTTTTGAAGATTTTTTGTTAATAAAACAAGGCATCACAAAAATATGATAATTTGCACAAAAAATTAAATAATACGAGCAGTCAAATTTAGAGTCAAAAAAGTCAAACGAACTACAATTTAAAACGGAGGGAGTATATTGTTAGGCCTACTACTCTTGGACCAATAACGTTCACCAAAAAAACTACTAAGATTTGTCACTTGAAAACAACATAGTGCTTACTTTCAAAGCACTAAGAAAAATAGCGATCAAGAATGTATACTCAGATACCGTATCGATCTCCTAAACGAGAAAGTAAAATTAAAGGAGAGCGTTAGTTTGTAGTGACACTTCTTCTAGAAGCATTTACGGAAGAGGTTGGTTTCTTCTCTTCTTTTTTAGTATAAAGGACTGGTAGAGGTTGGTTGATCATGCGCAGGAGTTGGAGTTGAAGGATTGAGAAGATCCATTGTTGATGTTAATATCAACAACTTGTACACAAACCACCAGAGGGTGTTTTGGAACACGTGATCAACCTATTTGAAGTTTGATTTTACACACACTACACTCCATGTTTTAGTCATGTGAAAAGTCAAGTGCAGGCTAAGAATCTTGGTAGTAATAACTTCATAACACAGAGTAATTTGCAAAGAATTATTATGATCTTGGTAATAATAACTTCATAACACAAAGAGTAATTTGCAAAAAAATTATGATGACTATTCTGATAATTACTTTTTACAATACAATTGACACTATTTTTCAACATAAAACCTACAGCTATTTTGAAACCAGTTTCAGTTTTATGAGGAAGCTGTATTTCAATGGTACCAAGTGTCAAAATAGTTGTAGACACAAAACCCATTAAAACAGTTAAGTTAGGTGGGGTATTATTAGATCAAAACAGTTGCAATACCATGAAATCTACTTCTAAAAAACGACAACCACAACAAAGAACATCAGTCTTAATATTCCCTCCCACTGTACATGTGGATTAGCATCAGCTACCCCCTGAATTATGCTGTTCCTGGGTCCCAAACTCCCTATCCCATTTCGGTTTGATTCATGTCACTGTTGACGCATTCAAAACCCCCCATTTATAATTTGGATAACAGAGCGGATAGATTGCAACGGCACGGCCACGTAGCTGGACGCGGTGGCTTCCCTGCGACGCCGGGCGCCTCTCGCCGTCACCTGATCTCCCTGCCCGGCCGTATCTCCAGTGCACGATCCCATGAAAGCCACCCCTGTGGCGCCCCGTCGCCCCTGCAGTTCCAAAACTACCCTCTCCTCCGGCCAGATCGTCTGGATCATGGCGCGACATGTCCCCGCCGACTGCGAGGCGCCTGCTGATCCTGTGGTACCCATGCCCTGAGTCGACAGAGACGACTCTCACACGCAGCACAGCCTGGGGTTTGGGAAGAAAATGCAGGTAAACCTGATCAGCTTGGTTAACCATCACCACGGAACGGTGGAAGCGTCTACAGGTGCAGCGAAGACCACACCACCGGCGGTCATCGCCCGGTGGCGCCGCTCCGGCCAGTCCGAGAACATCATGAGTCAGCAATGTCATATCGCCGACGACGGTGGCGCCGCCCCGGCCAGTCCGAGGAACATCATGAGTCAGCAATGTCATGCATCAGAGCAGCAGGCGCCGGCATGAACAGGCAAAGCACAGGGACCAGTATCACAGGTGTACCAATAGGTAACAGTAGGTTCAGGCACACGGCACAAACACAGATCAGGCAACACCAACGCGAACCACTTCTGGAAACCATCATCCAGGGCACATCAGATGTAAGACAACAAAGGATGATCATGCACTGTGGATCACGAATGAAATGCACTGCACATCACAGATCACCAAAGAGATCAGGTCTGCCGTCGTTATCCGGTACCTTCTCACCAGAGGTGTTCTTGTTCATCACAGAAACCAAGTCGTTATCGGTACAGGGGAAAGCTTGGACGACCGGCCAGCTGATAAGCGCAGCAACAATTCAAGTAAAACGACGTCCTCGCATAACAACATTTCAAGACAAGCATGACAGCGGACATTATTCGCAAAGGTTTTCGCCGGTTTCTCATCTGTTGCACATAGACAGAAATACTTGTTTTTGGTCCGTACTCGGATTGACAGCTACTTCTCTCGTGTGTAAACCATGGACGCGAGTAAACCACCACTCCAACACGGTAAGAATATCGGATCGTCAAGGGCATTCACACCTGGGACAGCACGCGCAATATCTAGTATAATTAGATGCAGAATTGATGGCCTTTCAATCTGCTATGAGCCCAAGAGGCCAGATAGAGGGCTCCACCAGCAGCACTTCATCTACTGTGAACCCCAAGAACCTGATGGAGGGCCCCATGATTGCTGCGGCTGTGAATTCATCTGTGCTTCCTGGGGCGGCGGCTTGGGCTTAGCGTATTCCGCAAAAATAACCCATCCATCAAGGAACTGCACAAAAAGTGGAGCTTTGTCAGGGGGAGAATAATTGCATATCACGGCATATTGCAGAATGTGTACACAAAAAGGAGAGAAAAACTTGGGCAGCTGCTCATCAATATTTTCATATAGGTAAGATGCAAAATACTAGTAACACAGAACACAACAAGAAACCAAACATATTTAATTTCTTTCTTGGTTTAAAAAGCTTTGCATGCTGATGGCTCAAAACTAACTGAATAAATAGGCAAAGTTGCATATCATCTGAGCAGTAAGGTAACATCAGAATAATAATAAACCATGTGAACAAGGCAGAATCAGATACAACAACAAGAATTTGAAACCTGCACACCATTTTTGTGACTTATTTACACGTTCTTATGAACCCATTAATGTATGCAGAAGCAGTAGCATCTAGAAATCATCAGTTCTGTGTGGAAAAAAAACTAGGTAACCATACTAAGCTGCCTAGAAATGGAAGAGAAATGCCAGTAAGAGAACCCAACAAGAAACCAAACAAACAGTTTCCTCGAAAGACAAAATGTGCATAAAATTAGGGCTAGGCCATCTACAGTTCACACATGACTAGCCCTGTCGTCAAGGGCGGAAAGGGATTTGTCCAGCCAATCTTCACCTATTCCACCATGCAATTAAGGACTAAAGGTTCTAGAGCCAACCATAATAATCTGCTGATGGCAACAAAGGCAACCAATGGGCCGTAGCTTATAGACCAGGACAATTTCATGAGATTGTGGGAAAATGGACTGAGGTTGCATTATTGAGGAACGGAACACTATGCCCCTCAAAGATTTATGTTCCTTTCTTTTGCAGTTATTACTACAAAATAATATTCCTGTTCTATACCGGTATTTTAATTCACACACGGAACTGCTCTGGCTCTCAAGATTTTCAAAGAAGACACAAAAAAGTCAATAACTAAATTCCATAGGCCATACAATGCTAAATGGCTATTTAGATAGACAAACCAAGTGCATTTCAAGGTAAGAAGTGAGATGCAAAGAGATCAATTGAAAAGGACTTGAATGCATCTGCCAACAAACACAAATTTGTAAAAGGAAGATGGAAATTCTGAGTATATGGCTCAGAGAACCTTTCGCCGAATCAACGTCATGCTACTACCATCCCATTCCTAGAAGACAAGAGACTGATCATATCTGGGAAACTGGGAGGCAGCCGTAAGACCGGCCTTTCAGATCTCCTCACTGCCATTCCATAATCATAATATAAAAATAAATCAGAAGCAGAAACCAGAGATGTTTCCTAATTGCCACCAGCCAGGTGTACATCCAGACCAGGGTTATCTTCTCAGTTCTCACTATGCATCAGATAGCAGAAAACAAACTGCAGGGAAATAAGCAAAAGGTGTGACAGAAATGTCGCCCTGCTGTGGCAGTCTCACCAGAGCAGGGGCTACGGTCATGTGACCACAGGGGAAAAATAGTTAAATGGGAAGGAAGCTTTGAATGAGTCAACTCAATGAGAGGTTCTGGACTGGTTCACCAATACAACCACATGCCATCTATGTTCAGGGTATATTTCGCCCTTATGTTTTCTTCTTCAAAGCCAAAATTTTTAGGTAGGGTCTGCTGACAGAACCCATATGCACTGCTTCAGCTCTGTATTAGTCAATTCAAATAGTATCAATCCATCAAAAAATCTACAAGCTGTAGCCCCCCATAGGATATCACAAAATAGTATCACAAATCAATTCTTATCCAGAAAGAGCTAGTTTGATAATTGTGTCCAGAGAGAGGCTACAAACATACGTGTATACTGAAAAGAGAAAAACAGACTATCTAATGATGAGCAATGCTGCAGTATTTTCAGAAACTGACAGCAACAGACATTATAAACAGTGGCACTCCTATAGAAGACATAATAAATGTTAAGAAACCATACCTTTCCGTCCATTCCTTCGATTCCTTTACTTGCCTCTTCAGTCGTAGCATACCTTACAAAGCCAAACCCCTTCGAAAAACCAGAGACACGATCCGTCACAACTCGAGCTGCAAGTAGGAAGAGAAATGATAAGTTCGATATTCATAGCATGAAAAGAATGGCAGGAGAAGGAGAAAAACTACATACCATGCACGACCTCCCCAAACTTTGCAAAGGCATCTCGAAGTCCTTCGGTTGTGGTACGCTTGCTTAATCCTACAAGTCATAGATGTTAAGATCAGAACTGAATGGAAACATCAAACATACAAGAAAGGTGCAGAGACTGGTATTCCAATGCTAGTTTCTGTAATAGAGGTGAGCTTTACTAGTATCATTTGTATGTTAAGATCATAAAACATTGGCAACATCCAGACCTATTTGGCCGCATTTTATATCACAAGTTATGGTGTCAATTGTAGCCATACTGTGTTGAAGTTGTGTTTCTAGATTATTTTCAAGTTTTTCACTAGCTTGCAGCTATGTAGGTCCTCCTATGTCCATAATCACAAACCAAGGTGGCTAACATTTCAACCCCAAGTGCAGAGCATTGAAACATTGGGCTATCTGGGAAATGGGCAAGGGTATCAATTATTGGGCTCCCCGATTCCCCTGATGATCTGATCTGATCTGATTCTCTAGTTCCTTGCGGCCAAGATCACTGCTCAATTTTTTCTCCTATTAGTTACTAGGCAGTCAACATCACCACTGATGGAATAATGAAATGAGAACTAAACCAATCACCAGCGGCATAAGAACCCTAAGGTGGAACCAAGGAAACCTAAAGGGTCCCTCCAGCACCATGGATGCAAAGGTTGCGCTGTGTTTTCATCCCACCATCAGCATACACTTCAGAACCTCCCCAATCTTCGAGGAGGAAGCTGGCAATTTATACATTTTCAACAATAACCGCGACGAGATCCAGAGCTAACAAACCTAACCAGTCGGTAAAATCGAGACTACACAGCCACACGCCAGCCTCAATGACTCAATACTAAGAGCTAAATCAATACGGGAGATCGCCGACACGACATAGGTGTCACCAGAAGAGGGGAACAGGAATGGGGAGGGGAAGGGGGAACCGCACCGGAGACGAAGAGGTTGGGGGAGGGGTCGGCCTGGGGTCGCGGGGTGGGCGCCTTCGGCGGCGCGAAGGCCGAGACGGAGAACATGCGCCGGAACCCGGACCTCGCCGCAGCCGCCGCCATCGCCGCCGCCGCCGGAATTCTGGTGCCGAGAGACTGGAGGGGATTAGGGATTCACCGCCTCTGCAAAACCTGGGGTTTAAGAGCTTTCTAGGGCTCGGGAGGAAATGACCGTACTGCCCCTCTGTGGCGGCGGCAGGGGTTAATATTTGGATTGACCAGAATACCCTTCTCTCTAACAATATCCTGACCGTCGTATTAGTAATTGGACGGATGGGATCTTCACGAGAGCCTAGGAGCAGTGCTCATGGAATCTGGCAGGTGCGGGGATTTTTTTTTACCGTGATTATTTGCATTTCTGCAAAGTTCATGCGGGGAAAAAAATCCATATGTGAGTTTTTTTTTATGTTAGCCATAGCCCATATGTGAGATTTTTGTTATGTTAGCCATATGTTAGATCTGCTTGCATTAATTGAAAGAGGCTGCTGTACCTTTAGCTCAATGTGACCCTTTCTCGTTTTGTCATTAGCGCTGAAAATTTTCTCATAACCTGGATTCTCGCTAATTTGTGGAGCAAGACACTATCAAATTGGCAAAAGCAAGATAGTAGGAACAGTTCTTCAGGAACGGAAAGGAGGAAGAACTTCACAGATGAAATCCAGGAATTCACTCGATATAACACCATTTGATCGGTCAGTCAGGCTTTCAAGGCCTGAAAGAGCACCCAAAGATTCACATCTTACAATCAAGCAGTACAGTACAGTCCAGTGTGAAACAAAACATCACATTAACATAAGGACATAAATCTCAATTCCTTCAATGGCACATTCGCAAAATCGAGCAGAACATTGTGAGTATAATGCTATGGCCAAAAGCCAAAGTGTTCGAACAAGGCTCAAAGGGGAAATGGAACGCATTTCACAAGATCCGCAATAGAACTAGGCCAGTCGACATCATAGCAAATATCAAGGATAGTTCACTAGGAGCTGAGAGAACAGTAACATTTTCGATAAATCAAGGTTTTCAGTCCGTGTCACACAGATGTCAAAGTCTGCTCAAAATATCAGCGCCCATCCACGTGATCCAAATCCAAACCGTGCAGGTCACTTGCACAGCACGTCGTGATATTTTGGGCTGAGGATGGATTTGCATGCTTGTCCATAGTGCATACATGGCGCCAAAAGCAGACAGAATTGTTCTTGCTCTTTTGTTTCAGTAGTACGAGGATAAATACCTGCAACTGTAAAAAGGGTTCAGTTTTAGTCACCAATCTCCGCAAATGGAGCAATTCGGATGTGTTTCTACCTCATGAAGATGCTAGATCAGTCTGAGGGGCCTGTTGCCTTGGTTTCCTGTTGGCCGGGGGACCATCTCTTCGCCTCTCGTACCGTCTCCTCTCGAGGGTCTGTTTGGTTGGTGGCCGCATGTTGCCACAACTAAGGTTAGGCGTGTGCCGCAGTTGTGGCATGCCTAACATACGGCAAGATCGGACCGTTTGGTTGCTTATCATACCTTAGGCAAATTAAGTAAGGCTACCGTTTGGATTGCAGCCATAGAAACTGCCACAAATTTGGCAATGCATGAGGTATGCGTTTGGTTTGCAACCAAATTGACTATAATCATCTCGATTTATAAACGAGTGAGGTTACCGCTCTAAACTTATTATGTAGAAATTTTAATCATAATGTTTTTATTTTTGATTCATTATTACAACAATTAATCTATTACTCCTTCCGTCCAAAAAAAATATATTTTAGCATTTGAAATTTGTACGATGTTGTTCTAGCATACATACATGATTAAATAAAAATAAATCTCGTGCATGTATTAAATGGAAAAAACAAATTCTTTTCATTGTTTGCATTCAAATATAATTAAATATCAGCATATGCATCTTTATCGTACACCTCTAATCTGTCTAAAAATTTCTAACATTATTTTTTAAACAGAGTGAGTAATTTAGCAGTTGTTTTTGGAACTTTATAGTTAATTCATAATTGTTGTCTGAATTCGGTCAGCTAATTCCCAAGCACCCATCTAGCCATGATTTTTTCAAAATAAAGAAAAATGCAAAAATATACTAAAAATATGATGGGCTCGATCATCCGCTAGCCCATCCATTGACCCATGGCGATCAGGCCTTACTATCTCGCACGCAGCAAGCAGCCACCATCCCTATCCCCTTGTCTGTTTTTCTTTTTCCTTCACACAGAAGTTGCCAGGAGCGGTGAGCAGTTGACCACAACACTCGATTTTTCCGTGCGCAAAGTACGCCGAGGTTGTGGCAAACGAAACGGTCGCCAAACATTCGGCGAGAATAGCTGTGGCGAAGCACGTACGAGCCGCCTAAGATTCTTTGGCGCGCTAAACTCTGGTTATGAAATAAACGGTGTCCTAACTTGGTGCGGCGTGGCGAGTTACGGCCATGAACCAAACGCGCCTCACACTTTGATGTTCTCCGCTCCTTTGGTTGGTAGGTTGGGTACGTGCAGGGAATTATCTCACCATTGATGTACTTGTCACCTGAATGGAGAAAAGAGAAAAGGGTTGAACATCTTGTGATGAGAGAAGCAAGAGGCATCTAAAAGCGCTGCCGCAGATATTGGTAGTATTGCACGTCCATAGTCCTTGTTTTTAACATCAATGTAGGAACAGGAAGCACCATAGAACACCAGGCAAGCCTACAGGGAGCGGAACGACAGTATGAGCCAGGGCCATCAAAAATGTTTGGAACAATTGGTTAGTTGGTTTAGTCAATTGATTGATGATTTACCCTTGAACTTCTCTGATGTCTCTTCATCAACGGTGCACTGGAACCCTGTGTAAGGCGTACATGTTCTTCTTGGCTTCCTCCATGCTGCCAACACAACAAAACATTCAACCATAACATAAAAGCGAGACAGAGTGCGCTGTGCGCGTGCTTTAAAGGGGAGGCAGGAGGAAGGAGATATTTTGCCAGGCTTTTAGCCGGCCCATTAAGTGGAATTGGGCCGGGCCAAATGATGTCTACTTGAAGTATATCATCTGCACCTCTGCTAGGCGTATGATGGGCCAACGCTAATGGGCTACTGGTTGTGAGCGTACTGAATTCGATTTTTTTTTTCGGGAAAATGTTTAGGTAGAAAACCAAATGGTGGCCAAAACTTTGGCATGCCAAAATTTTGGCACCAAACAAAGCAGGCCCTTCATCCAAAAGCGAGATGAATTCGAGCAGGCACTGGACAATTGCGTGAGCCTGAACAAGAAAAGAAGGCTATCCTGATTCCAGAACATCCAGATACCCTCGCAGGCCAATTTGTCACGAGCTAGAGAGTAGAGACACGTTGAAACGAGGAGAATTCAAACAAGTTCACACGGTAGATTTCCTAAGAGGAAACTAGCAGTAGTAGATCACTACAACAAATCCGACATGACGATACGACGACTTGCGAGTTCAGGTGACGAACTACCAACTTGTACAGCTCAATAAATAAACTTTTTATTCGCACGCAAACGGCTGAATTGAAGTGAACTGCACTAGCCAAGCGATTTGATCGATCAAGCGGAGGCCTTGAGCTTCTTGGCGATCCCGGCGAAGTATTTCCCCTGGTGGAAGGCTTGCCGCAGCTCGAGGTCGGTAGGAACCCTGGACCCGTCGCCGGCGATGGTGCCGGCACCGTACGGGCTTCCCCCCTTCACCTCCCCCATCTCGAACATCCCGGCGCCGAACGTGTACCCCACCGGCACGAAGATCATGCCGTGGTGCACCAGCTGGGTGATCGCAGTCAGCCTACATGATGATCAATCAGACAAGAATCTAATGGAAGCGGCGGTTTAATTAATTGCATGGTAATAATCAACAGATTATGCCATGGATTATTCTTAATTACATTTGTGCAGACTGCATACATGGCGCCAAAAGCAGAC
>OAMR01000143.1:2357122-2391490 GCA_900205405.1 Echinochloa crus-galli | reverse complement strand
CTTATAAACAGGGCCAACTCTCTTCTTCTAATAAAAATTTGGGAAAGCGTAAGCTTTCGCCATCCGTTAAAAAAAAATTTACTATCATTAGATTCTTTATTAGATAAATTTTTATAGTATATTTATTTGGTGTTATAAATCTTTCTAATATTCTTAATAATTTTGGTCAAACATAAAGTTGTTTGGCTTTCTAAGAATATTGGAATAATTTACAATTTGGAACGGAAAAAGTAGAATTCAGGGAGCAAATTAGCATTGCTAGAAAATAACAATAATACCCCTATGTAAAGGAAACAGATGGTCTAGAAACAATTGCAATCGTAACATTGGAGAGGGCTATTGAGGGGTGAGAATATCTGTGCGTACAGGGAGGCGTTGCTTGAGAACCAAACGTGCGGTAGAAATAAACGAGCGGAAGAAACTGAAAACTACATGAGAGGAAGATGATACGGTGCTAAACAAATGAGAACTACTCGATGTAGCGTTAGCACGGACGTTGTACTAGTATCAAAGATTCATGCTCCACAAGCTCATTTATTGTGGAAGGGTGGATAGAAAAGCTACGGTGGTGTTTAGATGTTGAATTTGGGAGGGTGAATTTGGGAGTATGATGTCTCTTCGTAATCATTGCGTCACTATAGCATTTCGTTTATATTTGTGAAAAATTATCCAAAAAATTGATTAAATTATGCTCAAAATGTTCATATCGCAGAGCACAACAAAACTGTGCAACTAGTTTTTGTTTTTATCTACATTTAGTACTCCATGCATGTTATGACATTTTGATGTGATGGTGAATCTTCTTTTTGCATAGTAAATTTGAGAGTGGAATTTTGGAACTAAATAGGCCCTATATGGGCTTGCTCCGCTTTGGGTGCAACGAAGACTAAGAGTTATAGAAGGCTGTGAGAAGGCTAAATGGTGAGGTGGAGGAGAGAGAAGAGGAGAGAGAGGGAAGGTGGGCTGTAAGTTTACAGCCAGCTTGGGCACAAGAACCAATAAACCTTGTGAGAGAGACAAGTGGGTCATGTATTAATGATGAAGGGCTAAATCACTATACAAATAGGCTGTAAGATGGGTTGTAAAGATCTTTACAGCCTGCTGCTGGCTAAATTATTAGCGAGAGCACCAGGACCTGAAAGATGCCGTTGAGCTTCTCACTGTCGTCTTTCCCTACCTTGTAGGGCTGCTCGTCGACAAGTTAGTGGCGCCACGCGGTAAGCAACAGCTTTTCATTCCATTTGGCCGGCTTTTAACAAAATAATAATAATCAGTCCGTGTTTCTTTCATCCCGGAAAATTTTTTTAAAGGGAATCTTGCATGCATAGAGTACTAAATAAAGTCTATTTACAAAACCTATTTAAAAATGAGTGCAACTTTGCCCGACGAATCTAATGAGCCTAATTAATCCATGTTTTGCTATAGTGATGCTACAGTAACCATTCTCTCTCGCGAAATAGTTCAACGTTGTGAAATTAGTTTTGTAAACTGACTTTATTTAATACCCTTAATTATTGGTCAAAGGGACAGGAAAAAATTTTCCCAACTCAAAAAAACACGGACTCAATTTCTCTTCATTTTTTAACAGTTTCCATGACTGACTGAGCATGGACAACGCCGTCCACAGATGCCACATTTATTGTGGAAGAGTGGATAGAAAATCGAAAGCAAGACGTGTCTCTAAAACAACAAGGTCTAAAATAAAAACTACGATTATGACAACCTACCTAGGGGCCATGATGCATTTGCTGTGTTAAATTAAATTGGTTAGGAGGTTATATCTCATTCTATCAATATATGCATTTGTCCATATATCGGCCCTGTTTAGTTCCCCATCAAATCATCAAACTTTCAAAAATTCTCTCTCCAAACTTCATTATTCACCTATCACATCAAATCTCTCTCCTCATGCATGGAGTACTAAATGTGGGTAAATAAAAAAACTAGTTGCATGGTTTTGATGTACACGACGAGACGAATCTTTTGAGCCTAGTTAGGTCATGGTAGGACAATGTTTACCACAAACAAACAAAAAGTGCTACAGTGTCCGATGTGACTTTTTCACTTCACTTTTCACCTTTTCTCAGAAACTAAACACCCCCATTAACAAAAATGTCACTCCAATCGATCTCATTCTGTCTGGTTCCTAACTTCGTCGTTGCTACTGATATCTGTATCTCATAACTGCTCATCCGCTGCTACGCCTTACTCGTCCACTACTATTGCGTCACACGTCTTTTGCGTTGCAGGTCTTGCATGTCTTGTTTGAACGTTTGACGCTTGCTTCACACTCTTTCATCATCTTCTAGAAAATGGGTTACCTCTATCGCGATCTGCCGGTCTTTGTTTGGAGTGTCCTAACTTAAACTTGGTCAAACCCTCTTTCGCAAGTTAGGGGCCGGGGAAGGAGATCGAAAGGAGCGTCCATTGACCAAAGGTCCACTCAGTAGTCAGTACGGCGGTTACATTTACGTGTTTCAAATCTCAGCAACTTGCCAGGAATCGCATGGAAGAAGAATAAGACTACACTCCTATCCACATACAAAAATCACCTAAACACATGTAGTTAGTAAACTCAATGCCTTCTTCTTATTAATAGACTAGCAGACGCGGCATGTACGCACGCACGTGTGTATATAGAGCTTTAGATATTCTCAAATTTAGTCGAGTTAGTTGGTCTTTATTTATATGGAGAAAAACTCTTCAATCTTTTGTCTATTAGCAATACGGGATAATTGTGTGCACGTGGGGAGTTAGGGGCCCACCTGGCCGGAGGTGGGTACGCGCGGGACATTGGGTGAAAAAAGTTTTGCGGAGAATGAACTAAAAGTGCCTGGAACATCAAGTTTTTCCCACCTTTCCCACGTCCCCCACCCAAAAAAATCTGACAGGTAGGGTGGGGTGGGTTTTTTGGTGGGAGTCGTTTTTAATTCTCTATGATCCTTTTAGTATGGATATGGGCACGGTCTCACGGCATTTCGTTAAAAAAATGAATTCAGTGCAAACTTTTTGGTATGTTGTTTGGTTATTAGGCACCAAGCGAACTTTTTATGCCTATCACATCCGATCTCTATTTTGTGTGACAATTAATTTGAACTTGCTCAATTTTTAGTTTACGATGGTCTGGATATATGGCAAACTTATGCCACTTGGGCGGTCGACTGAGAAGACCATATCAAATTCGGTCAGTCAATTTTGGCAAGTTCTGTCACAAACGGAACGTCATTTTCTCTGACCCAACTTTGACACTATCATAACTCTGACTAACACGTCAAGTATTTGATCGGATTCTTCAAGATCATCAACTAAACAGCCTCCAAAGCCCAAATATGTGCTGTCTGCTGGCCACTAGATCCAACTAGCGATTCTTGTAAATTGTTTTCTCCCCTTCTTTAATTCAAAGATGCGCAGAGCTCCTGCGTATTCGAGAAAAAAAAAGATCCAACTAGCGATGTCTCAGATCACATATAGTAAATAAAACTCTATCCATCTAGCTTGTGTCATCTTAACTCTCATCCAAAATGCCCTCTCATCTCCGGCGAGCCATTTTATCAATTCCACCTCGACATCTAACATCTCTAGCATCTCTCGTCATCACATCTGTTACATCACATCCGTCCAGTTGTCATATCTTTTTTCTTTGTGCACCTCAATCTTGATCTCGCTAAATTCTCGTATCGTTACCTTAATGGATATGACACCAGAGTTGTTAGAAATTAATGACATAATGTGGATGATAGCACTACGTAGTAGAAAGTAAGAAAACATGTAGCGTGGACACTGCCTAGCTAAAATACTCGAGTATCATGTAGCTTTCCCCAATACAATCTGCATATGGATCGATCAACAAAAGTGAAAACACCCACATAAGTGAGAACAATATAAGCCGCGTTGCAATCTAACACATCCCATGGCCACAAGAGTAGAGTATGCAGGACCGTACACACCCCCACATCATCACACATCACACAGATTTTACCTCCTTTGAGCATGCTCCTTTGAGGTAAAATTTGAGCATGCTCGATTTTTGCTTTACGATGGCTTAGCAAAACCACACAAGTTCGGCGGGGCAAATTTGGTAAGCTCTGTCACACAACTAAATTCCATTCTCTTAAGTCTCAAGTCTCAACCCAACTTTGACGATATCATAACTTTGACCACGTCAAGTAGTCACGTTGCAATCTACCTACTACGCCACACAAGTGAGATCAATTATTTCTAAGCCACGTTGCAATCTCCCACAAACCCATGGCCATAAGAGCCCTAATAATACTCCGTAATAAGTAATAACAAGATTGGGGCACACAACTACGGACGGCAGAGCCGTAGCTCCGGTGATGTTGCGACAAGACCATGGATGGATAGGCTTCGTGAGTCGCAATAATCGACGGTTGGCAGAAGAGATCAAGATCCCAAAACGGATTGGGGGCCCAACTAGCCCACCAGTCCCCACCGTCGTCCCCATCTGGCCGTCCGTCTCAATGCAAGAAGCCCTTTTTCCTCTCTCAGTCATGAGAGAGAAGGCAGAAGAAGAAGATGTTCATTCATGTTCAGATGCTCTTGGCCAAAAGGCCAAACCATCCGTCTAGAACCTACTATCTTGGATTTGGCAGCATTCCACTTGGCCTGGTTTTGTTCGGCCACCAAAAATGCTGCCTGACTCGAAATTCAAACCCATGAATGATGATTAGGAGTACTACATTGTTTGTTCTTGTTCACGAGTTCAGAGATCAAAATCCAACACACACAGATCAGATGAGGGAGATGAATAATTGTGCGATACCATTGGTTGGATTCGGTTGAACATGCGCCAAAACCGGGAGGGGCCTCATCATACTGTTTGAGGCCACGTCACTGTAGGCGCGGACTCTTCGTAGGCGCCTCTCTTTTGACAACATCTGCCGGCCGATCCAGTGCTCTCTGAAACCTAGTCGCTGGCACGAGGGCCCCACCTCCCGAGGGCCCACATGTCAGCGACTGCCGACCATGGAGATGCTATGCGATGGATGCTTTGTCGTCATGCACTTAGGATTCATGATGATCAGTTCATTGCATATCCCTCTACCATGGGCCCTTGAGTTTCTTTTCCTGTTTTCATTTCACCCAACAATGGACCACCGACCTGTTCTTGCAATGCAACTTATCGTCTGCATTTCTACTTATTGTAATAATTCCTATAGGGGCAGAGAGTAGCAGCTTTGCAGATGTTTCATCAGAAGAGAATTAATTAATTAAATTACTACGATGATGGTGATGCTAATGACCTGCTCCAAGTACTGTATTATCTGCATCTCTACTAATTTTACCGGTGTTGTGATTATATCTTGGGCCACTGTAATATTTACCACAATCATGGAACAGATGAAACCTTTTTCTGAATTGTCAGGCATGCCAGGACGCAAGCAGACATGCATAGATGACAGATCAGGAGCCAATGGCAAAAGAAAGAAACAAAGCGCAATTCAGGAAACAGCCGCCACTGCCGTTTCCTCATCAACACCCACAGATCCATCAGAGTACCAGACCATCACACACCAAAATGGCGCTACAAGGGGAAAAGCCTTTTCCTGAAAGACAGACGTTAGATCACAGTTCCACACACCATTCACCCTCACACTCACACTCACATTCAGTGCACTGCTAAAAGTTTTCAAATTGAGTCACCCAATCAGAGACGCTGACGACTGCCCGATTTGCGTGATCTAACCGTATCCACCAGATTAACCAAGGTCACTGGTCAGATTAGATCCCTGGGTTTCAGCTTTTAGTAATGGCGCCAACAGGCTTTTTGTTGGTTTAGAAACAGGCCATGCGATCAAAATGGACATGCCAACCACCCCCAAGGAAAAGCTTGTGGTCAAGGTCAACCCTTATCTCACGGCTGCTAGGTTTCCATTCAGACATTGTCAGCATCACCGCCACATCAGCACCGCATAACCCTCAAGCTTTGCACTAATGCAGGTAATTAACTAAGGGCTGGTGGTTATCTTTATGGCCAGAGAGAAAACAATCATATATATTTCCACATTTCCAGACTACAGTAAAACAAAAGGTACAGTAAAATGGTTAAAGAGGATGAGCATTCAACTTCCTGAAAGGAACAGGAGGAAAAATCAGCCACAAACAAAGGCAATCGATTTCCTGGGTGTTTCCTGATCCGGTCGAATCTCAGGAATCCCCACTGCTTTGTCGCCGACTAATGGGACAAAAGCGTGTTTAGACCTCTCCATATTCAATTTGACGTGGAGATTGTAAGTTTGTTGACGTAGCAAAAACTAGACCATCTAAAAAACTAAGGTGTCCTTGTCAAAGAAACTGATAATAATCAGAGGTGCACTATAACCACTCAGCGCCTCTCAAGGACAAAAGTGACACAAGCAATCCGGAGTGATTCACATGGCTTTTGGTTACAAGACCTCTTCCTAATGCTATAAATATGTTTCCACATTAGAGCACTTTGAGAGTTTATTCGGGACCAATATGGAATATCGTATAATTTATAGCGCGAAAGTTAGCCTATCTCAAATCTATGGCCCTGCTCAAATTTAAATAAGGAGCATCAGTGGCACAATCTACTGACTAATTTAAGCTCTAGGATGATGCAAGAGATCCTGAGGGTCCTACACGTGTTTCATCAGGATCTCTATTGGCTATACTATATGCCCAGCAGTAAGCTCATCCTGGTTTATTCAATTCCAACGTGGAAAACTTAGGACAAACCACGAGCTTTCAATGCGCTACATATAAATAATATCGGCATCAAATGTCAAACCTAATAGAGCAAGTAGCTGATGAAGTACATATCAAGCTAACAAGCACAAAAGATTTTCTGAGCAGACATGATGAAGTCACAGGAAGATTTTCTGGAGAATTTTCATTTCTTATCAAAAGTCACAAGGAGATGATAGGCAATACACACAATCCAATTCCCCTCATGTAACCATGTAAATCTATGGAAGACAGCAAAGAAAGAAGAAACTAGCAGTGACCACACTCGGTCGACCCACTTCAGAGTATATGATCACTTCCACAGTTCCACTAAATCATCAGATGTATCATACTTGTGAACAACATTTCAGACTGCCTGATGATCTGGCGGTTCTCTGAAACACGGAAGCAATTCTAACTGACAAGTTCAGGAACCATTTCTTTTTTTTTTCTGTTTTTGAGTTCTAACCATATGAACAGAAACTAAATTCTACCGATTTCCCCCTTTCGCCATGCTACAACATGAAAAGATAAGGGGATGAACAGAACGGGAGAAGAAGATAAAAAAGGTTCACCTTTGCTGTCTCTACCTATGTACAATGAGGCCAACACCCAATCGAGCAGGCGCCGAATCAAAATCATGACAAATTTTCATCATTGGACACAGCCCAATCTTCACGCTGTCTCGAGCGTCCGGGCCAATTCGACCGCGTTCTTGGCGATCTTGCAGTTGTCGTCGTTCACCAGGGTCTCACAGAGCTGGAAAGCTCCCAGCTTGATTGCTTCCAGTGCCAATTTGTTGCTATGACGGAGGGGTGCGCCCCGATGGTGCATTTGTTGACGTCGACGGTGGCGAGGCTGGTGAGCGCCGTGGCCGCGGGCGCGGCGGCGGCGCCGCCGCGGCGCACCGCGGCGGAGAGCGCGTCGACGGCGCCGTCCGCGACGAGCCCCACGCGCGTGTCGTCGCCGTCGAGGCTGAGGAGCAGGACCGCCCGGGCCGCCGCCTCGTCCCCGTCCGCCGCGTGCCGCAGCAGCACCGCCGCGTTGCCGGACTCCAGCACCTCCCTGCGCCCGGCGGCGCCGGACTTGGCCAGCCTCAGCAGCGCCGCCACGGACGACGAGGGCTGAGCCGCCGCTGGCGTCGCCGCCGCCGATTCTTGCCTCCCCTGCGCGCCTCCCTCCGAGGGGGCGGGGGCGGGGGCGGCCACCGCTGAAGAAGGCACGACGGCGGCGATGAGGCGGCGCAGCGCGTGGTTGGGGATGAGCGGCGGGGAGGGCGGCAGCGGGAGATTGGTGACGGGGCAGGTGAGGTGCCCCCCGTCGAGCCAGCGCTGGATGCTGCGGCGCTCGAAGGTGTGGCCGGAGGGGAGGATGACGGGGTCCGTCATCACCTCCAGCGTGATGGGGCACCGGAAGTCGTCCGGCCACGCCTCCATTCCTGGCGGCAGGATCCGCGGCTCCGGCGCGCTCACGCGGAGCGGAGGGGAGGAGTGGAATGGGAAGCGTGTGGGACTCGACTCTGGTCTGGAGGAAGAAGAAGCCGAAGAAGAAGAGAGGAGGGGTTGGGGGCGAGTGGGGAAAGTCCGGCACTTCCGGTGGACGGAAACGGGCTGCCGGGGGAGGGAATGGGGAGACCACCCGGTGAGCCTATGGCCTTCATGTTGAATTTGGGAGGTTGAATTTGAGAGTAAGTTGTCACTTCGTAATCATTGCGTCGCTGTAATATTTCGTTTGTATGTGTAAAAATTGTCTAAAAATTGATTAATTAGGCTCAAAATGTTCGTCTCGCAGAGTACAACAAAACCATGCAATTAGTTTTTGATTTCATCTACTTTTAGTACTCCATGTATGTTATGACATTTTAATGTGATAGGGAATCTTCTTTTTCATAGTGAATTTGCGTATGTACATTGTATCCTTTGCATTGTTTGCGGCTTTATATACGCGTATAAGATATCATTTTTATATTATTTACTAATACTCGGTATGTGCATTATATCCTTTTGCATCGTTTACGGCTTTGTGTGCGCGTATAAGATATCATTTCATATTGTTTGCTAATACTACGTATGATCATCTATATATCTATTGTTTTTAAAGTTGACCATGAAGCTTTCCACGTAATCATCCGCACCGAATTGATATGTTTATTGTTTTCTTTTAATATTGGTGGGAGAATTTCCGATGTACACATTAGCACGAAGTCAATATGTCTATCCGTTTTCTTCTTAAATTTGTCGGAAGCTTCTCGCGTGCTCTTTACTGCTAAGTTGATATGTTCACCCGTTTTCCTTCAAAAAAATGGTTGAAAACTTGTGGGATACTCAATATTCTATGTTTATCTGGTTTTTTTATACTTTATCAAATTTGTCTATAAGACTTCTGGCACACTCATTATACTCGAGTCTGATAAGTTCACATGTTTTCTCTTTATGGTTGATTAGGAAGCTTTTGGTATATTCATTCGCACAGGCCGAGACTCTAATGTTACGGCGGAAGGTAGTAGCGAGAGTAACTAGCCGCCTGAATTGTACATATTTACTTCCTATAGGTAGCATATTTGAAATGTTTTTGGCAAAATAATGGAAAAAAAAATCTTAAAGTAACAATTTGTGATGCAAATTCATCTATTTTCATCATGGTTTTAAATGACACATAGATTGCACCATAAAAAAAGGTCGGTCCAAAACCCGTTTTTCTTTTTTACTATGGTTACAAAGATTGTGAGATTCTACTAGGATCTGGTTATGAATGTTGGCAAAACTAAATCATGTATACTTTGGTGACAATTAGATGGAGGATTATTATCCTTCCAATGAAAAGATATGGTGGAAATAGTGGACATGGACCACAATTAATGTTAGTGCTGTTGAAAAGGATATATGCTCCTCGTGCCAAAATGGGATGGACCGTTGCCACGAGCTCGATGCTTGGAGACATAGCGCTTGACCCTGTTTTTGTAGTATACTACAATCAATGCTCGAAATTTTGGAGTGGGAGCAGGAAGTTTACTACGGAGTATTTTGCTATTGTGCCATGATGTAGTATGTTCTTTCATGTGCTTCGCATGGCAACGGGAGTTAGAAATATTATTATATTTTTGTGGGGGCTAGTAGGATTGGGACTTTGATAGGCGTAGTGATGGCCTTTTCTTGGGTTGAAATGGTCAGAGAAGAAAGTGTGTCTATAAACACCTACAAGTGTTGATATATCGAAGGAATATTCCACCTAGAAATTTCGGTTTGTTTTGTTGTTGAAGTCATTTTGTTGGACCTTGTGCATTCTAGAACAACTGTGAAAGGCTTGACCAAACTTTACTTTCTCTAGCCATCAGTGGTCTCATTCCACAAATAACTACACACTTTTCATATCTATGTATGGGAAAAAGGTAAATAGTTAATATCACACGATTGTGCCAGATTTGTAATGGAGTATTGCAAAGATGGCTAAATGCTAGTAGAATAGTAGATCTCTATAGCCATTTTTGATCATGTGGATTTCATGTTTAGATATTGCTTGCTAATATACACGAAAGCCTTGACTTATGCTGACGGCTTGCCTTATTTTGAATTTTCATGCTCGGTTAAGTTGAAAAAAAAAAGTTTGGATGACCGGCCTGGTCAATGATTTATCTACACAGTGTACCCCACACATCAAACCCCGAGCCTTGACCCTATGGGCTGTGTTTACTTCCCCGTCAAATCACCAAACTTACTAAGGGGGTGTTTAATTTCTGGAAAAAGGTAAAAAGTGAAGTGAAAAAGTCACATCGGATACTGTATCACTTTTTATTTGTTTGTGGTAAACATTGTCCTACCATGACCTAACTAGGCTTAAAAGATTCGTCTCGTCGTGTACATCAAAACCATGTAATTAGTTTTTTTTATTTACCCACGTTTAGTACTCCATGCATGAGGAGAGAGATTTGATGTGATAGGTGAATAGTGAAGTTTGGAGAGAGAATTTTTAGAAGTTTGATGATGTGACCGGAACTAAACAGACCAAATTCTCTTTCCAAACATCTCTATTCAACTATCACATCAAATCTCTCTCCTCGTGCATGGAACACTATGTGGGTAAATAAAAAAAACTAATTACATGGTTTTGATGTACACGACGAGATGAATCTTTTAAGCCTACTTATGTCACGATAGGATAATGTTTACCACAAACAAACGAATAGTGATACAGTGCGCTACAGTGTCGGATGTGGCATTTTCACCAAATTTTTTCTTCCTCTTTTGGAACTAAACACACCCATGGATCTTTCGCTGTGCCAAACACGTCAAAAAAGCACCACCTTTCCTGAACTGCCCTGCCCTCGAAGGCCCTGTTTAGTTGCAAAAAGCAACTCCCAAATTCACTATGCAAAAAGAAGATTTCCTATCACATCAAAATGTCATAGCATGCATGGAGTATTAAATGTAGATGAAATCAAAAACTAATTGCACAATTTTGTTGTACTCTGAGAGACAAACATTTTGAGTCTAGTTAATCAATTTTTGAACAATTTTTCGCATATATAAATGAAATACTATAGTGACGCAATAATTACGAAGAGAAAAAAACTCGTTACAAGGTTACCCACCGTATATATGATTTCACCATCCTCTACTCATGAGCAGAAGTTAAAAAGAAACATATTAGTTTGCTGCTTGAGAATTGAGAGAATCTCACAATGGCCCTGTTTAGTTCCCGGTCACATTATCAAACTTCTAAAAGTTCTCTCTCCAAACTTCACTATTCACCTATCACATTAAATCTCTCTCCTCATGCATGGAGTACTAAACATGGATAAATAAAAAAACTAGTTACATGGTTTTGATGTACACGATGAGACGAATCTTTTAAGCCTAGTTAGGTCATGGTAGGACAATGTTTACCACAAACAAACAAAAAGTGCTATAATGTCCGATGCGACTTTTTCACTTTATTTTTTAATTTTTACGGGAACTAAACACCCAATTGCTGTTTGAGAAATCAGAGAATCTCATAATTGCATGGTGCCAAATTTGCTAGCCACTGGGCTCGCCGCTTGGCTGGTTCACGATCAAAAGTGCATCCAACAGCGCGGGGCTCTCCAGACTCCAGTGACGTCACCAGGCCCGAACCAGACACACGGCGAGACGGTGGGTGTCCGGTCACCGCCCCGCCCCCGTCAGGCAAAACCGTCGCCGGAATCCCCGCGGGCGCATCGCCGCCGTACGCGTGGCGCCGGGGCCCACCGGGGACGCTCTCTCTCCCGCGCGCCACCCACCCACCCACCGCGCCTTATCCGTTTCCGCGTCACCGACCCGCGGGCCCCACCCGCGCCTTCCCTTTGACCGTTTCACCGCGCGGTGAAAAAATGGGAGCGCGCGGAAGCCGAGGCAGGCGCTGTCCCAACGGCTACGAGAAGGGAAGAGAAGGCCGAGCCGGGCCGGAAGGGAAAGGGTCGTTCGTTGGTTGGTTACCGCGTGTACTTTGAATGACAGTTTGACTGCGTGGTGGGACCAGGGGCAGCAGCTTACCCAGTCAGTCTGAGACAGTCAGTTTGGATGTGTCTGTCCGTGTGAGAGTGTGCCGCCAGTTTCCTTCAAATTCCTTCCCCGATTTTTTTTTAAATCTGCCCCATCGTATACGTACGTGTGCTGAGTACTGTACGTACGTAATGTTTTCTTTTCTGAAGAACCTGTACGCTATTTTTTCTTGGGGAAGAAACCGAGAAAATGAGATACGGGTCGACCTTCTTAGCTTTTTTTTTTTTGAGAATGTCGATCTTCTTTTTTTTTTGAGGGTGTTGATATATCGAAGGAATATTCCACCTAGAAATTTCGGTTTGTTTTGTTGTTGAAGTCATTTTGTTGGACCTTGTGCATTCTAGAACAACTGTGAAAGGCTTGACCAAACTTTACTTTCTCTAGCCATCAGTGGTCTCATTCCACAAATAACTACACACTTTTCATATCTATGTATGGGAAAAAGGTAAATAGTTAATATCACACGATTGTGCCAGATTTGTAATGGAGTATTGCAAAGATGGCTAAATGCTAGTAGAATAGTAGATCTCTATAGCCATTTTTGATCATGTGGATTTCATGTTTAGATATTGCTTGCTAATATACACGAAAGCCTTGACTTATGCTGACGGCTTGCCTTATTTTGAATTTTCATGCTCGGTTAAGTTGAAAAAAAAAAGTTTGGATGACCGGCCTGGTCAATGATTTATCTACACAGTGTACCCCACACATCAAACCCCGAGCCTTGACCCTATGGGCTGTGTTTACTTCCCCGTCAAATCACCAAACTTACTAAGGGGGTGTTTAATTTCTGGAAAAAGGTAAAAAGTGAAGTGAAAAAGTCACATCGGATACTGTATCACTTTTTATTTGTTTGTGGTAAACATTGTCCTACCATGACCTAACTAGGCTTAAAAGATTCGTCTCGTCGTGTACATCAAAACCATCCAACTAGTTTTTTATTTATCCACGTTTAGTACTCCATGCATGAGGAGAGAGATTTGATGTGATAGGTGAACAGTGAAGTTTGGAGAGAAAATTTTTGAAAGTTTGGTGATTGGACGGGGAGCAGCAGTTACCAGTATGATATGCCTCACCTCCTCCTCCTTTATCTGCGCCTTTTGCTTCATTGACAAGAGCTGCAGCAATAGATAAATGAATGAATAATTGCAGAAGCACCATTTGGTCCACCTACGGATATATAAACCCCGTTAAATCAACATATCATTTTTTTGGAGATAAAATTTTCTAGCTCGAGAGTAAATGGTGTTCTCATGCATCCTTCAAAATTTGAAGCCCAAGTAAAAGTGTATGAGAAGAAACACACAGCAATGATAGTATGCATCAGTTGTCTTATTGTTTGGTGCTTTTCTCCATTGCATTTATCATCTGTTAGAGAAAAGTTCCTCGTTTTTGTTACTCGATCTCACTCTGAGAAAATTTTGAACCTGAAATTGTTTAGGTGAGCATGCAGAGTAGTTTTATAAGATACATCACCAAATGTATATACATTCATAAGAGAGTTTTGAAATGCGCGCACTAGCTACTAGCTACTTGCCAACCAAACAGCCAAAACTATACTACATGCACTGGATTTAACAAACTAAATGGCATTCACACAAACAAAAAACAATGGCAAGTTTTTTTTAGCAAGCAACAGTGTTCATGTCATCTTGTAGTATGCAATATATCCAATGCTTGCAGCAGGTACCTGTGATGGAGTGCATGGAGTGTGGTGCAGGAAAAATTCGCCCCAGGGGCTAGGGGCGTAAGTCCGGGGTTGGCGCTGTGCCTGCGACGACGCCAGAGCAACCTGACCGCCGGTGGTCGCCATAAACAGATGGCTTGGGATTCCTAGCGAGGAGGGGCTGGTTGCTGGCTCAGGCTGCCTTGGAGAAGAGACGGCCGAGCTCCCTGGCTTTATATAGACAGTAAGTAGTACTACTTGCCAACATGTTATCCTACATGATGATACATCCTATCAGAGGATAGTACGTAGTAGGTCTCAGGGTCTTGGAACTGGTTGTAGGCCCAGCGTGTTTGCATTATTGAATCCGTGACGAGGCACTAGCTAGATATTTCTCACATTTGTATGGTGCAGGGAAAAAACGTGTTAGGTGAAGAAGCTAGGGCCCTACAACTCGTGTGGTTATGTTTTTTTTTGAAAAGGGATGCTTTATTAATTTTCAGTTGAATACATCGATGTGATACATTCACCTGAAAACGAGTTCCCGCCTCTGCCATTACAGCACACAGCCCAAACAAAAAGAAAAGAAGCCAGATCACTAAGAACAGTCAATCCTACGACTAGACTGCCATCCAAACGCCCGGCCAAAAAAAACCTTGGCCACTTGAGCCAAGAAGAGCGACGCCGCTGCAAGAGTGTCCTTCAATGATGGCGGTTGAAGGATAGCCCACGAACGGAGCCAATGCGACGTTGTGAATATAACCTGCAAAAAATTGGGAGTTTTATTATCAAAAACCACTGCGTTGCGACATCGCCAGACCGCCCAACATAAGGCCGCTGCGCCTACAAAACTAGGGGTTTAAATTTGGTGGGACTAAGTTGAGCCATCCATTAAACAAATTATTCACACTCAATGGTTTAGGTAAGCCCCAAGCCGCATAAACCGAAGCCCAGACCATACGTGTGAATCTGCAATCAAAGAACAAATGCTGTATAGTCTCGTTTTCATGACAGAAACAGCATTTTTTACTACCATTCCAATTACGTTTTGCAAGGTTATCTTTAGTAAGTATAACTCCTCTTCTGAGAAACCACATAAAGATTTTTACTTTTAATGGGATTTTTGATTTCCATAGCCTAGTATTAGTTCTTGGAATATTTTGATGGATTAATGCCAGATAATGTGTTTTGACCGAAAAAACACCATTCCGCTCTAAACTCCATTGGAAATCATCTCTATCATCTGTGAGTTCTACGCTGCCCAATCGTGCCACTAGATTATTCCACATCAACAATTTTGGGCCAATCAAATCTCGGCGCCAGGAAATAACTGGAATCGTTGTGCTAAGCACTTCCGCCACCGTATCCTGTTTTTTGCGAGCTATGTTATACAGTTGTGGATATTGATCATGAAGAGGCAGGCGCTGCCGTCGCTGTCCCAACGGCTACGACAAGAGAAGGGTCGTTCGTTGGTTGGTTACCGCGTGTACTTTGAATGATAGTTTGACTGAGTGGTGGGGCCCAGGGGAAGCAGCTACCTAGTCAGTCAGTCAGTTTGGCCTGTTTCTAAAATAGCATTTCGTTTGTATTTATGAATAATTGTCTAAATAAAATTATACAATTAATTTTTGATTTCATATACATTTAATACTATATATGTATCGATATTTTAATGTGATGAGAATCTTCTTTTTGCACAGTGGAATTTATTGGTGGAATTTGAGAAATAAACTAGGCCTTGATGTGTCCGTGTGAGAGCGTGCCGCCAGTTTCCTTCAAATTCCTTCCCCGATTTTTTTTTAAATCTGCCCCATCGTATACGTACGTGTGCTGAGTACTGTACGTACGTAATGTTTTCTTTTCTGAAGAACCTGTACGCTATTTTTTCTTGGGGAAGAAACCGAGAAAATGAGATACGGGTCGACCTTCTTAGCTTTTTTTTTTTTGAGAATGTCGATCTTCTTTTTTTTTTGAGGAGAAGAATGTCGATCTTCTTAGCTTGTGCCGAGAAAATGAGAAGAAACTCTCTTTCCGTTCGCAGGCCGAAAGATTCACGGGCCGGCCATTTCTTGGGCCCACGTAACCTGAGCCGCCGAGCCCAAGTAAAAATCAGTACCAACCGATGTGCAGCCCGTGGGACGAATTAGGCCGGGCCCCTAAGTTTTTTTAGCACTTTATACTATCAGCTTCATTGATCTCTAACACAATCTTCTTTTCATCATGTGCCGAAAATTGGCACCCAGGGAAGCAGCACGCGCACAAGTATTTATATTCCTGCAGCTTTTATTTGGTCAGTCGAATAGAATGGTGTTTTATCCTAGTATCCTTTATTTGTTTGGAATCCCATACTCAACGTCTATCAAAAATTCATAATTACTCCTATATAACTGTATCCTCTCCTGGTTCAACTTGAGAGGGGGGCAAATTGATATTCAGCATTGCTGGCATGGAGATCCAGGCCCAAAGCCTAGCGTCATGTAAAATCTAGCTGGTTTGTTTGAGCTCTAGCTTCGCCCCTGACCGTGAGAAGATGAGATGGCAGTAGCAGCACTGTATCACAAGGGCCCTGTTTAGTTCCCATCAAAAGACAAAATTCCCCTAAACTTTCTCTCTCCAAACTTCACTATTCACTATCACATCAAATCTCTCTCCTCATACATGGAGCACTAAACGTACACGACGAGACGAATCTTTTGAGCCTATTTAGATCATGATAGGACAATGCTACAATGCGCTATAGTGTTCGATATGACATTTTCATCAAACTTTCTCTCTTCTTTTTGAGGAAGTGAACACCGCCAAGAAAGAACAGGGCCCACGGGGGGAGAGCAGCGCACAGGGCAGCGCATGGGGTCACGGGGGACAGCAGACGCACAGGGCCCACCTGGCAGCGGCTGGACGCGGAGGCGCGCACGCCGCACGGGGTGCGCACGGCGCGCACCCTATTTTTTTCCCAGCGGTTATAATGAACAAACTCTATTTCTCGAAAAAAACAAGAACTGAACAAAATCTCAATAGGGCGCCCGCAACATGGGCTGGCCGGACAAAATTTCAGAGCCAACTTGGCCCTACATTTGGTGACACACAACACCTTGTTTTGTCGATCCGAAATGATCCACGAGCCTTCTGGAGCTTGGACCAGAACCAAAAGAAAGATCTTGTCCTTAACTTTCCAATGCATCAAGGAATGGCTTAATTGGATGTCGTATGAAGGAGATATGACCATTTTGGTGAAAGAGCTATCTGATGACTATAAACCGAACTCGAGGTCTTTATTAAAAATGAAATTTAGCCCAACGTGGAAGCTTCATCATGTACATGTCTGATATAGAGACATCCTCATGAGCTTTGGTAATTTTTTGTTGAGGTCTCTGCTAGCATGGCCTGGTGGGGGTCGACCTGATAGGGTTGGGCACTTCGGTTGTTCACAGGAAACACACCATCAAGAAGCAGCAGCAGTGCAGCACAACCTCGTATATTTGTATATGCATTTTGTCGAACACCATCCGTGCAATCCTACTTCAGATGAGCCGTATATATGCATCAGTCAATTCATAAAAACAGTACTGTTCGTGCACTCCTACTGCCTACCTACACTTTGCCGATGAGCCATGATCGTCGACGAGCCACTGACCAGCACGAACTAGATTATGGAACGCAGCAGCTTGAGAGTGTGAAGCTATAGATTCAGGGACGCGAGCTCTGAGCGGTGGAAGGGCAGAGGTCGGCGCGAGGTCGGAGCACTAGAAGGGAGGCCGCCCAACCTCCGGAATGGCTGACGAGTCGACACACACGCGCTGGCCACTGGGCGACCGCGTCAGTGCGGTGTGCGCTGCCATGGACTAGTGGTAGGTTGACGATTTCATGGACTGTTCTCTTTTTCCTAATCGAAAGGGCAAATACTATTAGACATTGCTTATAATCACGTGTATTGTTTGGGCCTCCAGTCCACATGGCCCTCAAATCACTGGACATTTTTACTATTAGACATTGCTTATAATTATCTTTCTTTTAGTTGTGTGTTCCTTCTCTTTTTATTTATTTGTGATTATATATTGCTGAATACTTTGAAAAAACTTGATCGTGTGCTTTTCTGCAGAGGCCTGATATATTTCTATTTTCCAAACAAATATGCATTTTACTGCAGCCTCTCGAAAAGCAGATTACGACAAGGATGCGCTTCCATTCTGCAATTTGTCGGATGCCAAACCCTGTCTGTACTTGGTAGGGCGAGCAATTTCTCTGCTTGTTGAAAACACATGTCAAGACATCGACTATTTGCACATGTGGAAGTGCATATACACAGTGCGCCCCTTGACTAAAAACGTGGCCATGCATTCCTGACACCCTTATAGTCTCAATCATTAGGTGGCTGAGACTGAATGCATCCGAACCGTTCCCTTTCAAAGCACGTGAGGCACACACGCCTAAGATGTGGACGTTATCATATATGCCTATACATGTACTTTGAACCAACTGGAACACTATGGACCTATGGTACGTATATTTTCATACTGCCATGGAGATCCTAGCCAACTAATCAAAAGATAAGCACTTCATCCATTTAACATGTCCACATCTTAGGCGTAAACATGTTAATATCACACGCACGCATGCTCATCCGTATGAATACACGAACGTAAACTTTAACATGAGCTCCTGAAAGCCACCACTAATGTCTTGCCGTGTCGCCTACCACTAAAAAAATAGCGCAAGTTAAATCATAGAATAAATCCAAGAAAAATACGAACATACTTACTGAATCGTGGACATAAACCCATATGGATAGGTTTTCCAAAGCAAGAAACCTTATCAACTAACCTATGACGAATCCACACTCCCGTTGTGCTTGAAGGTGGTGATATTCATTTTTCCCGTTTTCGGCAATATATAACATGAGTAAATTTTGGCGTAGTATATTCTGTCAAAATTGTAAAATACTAGATTCGACATTTTTTTAAATCTAGTTCAACGTTTTGTGTGTATATAAAATGAGTACGTGTTGAAATAGTACGTATATAAAATGTTGAGGTAACCCCGATCGTGAGAAGATGAGATGGCAGTAGCAGTGTATCACAAGAAAGAAAGAAAGAGGAGATGTGTCCGCACCGGTGTAGTTACGATTGGACTGAAAGCAGGCCACGAATGAACATAGAGTACGTCAAAAGGATGCGGGATGTCGCAACAGAGCAGAGCTCGTTGTAGCCAGTGGTGAGGCAGGACGATGGCAACAGGAACTCGAAACTGATCGATCGGCTCCTCTACATATTGGTGCTACACTGATGAAATTATATTATTGGAAGATAGACTCGAGCTCTGCTGGAGGCTGGAGCAGGTGTACAGCAAAATAAGCAATAGAGAGAGGACAATAATGCAAGAAAGGAGCTGTCGGCCTATGTCGGAAAGGTCACTTGCTTTTATTTAATGACTAAACTTCTCGGGACTGCACTGTAGGCTGTCAATGTTCGTTCCAGTGTGAATTTCACACTACTAGGTTCATTTATGCAATTTTAAAGTAGGCTACATATTATTTTGACAGTTTAGCACTTCAGCTGTTTGAGAGGGTATAAAAAATTAGCAGATGAGCTGTTTGAAAGGATATAAAAAATTAGAAGATGGAATGCAAACTTCACTCCAGTTTTGGAAGGTACATTTCTCAAGGGCAGTAATAAGTCAAACCAAGTAACTGCAAGAACAGTACTGATACCTAAAGTGTACAATTTGAGAACTGATTGCATTGTTGTTGTAGTCAGCTTAGATACATAATAGGTTATTAACTTTAGCATATTGGAAGGCTTGTCATGAAGCAAGTTCTAAAGTTCAATTTTAATTTATTATTCTGAAATATGCTGAAAGCTAAATATAAGTGAACATAATGCCTCGGCACCTTGTTAGCAACATATGACAATGCCCATTTGGTTCACCAGTTAACCAATGATCATATTCTAGATGCATCGAAAATGGAATTGGGGAATTAGACTAACCATTACACAATGTTTATGCCTCGACCAAATAGCTATACGATTGTTTTTACTGTAAGGTTTGATGTTGCGGACCCGATTGACGAAGACATCCGGGGGAGGCCCGGTCGCCCTCCTCTCGAGGGCGACGCGGGCGGAACCCGCGCCGCCGCATATCCCCCGAGCCCCAGCCGCCCTCTTCCGCCCTCTCCACCGTCGCCGCCGCGTGGCCGGTGAGGATGGTGGCGGCGGGGTCCCCCTTCTCCCTCCCTCTTCTTTCCTTGGCGCTTCTTCCTCGAGCTCCCTTCGACAGGGCGGCGGCTCGCCGGCGTTGCCTCCCGGTGTGCTCCGCCGGCCATCGACTGGCCGGGCACTCGTCGGAGCTGCCTCGTCGTCGGCTGTCCGGGCTGGTCGCTGGATCTGGGGGGCGGCCCCAGATCTGTGCGGCGGCGGCGGCGGCCGTCCGGCGCCCCTCCGCGGCTTCCGCCGGCTCTCGTGGGCCGCCCGGGTGGCTGCCCTGGCGCCGGCACTGGCATCCAGATCTGGCCTCACCGGATCTGGGGCAGCGGCCTCCCCTGGCCTTCGGGCAGGTGGAGGCTGAGCGGCGCTTGTCCAGGGCCGCCGCCCGGCGCGGCGGCGGCGCCTACACGGGCCCTTGCCCTTGGTGGTGGGAGGGGCCGCCCCGCTCCCCCTCGGCTGTTCTGCTCCTAGGCGGCGCAGTGATGGGCACGAGGAGCGTCGCAAACCTTCCCGAAGGGTCGGGTGCTGTCGCGCGGGTGTTTATGGAATCCAGTGGTGAGCTTCGGCGGCGGCGATGGTGGGCAATGGATGGAAGCGAGCGGGAGCGGCAATGGTGCTATCGGCTCGTCGGGTGGTGATCCTCAAGCGAAAGCTTCAATCTGGCTACCGGGTTGGACAACGACGTTGAGCATCCCCTCTTGAGGGCGTTGTCTGCAGGGTCCCTTTCGACGGCGGTTCGTGGAAGCTCTTCGTGGTGAAAACCAAACGTTGGCGCTGTGCGCCTTTGCCTTCCTGAAGGCGTTGTTTGGAGTTCTTCCAGTAGCCGTTGGTAGAGGAGTGTTAGGCTCCGCGGTTGGTCGGGTCCAATAGATGGAGCTTTGGTCTCTTGTCCCTTTAGTTTGGTCGTCTAGAGTAGTCCCGGACTTTCTCTGGCGAGAGGCCTAGGGGTCCTTTCTAGTTTCTATTGGTGTTGGCCGTCTTGCGGCGTGGGTTTTATTGTAAAACTGATAACCCCAGTATTTTTCCATCGCTTTATCTATAAAGCTGGCTTCGGCCTTTGCTGGAAGGTTTGATGTTGCCTTGTACCCTTGGTGACGGGCCACCGAGTGCGCCCAATTTTTCTAGTCTTCTTTTATTTTAGATACTGTACGTACCAACCAACTGCTTGGCAAGCTGCAATAGACAACAAGGCACACCACACTTTTCCATGTAAGTTTGTGCACAAGAAAATGACCAGAGAGTGCATGCTTGGAACCCAAATGGCCAAATACATGCATGCACCACTCCTCACTTTATACTTATTCTTATTTTCACCTGTAAGTCAAGCATTGTAAAGGTTCTGTTTCTAATCCCTTAAACTAATTGTGTAAGGCATCTCTCTAATTCCTTTGTGGTGCTGTGGTAGACGCACAGTAAAATATAACGTACAGACCCTTAAGCCAATCCACATATATGCCAAAAACCCTTGTGCTTATCGATTGATGTTGGATCATCGAGCTCATCAAACTGAGTTCACGTACATTGCAGTTATGACGTTCTTGAGGCTGAATGACATGGTGAATGCATCCTCACGCTTGTACATGAAATCCATTGTTCGTGCAAGGTCGACCGCTACCTCTAAAAGTGCCATGGGACGTTTCTGGTCGAGGCACTCTTCGATAATGTCCATCCATGCTTCTTCTACAATAATTCTAAGCTTCTCGTTGGCTTCTTCTACTGTCACCCCGTATTGTTTCATGCAAGTTTGCACTGTGGATACCACATGCTCCGATGCCTGTTCCCGCTGTAAAAAATAGGAATATATAGCTATTAGAATATAAACATATGGCGGGTGAATTTCAATATTATTTCGACTACTGATGAAAAGATCATTTTTAATAACATAGTTTATATTCGTGGAGAGAATTGGTGAACCTCATGTGACATGATGTCATTGACGATGCGCGACACAGTACAAGTGCCCCTGATAATTTTCGGAAAGGTGAAAACCCAATCGACATCCTCCCTAGTGGTCACATTTCCCAGTGAAATTAGCGCAAGGTTTGTAATCTGCATGCAAATACTGCTAGGGTTGGAAATTCGGAGGTGCTCTTCAACACTAGCTGGAACGTAGTGCTGATCGCGCCATGCCACCTCAGCGTGGTAGGATTTAGCAGTGTGAATAACCTAAATAGAAGATGAACAAGACGTGGTTAGGACAAACTTGCCACATGTTTCCTCCATCTAATCTTTTGAGAGAGCAACCTAGTACCAGTTCTTTGACCAATTCAGCATGCCTGTTTTTCTGAAATTTTAAATCCTCCTCCATCTTATTTGTACTGCTAAATATGTTGAGTAAGAGTGTCTTCAAGCGTGCTGGGAACTCTTCTGTGGCTTGTTCATCCCACCTGTCATCAGTTTTCATGGGAAGGTAAATAATTTTGGCGAGGTTGTTCATCCTACCTGTACGTAGTCCAATTTAATTTTAAGAACTGAGCTTGGCGCAAACCTTTCCAAGGCTGTGGTGAAGATGTTACTCTCTTCTGTGGTGCTGTAGTTGTCGTAAAGGTCATCGAACATGGTTGCGTATACGACGAACTTAGTCAGCATTTTCCGTGAGTATGAGTAATAAGGCTCATAAACCATTCCCATCATCCAAAAATGCAACTCCACCATTCTGTCCCGCGTGGAGCTCATGTCTGTCCCTACTTGGAAATCCTTCCACCATCTGTAAAAGTTAAGGAGCCCATGTGTGTTATTAACATAGAGGCCTTTTACGGTGCTCCATACTAGATGCATACTACTTGTTGGTAAGTTAAGCAATCAATTGTACAAACTAATTATTGTCAAGTTTTAGCGATGTATCTCCTTACATTGTAAGTTCTTTCAACTCATCGCAGTAGATCGCTTGCACGATGTTGTAGTCCAGCTTTGCGAACTCCAGTATGGTCTCATCTCGTGTGGTCTTCTTCTCATATACTGAGATGTAGCGCCTCGCCTCCACTCTCTTGACCCGCCTGAATCGAGGTGTCTCCAAGGTGCACCGCACTTCCTCTGCCAGCTCCGGCTCCAAATTTTTCATCATCCAAGATTGGAGGCGGGTCTTGTTGAAAGTGATGATGTTGTCAAGTATCTCCTCCCCATGAGTTCTCAGATGCGCAGCATCATACAACATAAGCAAGCAGCTGACATCATCACTTGAAATATTTCCTTGCTCATCCCTAAATTTCTCAAACACATCTGCTTATGTATTTGGACATTCATTATTCATCCATTCATTCAGGTGAATGCAACTCAAGATTGTACACTACTTTGGAGAAGACATATCTAGCAACAGCATGAATAAAAGAAAGAAAGAAATATACCGGATCACATTTAAAGGAATATAGTTTTTAATTTGCCATGTCTTACCTGAAGATACCCCAGTGTGCCCATGCTTCCTGAGCAAATAGAACCGCAAGGAGGTGATATAGAGGTCTTCAGATCCTGTATCCTTGTCATGGTAGAGAGAACAAAGTAACTCATCGATCTCCTTCTTGTAGTGGTAGTCTACCCCAATCCTTTGCAGCGTATCAACGAGCTCCATCTTCCGAGCCAGGTCAGAGGAAGCAGCGGTTACCAGTATGATATGCCTCACCTCCTCCTTCTTTATTTGTGCCTTTTGCTTCATTGACAAGAGCTGCAGCAATAGATAAATGAATGAATAATTGCAGAAGCACCATTTGGTCAACCTACGGATATATAAACTCCATTAAATCAACATATCATTTTTTTGGAAATAAAATTTTCTAGCTCGAGAGTAAATGGTGTTCGCGTGCATCCTTCCCTTCAAAATTTGAAGCCCAAGTAAAAGTGTATGAGAAGAAACACACAGCAATGATAGGTAAGCATCAGTTGTCTTATTGTTTGGTGTTTTTTCTCTATTGCATTTAACATCTGTCAGAGAAAAGTTCCTCGTTTTTGTTACTTTCACTCTGAGATAACTTTGAACCTGAAATTGTTTAGGTGATGAGCGTGCAGAGTAGTTTTATAAGATACATCACCAAATGTATATGCGCAAGAGAGTTTTGAAACGCACGCGCGCACTACTAGCTACTTGCGACCAAACAGCCAAAACTATACTAGATGCACTGGATTTAACAAACTAAATTGGCGTTCACAAAAAGGAAAACCAAACTAGTTTTTTTTAGCAAGCAACAGTGTTCGTCGTGTCATCTTGTAGTATATGTACGAGTGAATTTCACTGCAGGTCCATGAACTTTTCTCAAAATCTCATCTAGATCCGCAAACTAAAAAACGGTCATCTAGATCCATCAACTTTTCTAAGGTGTCATCTACGTCCGCAAACTAAATAAATGGTCATCTAGGTCCATGACCATTTAAAGAGCTGTCGTCTAGGTCCAAGATGGTGGCGACGAGCCTGACCTTAACGACGTCAGCACCTTAAAGAGCTGTCGTCTATATATTTATATATGGAGTATATTTGATATATAAATTGATTTAAATTAAATAGAAAGCCTTTAAAAACTCTTGTCTTACCCACATTAGACAAAATGAACTACTTCTTTGTATGATGCAGTAACGTACTGTGCCAGCACCTTCATGGCTCTCTGCTAGATCGACGTGGTGCGTGTTGCACGCGTGGCGGGAAATGAACACGTGGTTATTGCCTTACCGTGTCGATCGGGTGGCCGGATTGGGCTGTGGGGACTTCTGGGAGATTTTTTGTTGGCGAAATGCATGCTCGTTTTTGTTTGCTGGTTGTTGTCGTGCGGCAGCATTATATTCGGTGGCCTGCATGTGAAAGTCGGAGCTGCTTACCATAGTTCAAGATTTCTTTTAGATAATGGAAATGGTTCCGATGTCAAACTGTTGAGATAAAGGTACCGTCAGTCCATAATTATTACAAACTCACTCAAAATTTAAACTTATTCATGTTTAACATTAACCGATACGTAAAATAAAAGATCATCCATGGGACGCAAATAAACCATTCATTTGGCAAGTAGAGCGTTGGGGCTTTGGAGGTTTTGGACATTTTCACTATTAGACATTGCTTATAATTATCTTTCTTTTAGTTGTGTGTTCCTTCTCTTTTTATTTATTTGTGATTATATATTGCTGAATACTTTGAAAAAACTTGATCGTGTGCTTTTCTGCAGAGGCCTGATATATTTCTATTTTCCAAACAAATATGCATTTTACTGCAGCCTCTCGAAAAGCAGATTACGACAAGGATGCGCTTCCATTCTGCAATTTGTCGGATGCCAAACCCTGTCTGTACTTGGTAGGGCGAGCAATTTCTCTGCTTGTTGAAAACACATGTCAAGACATCGACTATTTGCACATGTGGAAGTGCATATACACAGTGCGCCCCTTGACTAAAAACGTGGCCATGCATTCCTGACACCCTTATAGTCTCAATCATTAGGTGGCTGAGACTGAATGCATCCGAACCGTTCCCTTTCAAAGCACGTGAGGCACACACGCCTAAGATGTGGACGTTATCATATATGCCTATACATGTACTTTGAACCAACTGGAACACTATGGACCTATGGTACGTATATTTTCATACTGCCATGGAGATCCTAGCCAACTAATCAAAAGATAAGCACTTCATCCATTTAACATGTCCACATCTTAGGCGTAAACATGTTAATATCACACGCACGCATGCTCATCCGTATGAATACACGAACGTAAACTTTAACATGAGCTCCTGAAAGCCACCACTAATGTCTTGCCGTGTCGCCTACCACTAAAAAAATAGCGCAAGTTAAATCATAGAATAAATCCAAGAAAAATACGAACATACTTACTGAATCGTGGACATAAACCCATATGGATAGGTTTTCCAAAGCAAGAAACCTTATCAACTAACCTATGACGAATCCACACTCCCGTTGTGCTTGAAGGTGGTGATATTCATTTTTCCCGTTTTCGGCAATATATAACATGAGTAAATTTTGGCGTAGTATATTCTGTCAAAATTGTAAAATACTAGATTCGACATTTTTTTAAATCTAGTTCAACGTTTTGTGTGTATATAAAATGAGTACGTGTTGAAATAGTACGTATATAAAATGAGTACGTGTTGAAATAGTACGTATATAAAATGTTGAGGTAACCCCGATCGTGAGAAGATGAGATGGCAGTAGCAGTGTATCACAAGAAAGAAAGAAAGAGGAGATGTGTCCGCACCGGTGTAGTTACGATTGGACTGAAAGCAGGCCACGAATGAACATAGAGTACGTCAAAAGGATGCGGGATGTCGCAACAGAGCAGAGCTCGTTGTAGCCAGTGGTGAGGCAGGACGATGGCAACAGGAACTCGAAACTGATCGATCGGCTCCTCTACATATTGGTGCTACACTGATGAAATTATATTATTGGAAGATAGACTCGAGCTCTGCTGGAGGCTGGAGCAGGTGTACAGCAAAATAAGCCACTGGCACTTGGTCGGCAGGCAGGAACAGAGAGGACAAAAATGCAAGAAGGAGCTGAGGCCTATGTCGGATTTCCGGGTCACTTACTTTTATTCAATGATTAAACTTCTCGGGACTGCACTGTAGGATATTATTTCACACTACTAAGTTTATTTATGCAATTTTAAAGTAGGCTACACACATTATTTCGACAGTTTGAGTACTGAGCACTGTTTGAGAGGGTATAAAGAATTAGAACATGAGCTGTTTGAAAGCATATAAAAATTAGAAGATGGAATGCAAACTGCACGCTAGTTTTGGAAGGTACATTTCTCAAGGGCAGCAATAAGTCAAACCAAGTAAGTAAGTAACTCCAAGAACAGTACTTGATACTTCAAGTGTACAATTTGAGAACTGATTGCATTATTGTTGCCTTGTACCCTTTGGTGACGGGCCCACCCAGTGCACCCAATTTAAATTTTCTATTCTTCTTTATTTCAAATATTGTACTACCAACCAATTGTTTGGCAAACTGTAATAGACAACAAGACACAACACACTTTGCCATGTAAGTTTGTGCACAAGAAAATGACTAGAGAGGACATGGAAAGTTGGAGCCCAAATGGCCAAATACATGCATGTGATAGATAGTACACTACTCCTCACTTTACTTATTGTTCTTTTATTATATATTTTTCACCTGCAAGTCAAGCATTGTAAAGGGTTTTGTTTCCAATCCCTTACACTAACTGTGTGAGGCATCTCTCTAATTCCTCTGTGGTGCTGTGGTAGGTGCACAACAAAATGTAAAACGTACATACCCTTGAGCCAATCCACATATACGCCAAAAAATCTTGCGCTTATCGATTGGTGTTGGATCATCAAGCTCATCAAACTGAGTTCACATACATTGCAGCTATAACATCCTTGAGGCTGAATGACATGGTGAATGCATCATCACGCTTGTACATGAAATCCATTGTTCGTGCAAGGTCGACCACTACTTCTAAAAGTGGCATGGGACGTTTCTGGTCGAGACACTCTTCGACAATGTCCATCCATGCTTCTTCTATCATAATCCTAAGCTTCTCGTTTGCTTCTTCTACTGCCACCCCATATTGCTTCATGCAAGTTTGCACCGTGGATACTACATGCTCCGACGCCTGTTCCCGCTGTAAAAAATAGGAATATATATAGCTATTAGAATATAAACAAATGGCGGGTGAATTTCAATATTATTTCCACTACTGATGAAAAGGTTTTTACAGCACACGTTTAAGAACAAAGTTTATTTGTGGAGAGATTTAGTGAACCTCATGTGACATGATGTCATTGCCGATGCGCCCCACAATACAAGTGCCCCTGACAATTTTCGGAAAGGTGAAAGCCCAATCGACATCCTCCCTTGTGGTCACATCTCCGAGTGAAATTAGCGCAAGGTTTGTAATCTGCATGCAAACACTGCTAGGGTTGGAAATTTGAAGGTGCTCTTCAACACTAGCGGGTACGTAGTGCTCATCGCGCCATGTCACCTCAGCGTGGTAGGATTTAGCAGTGTGAATAACCTAAATAGAAGATGAACAGGATGTTGTTAGGACAAACTTGCCACATGTTTCCTCCATCTAATCTTTTGAGAGAGCAATCTAGTACCACTTCTTTGACCAATTCAGCATGTTTGTTTTTCTGAACTTTTAAATCCTCCTCCATCTTATTTGTACTGCTAAGTATGTTGAGTAAGAGTGTCTTCAAGTGTGCAGGGAACTCTTCTGTGGCTTGTTCATCCCACCTGTCATCAGTTTTCATGGGAAGGTAAATTATTTTGGCGAGGTGTAAACTTTATTTTGTTCATCCTAACTGTGTAGTCTAATTTAATTTCAAGAACTGAGCTAGGCAAACCTTTCCAAGGCTGTGGTGAAGATGTCACTCTCTTCTGTGGAGCTGTAGTTGTCATAAAGGTCATCGAACATGGTTGCGTATACAACAAACTTAGTCAGCATTTTCCTTGAGTATGAGTAATAAGGCTCAGAAACCACTGCCATCATCCAAAAATGCAACTCCACCATCCTGTCCCGAGTGAAATTCATGTCTGTCCCTACCCGGAAATCCTTCCACCATCTGTAAAGTTAACCACTAAATGTGTATTATTAGCTTAATATATGCACACTATTTATTGGTAAGTTAAGCATGCAATTATACAAACTAACTATTGCTAACTTATAGCGATTTATCTCCTTACATTGTAAGTTCTTTCAACTCATCGCAGTAGATCGCTTGCAAGATGTTGTAGTCTAGCTTTGCGAACTCCAGTATGGCCTCATCTCGCGTAGCCTTCTTCTCATATACTGAGATGTATCGCCTCGCCTCCACTCTCTTGACCCGTCTGAATCGAGGTGTCTCCAAGGTGCACCGCACCTCCTCTGCCAGCTCTGGGTCCAAATTTTTCATCATAGATTGGAGGCTGGTCTTGTTGAAAGTGATGACGTTGTCCAGTATCTCCTCCCCATGAGTTCTCAGATGCGCAGCATCATACAACATTAGCAAGCAGCTGACATCATCACTTGAAATGTTTCCTTGTTCATCCCTAAATTTCGCAAACACATCTGCGTATGTATTTGGATATTTATTATTCATCCATTCATTCAGGTCAATGCAACTCAAGATTGTACGCTACTTTGGACAAAACATATCTAGCAACAGTGTCAAACAAACAAAAAAAATAGATAGCATATTTAAAGGAATATAATTTTTAATTTGCCGAATTACCTGAAGATAAAGTGTGCCCATGCTTCCTGAGCAAATAGAACCTCAAGGAGGTGATATAGAGATCTTCAGAACCTGTATCCTTGTTATGGTAGACAGAACACAGTAACTCATCAATCTCCTTTTTGTAGTGGTAGTCTACCCCAATCCTTTGCAGCGTATCGACGAGCTCCATCTTCCGAGCCAGGTCGGAGGAGGCAGCGGTTACCAGTATGATATGCCTCACCTCCTCCTCCTTTATCTGCGCCTTCTGCTTCATTGCCAAGAGCTGCAGCAATAGATAAATGAATGAATTAAGCCCAAAATGTCTAGTGCAGAAGCTGCATTTGGTGGCCCACCTATGGATACAAAAACCTCGTTAAATCAACATAGCATTTTTTGGGAAATAAAATTCTCTAGCTTGAGAGTAAATGGTGTTTTCCTGCAACCTTTAAATTTGGAAGCCCAAGTGAAAGTGTATGAGAAGAAACAAACAACAATGAGAGGCGTAAGCATCATCTGTCTTATTGTTTGGTGGTTTTCTTCATTGCATTTATCATCTGTTAGAGAAAAGTTCCTTCTTTTTGTTACTTTCACTCCGAAAAAATTTTGAGCCTGAAATTTTTTAGGTAAACGGAGTGGTAGTTTTATAAAGTATACGTCATCAAATATATTCGCAAGATAGTTTTCAAATGCACCCACTACTACTTGCCGACCAAACATCCAAAACTATACTAAGCGCACTGGATTTAACAAACTAAATGGCATGCTGTTTTTTTAGCCAGCAACAGTACGTGTTCGTGTCATCTTGTAGTATGCAATATATGCATGCAGCAGGTACCTGTGATGGAGTGCATGGAGTGTGGTGGAGGAAAAATTCGCCCCATGGGCTGGGGGTGTATGTCCGGGGTTGGCGCTGTGCCTGAGACGCCAGAGCAACGGGGCCGCCGGTGCTCGCCATACAGATGGCTTGGGATTCCTAGCGAGGAGGGGCTGCAGGTTGCTGGCTGCCTTGGAGAAGAGACGGCCGAGCTCCCTGGCTTTATATAGACGTACACTACTCGCCAACATGTCATACTAAATGATACGTACTGTACATCATATCAGAGGATAGTAGGTCAGGGTCTTGGAATTGGTTTGTAGGCCGGCCCAGCGTGTTTGCCGCATTATTGAATCCGTGATGAGGCACTGGATACTTCTCACATTTGTTTGGTGCATGGATAAAACGTGTTAGGTGAGGAAAGGCGTAGTACACTTCATGCAGAGTTCTAATTCTGTGACGGCTAGATCGACGTGGTGTTGCACGCGTGACGGGAAATGAAAACGTGGTTACTGCCTTAGGGCCCGTTCTGTTCCTACGGAATGGTGGCCTGGAAGAATTCCTACCTGGATTGTTTATTTAATTTATACTATTTTTTATTGGCTGGAACTATTCCTGGTTGAATCCTGACTAACGGAACGAGCCCTTACTATGTCGTCTGAAATCCATGCTTGGTTTCTAACCGCCGGCCAGCAACGACGACGGCACCTATGGGTCTTGATCCCTTGGATTCTGGGTGAAAACCTATGGGTCTAGGATTTTGGACGGGTGATGGCAGCGACCCAAGGTCGTAGCCTCTTTAGAGGTCGGTGTCGCTTCAAGGGATCCTTCCCTTATGCTATGGTGGAAATTCGGCCTTCTTGGCGAGCTTCTTCTCAAGCTCGTTTTCGGTTTGCTGGTTGCAGCATTATATTGGGTGATAGGTGGCCTGCATGTGGAAGTCGGAGCTGCCTCACCATGGTGCAAGATGAGCAACATTAACCTTGTCTAGGCTTTAGAGTACGGTGGCCTTGATTGAAGTCGAAGTTGTTAGTTTTTAGTGTACCGGTTTAGAGAGTTGAAGGATTGGTTTACACTAATTAAAATATAAGGGATGAAACTCATATTTTTATGATACTTTAGGGATAAAAAATACTCATTTTCCTCATGTTATGTTTAATCAAAATGATTAATTGTTAGGAAATAATTTTAATGGTGAACTTAGCAAAAATAACTAGAAGGCAGTCGGCAAGTCGTCCGGTAGGTCAGTAGGCGTGCTCATCTCAGTCAATTCCAATGGATGCACTGTTTAGTGCATCTATTGGAACTGAAGGAGTCAATTGCGGTGCGTCTATTGGAACTGACTCGGTGTAAATGGCCGGTAGCTGTGTGGATGAGCAACTCGGTCTGGTAACTGACTCTCGGTGTCAATGCACTGTTCCATCAGTTTCTTTCAATTTCAGTAGCTCATCTCATCGCAACAACCAACTCTCGGTGTCAATGGCTGGTAGCTGTGGATGAGTAACTCAGTGAGGCATAGAGGTGGAAACTAAGCCAACTCGGTTCCACTTGTTAAGAAAATGAGCAAAAATTATTGACTGGACTAGGCTCATTAGCACCTCAAAACTGGCTCGTCAAGCTCGTGATAGAGAAGTAAATTAAATTGCCCCCATACATGTATGAAACATAAAAATATAGTAATTATAAAGTTTTTATAATTTCAAAATCTACACTCATGCTATAATAGTAAAACATAACTATATCGTTGTTTAACATCATGCATGAAAAATAAACAAATCACAACTAATCAAATCATAACTAATCAATACTTTGCACTTTGGTCTATTGGACCTTCTAACTAAGTTGGCTCGTGAGCAGCCCGCGATGTGTTTGACTCATTAAAAAAATCCACAGAGTCAAACTGGGACTGAGTCAAGCCACCTCATGGGTTCCGAGCTTTCGTTACAGCCTTAGCTGAGGCACCTTTTGATAGAGGTGTAGTCCAGTCTTTCATAAAGTAAAGATAAGTCGATTGGTGAAGATCTTGATGTTGATGATTCGGGCTTCTAATCAATCGGATTCGAACTCCTGCAACCGCAACACAACAGCTCCATTGGTTATTAACTGTACACAACATAATTGACCTCGCCATGCAAATCGAGAACACAAGTAAAAACATATAGATGTAATAAAAAAATTGTAAGTATTAATGAAGCGAGATCAAGTATGGAGTTCAAACTCTTATCACGAAAAAACTAATCAACACAATCGAGAAGAACAATAATATGGGCCCTTGATCACAGTGAAGGACTTATCAGCGGTTATAATGAACAAACTCTATTTCTCGAAAAAAACAAGAACTGAACAAAATCTCAATAGGGCGCCCGCAACATGGGCTGGCCGGACAAAATTTCAGAGCCAACTTGGCCCTACATTTGGTGACACACAACACCTTGTTTTGTCGATCCGAAATGATCCACGAGCCTTCTGGAGCTTGGACCAGAACCAAAAGAAAGATCTTGTCCTTAACTTTCCAATGCATCAAGGAATGGCTTAATTGGATGTCGTATGAAGGAGATATGACCATTTTGGTGAAAGAGCTATCTGATGACTATAAACCGAACTCGAGGTCTTTATTAAAAATGAAATTTAGCCCAACGTGGAAGCTTCATCATGTACATGTCTGATATAGAGACATCCTCATGAGCTTTGGTAATTTTTTGTTGAGGTCTCTGCTAGCATGGCCTGGTGGGGGTCGACCTGATAGGGTTGGGCACTTCGGTTGTTCACAGGAAACACACCATCAAGAAGCAGCAGCAGTGCAGCACAACCTCGTATATTTGTATATGCATTTTGTCGAACACCATCCGTGCAATCCTACTTCAGATGAGCCGTATATATGCATCAGTCAATTCATAAAAACAGTACTGTTCGTGCACTCCTACTGCCTACCTACACTTTGCCGATGAGCCATGATCGTCGACGAGCCACTGACCAGCACGAACTAGATTATGGAACGCAGCAGCTTGAGAGTGTGAAGCTATAGATTCAGGGACGCGAGCTCTGAGCGGTGGAAGGGCAGAGGTCGGCGCGAGGTCGGAGCACTAGAAGGGAGGCCGCCCAACCTCCGGAATGGCTGACGAGTCGACACACACGCGCTGGCCACTGGGCGACCGCGTCAGTGCGGTGTGCGCTGCCATGGACTAGTGGTAGGTTGACGATTTCATGGACTGTTCTCTTTTTCCTAATCGAAAGGGCAAATACTATTAGACATTGCTTATAATCACGTGTATTGTTTGGGCCTCCAGTCCACATGGCCCTCAAATCACTGGACATTTTTACTATTAGACATTGCTTATAATTATCTTTCTTTTAGTCGTGTGCTCCTTCTCCTTTTATTTATTTGTGATTAGATATTGCTCAATACTTTGAAAAAAACTTGACTATGTGCTCTGCTGAGGCCTGACATATTTTTATTTTCCAGAAAAATTATGCATTTTACTGCAGCCTCTCGAAAAGCATATTGCGACAAGGATAAGCACTTGGTGGGGCGAGCAATTTCTCTTGTTCAAAACACAATGTCAAGACATCGACTATTTGCACATAAAAACGCATATACACAGTGTGCCCCCTAACTAAAAACATGGCCATGCATTCCCTTACACCCTTATAGTCTCGATCATTAGGTGGTTGAGACTGAATGCATCTGAACTGTTCCCTTTCAAAGCACGTGAGGCACACATGCCTAAGATGTGGACATTATCATATATGCCTATACGTGTACTTTGAACCAACTGGCACAAGATGGTACGTATACATTTTCATACTGCGATGGAGATCCTAGCTAACTAACCAAAAGATAAGCACTTCACCATGTCCACATCTTAGGCGTAAACATGTTATATCACAAGCACGTGGGCTATCCCAATGTATACACGCACGTAAACTTTACCATACGCACATATCGGCTACCACAGAAAAATACGAACACACATACTAAGTCAAGGACACAAACCCATATGAACAGGTTTTTCACAATAAGAAACCTTACCAACTAACTTACAAAATTAATCCACACTCCTGTGTACTTGAAGGTTGTGATATTCATTTTTCCTCTAGTTCAACATTTTGTGTGGTAGTGTTGGAATAGTATGTATAGCCTCGTGGTATCACTACTACAGAAAGCGACATCACAAACGGCATCATCACAAACGGTTTTGAAAAACCGTTTGTGATACCCCCATCACAAACGGTTTTGGTAAAACCGTTTGTGATGTTGGGTCATCACAAACGGTTCGTAATACGAACCGTTTGTGATGCTATCACAAACA
>OAMR01000143.1:2314230-2332506 GCA_900205405.1 Echinochloa crus-galli | reverse complement strand
AACGGCCTACTTCGCGGGACAGTCTTGCAGCGGCGTCACAGTACTTGGTCCATGTGGCCAAGGTTATTTTTGCCCGGGTGTTTAGGTGGCGGTCTAGTCTTAGGATTGGCGGCTATTAGTATCCGGAGATTCAGCGAACTCTTTTTCTTTTTTGGCTGTGTGTCGTTTGACAGAGGCCGGGATATTTTCAGGCAGGTGTATCACCTCGATGTATCTATCTGAAAATTAATAAAGTATCCCTTTTCAAAAAAATAAAACATATCTTTTTATATTGGGCCGCCATCTGGATTGGCCCTAGATGAAAAGAAAATCATAACAGTAAACCCAACACCCGCCACCAGCCCAGCCCTAAGGCCAAGCCTTGTTTTCTTTTCATATTAGGCCGCATGTTTTTTATGTTACAACTGCCTCCACCTTAAAAGGCCAATTTTTCATGCCGTTGTGCCAGTCAGGGCTAATCGCCATGGGTTTATTCTGTTTATGCTATAGAAGAGGCATAGAGCCCAAATAGATGCAATAATAATGTGGATCACTCGGGTTAGAGATTTTCTTTTGGAAAGAGATAGTGGACTATATCGGGTCTTGTCCATGACAGACTGTCTGATCATAGTCGAGAACTATGCCAATCTGTGAGATATACTCCGTAGATGGAAACCATTATCATCAGATACTACTAAACTTGATCTAAAAAAAAAAGATACTACTAAACCTAGGCTTCTATATTTTTGTCCTGCCAGGCTAATTGAATGTTGCAGTTAATTAAAATTAAAATATTAAAAAGTTACTTTTCCCGACGCCCGGTCAATCCAGAATTTTGTTTTTCAGGTAATTAGTTTACTTATTTCAGTCAAAAACGAGCGCGCGGTTTTATAATTTATAGGCTGTGTTTAGTTTCTAAAATCCCACCCAAAATTACACTATACAAAAAGTTTCATCATATCAGCGGTGTTCACTTCTAAAAATTCCCCTAAACTTTCTCTCTCCAAACTTCACTATTCACTATCACATCAAATCTCTCTCTTCATGCATGCAACACTAAACGTAGGTAAATAAAAAACTAATTGCATAGTTTTGATGTACACGACGAGACGAATTTTTGAGCCTAGTTAGGTCATAGTAGGACAATGTTTACTACAATGCGATACAGTGTCCGATGTGAAATTTTCACCAAACTTTCACCCCTCTTTTCAAGGAAGTGAACACCCCTATCGCATCAAATCTTTCTCCTCATGCATGGAGCATTAAATGCAGGTAATTAAAAAAACTAATTACATAGTTTTGATGTACACGACGAGCTGAATCTTTTGAGCCAGTTAGATCATGATAGGACAATAATTACCATAAACAAACGAAAAGTGATACAATGTGCTACAGTGTCCGATTTGATCCGATGTGACTTTTCGACCGTACATTTCGCGGAACCTAAACACAGCCATACACGAAAAGCGTAACATCACTGTCATGCAGATATAGCAGAGTGCGTACGGCGCGCGTCTCCATTTAACATTTCTAGTTGTTTTTCAGGGTTAGCTTCCCGTAATAAAAAAATATGAAAAATAATAGGTAAGTATCACTGATATGGTCCTTGCGAAATGCTCAAGCTAGGATCGGAATAAGAATTGGCTTCAAGGATATGTATGCATAGATGATTTCTGTGCACACACATCAAGCAAAGAGCGACATTTTTTTCTCTTCAGTTTACAACGAGAATATTTGACGTTCAAAGGCGCAGATACGGTGGATTATTCTACTCACTGGCGGATGGATTAAATCAAGGTATGGTGAAGTCAGTCGCAAGTTGCAAAAAATATTCAACAAAGCATATGACAAAAATGACCGCTGTCAAATTTGCCATGTAAAAATTCACAAAGTGCTAAGGAACATTCCATTTGCGGTCATAAGGTCCTGCCCTTTCTCTTTTGGTCCATCTTCACTTACATTACCTCAAAACTTCAATCGTATTATTTGTGCTTATTATGTGCCTTCTAAGAGAAGGAGAAAATCTTACACGGATTAAGTCATTTAGATAAACAAGCTAAGACTGATTGCTATCAGTCCTAAACTAACCGGCTAATCATAATTTGAGAACAATTTAATAGCAACAATTTAATTTTCATGGGTAGATGGGCTGGATTGAACGGTAGGCCTCTCTCCCTCCTAGTCTCCTACGTACGTCTCTCTCAGATTAGCAACAGAAGATTAATATCCATGGCGGCCGCGATACGTAGCATCAGAGGTGAAAAGCAAGAGGGATTCGTGGCCAAAATCAAGGTATGACGAGCGCCACACCTCGACATACTGAGTCGCCCCTGATTCTACTCGATCGATGGATTCACCTATGTTCAAAGCTAAGTAGGCAGAGTATCGAAGAGCTAGCATTCGTGACGTACTCCCTCCGTCCCTTTATATTCGTCGCCAGACAAAAAACGTTGTATCCAAGGCAGTAGGCAAAAGACACTAACACCCCTATAAAACAACAACCTGCCATCTGACATATTTTGAAGGAACATGTCATTAATGCTCTCTTTTTGGCTCTGCTGGCACATAAACCACACAAGCCTCAATTTTTTTTTCAGGCACATATTCATCATCACCAAATAATGATGAACCCTTAGCACCTCTTTCTTCATCTGAATCAGGTATTAAAACAAAATCATCTGCGCCCCCTTCTTGTGTATCTTGAGCAAAATCTTGTCCTTCGATGGCAACACAATTCCGCTTCTGGTCCCACCAAGTCCCACGACGCAGATCCCGGCCACGCATCTGCTTGGCAGGCCACATACTATGGCTCGGCTGGATCCCCAAGGCACGCTTCATCCGCAAGTGGCGAATGAACCGGTCAGTCCTATGCGCCCCCTTGCCGCCTGTCATCATAGGATCGCCTACAACACAAGAATGACGGTCTGTAAATAAGAGGCAACATAAGCGACGAGAATGACAATAAGATCTTGTGTGTTATGTACATGCTTCCAGATGAAGAAGACCCACATAGGACAGTGCAAAACAAGAATACCATTCGCAAAGTCATGTTTTATGGTGCTGTTGCAGAGCCTAGGTTTGATGATGATGGGAGATGTACTTTTGATGGGAAGATAGGAATATGGGCTTTTGTGCGAAAGGTACAAAATTACTGATCTTTCTCTAACTAATACTTGCAAGCCATTTTATTAAACTGTTTGGTATAACATTCTATATAACTACAGGAACCAGCAAAAAGGAGAAGCGGCAACAGACCAAGGGGCACACTTATCACAAAGAGCATAAAGGTTGATAGACAAACAATCAGATCGTATATGATCACAAAACTTATACCCGCTATAGAAGCTTGCTGGCCTAGAGAAGCAAGGCATGAGACAATATGGATACAACAGGACAATGCTCCTTCTCATCTGCCAGTAGATGATGCAGAGTTTGCTGCAGCCGTAACCTAAACAGGCCTTGATATACGCCTACTTAACCAGCCTGCTAATTCGCCTGATATGAACTGTCTTGACCTTGGTTTCTTTGCTTCTCTTCAGTCGTTAACGGATACAACGACTTCTACAAACATGGATGAGCTCATCCAGAATGTTGAGAACGAATATCGAAACTACAACCCTGTCATTCTGAATAGGGTATTCCTCACATTACAAGCATGCATGATTGAGGTTCTGAAAGATAATGGAGGAAATAGGTACAAGATCCCTCACATGAATAAAGAAAGGCTGGAGGCACAAGGCATGCTCCCTAGAGCTCTAAGTTGTGATAGGCAGCTAGTTGAAAGGGCTTATGAGTTGCTGAACAATTAGTGGTTGTGTTCCAGTAAACAAGGCTTATGATGCTTTTGGGTTGTTCAGTCAGTACTACTATTGTATATATAAACAATATTATGTTCATGTAAACATTGGCTGTGTTTGGAAGTGATGTCAGCAACAGCCATACACGCACAATCGAACAACTTTATTGGCTTGTGTTGCTTTTGTTCATATTCGTTTTTTCGGTTGTACATAAACATAGTTGAAATCATCAATTGACTTATGCAGAAATAGATACGTGTAAACACCACAAATCAAAAGTACCCAAACTGGTTAATATAGAGCATCAGTGCAATACAAGCAACCAGCAGACCATAAGTGTCATCAATACATATGCCCTTCTACATGGCTAAATAACAAAAGCAGGTACTCCGTACATAGCATTTCAGTCCGTTACCTGTTCATTAAAGTCGTCATCTTCCACCTGTGAATAGCCTCGCAGGTCCACACCATCATGGAACAAACATGCTTCATCATCGGTTTCGATACCAGAGAAACTGACCATACGGTCCAGCTCTTCCTTCTCCACCTTGACACTATCCAGCTCTGCCTTCTCCACCTTGACATTGTCCAGCTCTGCCTTCTCCACCTTGACATTGTCCAGCTCTGCCTTCTCCACCTTGACATTGTCCAGCTCTGCCTTCTCCACCTTGACATTGTCCAGCTCTGCCTTCTCCACCTTGACATTGTCCAGCTCTGCCTTCTCCACCTTGACATTGTCCAGCTCTGCCTTCTCCACCTTGACATTGTCCAGCTCTGCCTTCTCCACCTTGACATTGTCCAGCTCTGCCTTCTCCACCTTGACATTGTCCAGCTCTGCCTTCTCCACCTTGACATTGTCCAGCTCTGCCTTCTCCACCTTGACATTGTCCAGCTCTGCCTTCTCCACCTTGACATTGTCCAGCTCTGCCTTCTCCACCTTGACATTGTCCAGCTCTGCCTTCTCCACCTTGACATTGTCCAGCTCTGCCTTCTCCACCTTGACATTGTCCAGCTCTGCCTTCTCCACCTTGACATTGTCCAGCTCTTCCTTCTCCACCTTGACACTATCCAGCTCTGCCTTCTCCACCTTGACATTGTCCAGCTCTGCCTTCTCCACCTTGACATTGTCCAGCTCTGCCTTCTCCACCTTGGCAGTCTCCTCCACGTTAGAAATAAGCCGGAGCCAATCATGAAGCATATCACTGCACAAAAATTAAAATTAATGGCAGTATGATATGAGTATGACAACCAAATTGCAAGATAACGTTAAGATGGCTGACCCCATACGCCGACGACCTTGGTTGGCACACAGCCCACTAACTCTGCTCGCCGTAACATCATCTTGCGGCTCTGTCTCAGGCACATATTCATCATCACCAAATAATGATGAACCCTTAGCACCTCTTTCTTCATTTGAATCAGGTATTAAAACAAAATCATCTGCGCCCCCTTCTTGTGTATCTTGAGCAAAATCTTGTCCTTCGATGGCAACACAATTCCGCTTCTGGTCCCACCAAGTCCCACGACGCAGATCCCGGCCACGCATCTGCTTGGCAGGCCACATACTATGGCTCGGCTAGATCCCCAAGGCACGCTTCATCCGCAAGTGGCGAATGAACCGGGCAGTCCTATGCGCCCCCTTGCCGCCTGTCATCGTAGGATCTCCTGCAACACAAGAATGACGGTCTATAAATAAGAGGCAACATAAGCGACGAGAATGACAATAAGATCTTGTGTGTTATTAAACTTACTGGCTTTGTATATTATTAAACATCAAAAAAATATTTTATATTGTCATGTTTTTAGTAAATTGGTTCTGAGTTCCAGACAATGTTTTAGACAATGTTTATTGTCTTCCTTTTCTTTTCGACACAGCTATAAAGTTCCAGACAATATTTACTGTTCTCCTCTTATTTTCTTTCATTGTAATTAGATAGACTTGCAAATCTAATTATGGAAGATGACTCCCTACGCCTTGCAGTGACACACTAGCTAGATATTTTATATTGTCATGTTTTTAGTAAATTGGTTCTGAGTTCCAGACAATGTTTTAGACAATGTTTATTGTCTTCTTTTTCTTTTCGACACAGCTATAAAGTTCCAGACAATATTTACTGTTCTCCTTTTATTTTCTTTCATTGTAATTAGACAGACTTGCAAATCTAATTATGGAAGATGACTCCCTACGCCTTGCAGTGACACACTAGCTATCTCGGACTCACTACATTACATGGACTTGACTAAACATGACGACAAGATTAACTCTAACAATACAAATGCAATTCCCCTAAATCTTGAGCCAACACATAGCCCTAAACCCTGGAAGAAGCAATGCAAACCCAAATCCCAGTCACACAGAGCATAACACACGAGAAGACATAGGGGACAGGTACCTTTGAGCAAGTGCACCGTCGAGGGAGGTGAAGAGAAGCACTAGACGACCACGATGGGGAGGCCGATTTGCTACCACACGCAGCTGCCGCCCACGCGTCCTTGCCGCAGCTCGCTGGAGCTCGATTCACGCCAGCCTGAGGGCCCGGTCGCCCACCGGAGCTCGATTCGCGCGAGCTTGAGGCCCCGGTCGCCCGTCGGAGCTCGATTCGCGCGAGCTCGAGGCCCCGGTCGCCCGCCGGAGCTCGATTCACGCGAGCTCGAGGGCCCGCTCGCTCGCCGGAGCCCACGCGCCTACTCCCTGTTGCCTGCGCAGCCGCTCGCCGGAGCTCCGCGCGCCTGCTCCCTGCTGTCCGCGCCGCCGCTCGCCGAAGCCCCGCACGCTTGCTCCCTGCTGCCCGCCGGCCGCGCGCCCTCCCGCTCACCGCAGGCCGCAGATCCCACGGTCGCACGGCCGCTCGTCGACTCGTCCGCTGGCCGACGCGGAGGCAACGGAGGGAGGCGCAGAAGTGGATCTGGGAACTAGGGGAGGACGCGAGGAAGAATGGGTCGGGGATTTTTTTTTATTGATGTGTGGCTGCACGTCCTGCGAGGCTGTGGGGGACAGATGAGACCGGCTAGGCGCATGAGGGGTGGCCGGTAGGCGGCGACAGATATTACGGGACCTGCACCTGTAGCTTGAACGACGAATATAAAGGGACGGAGGGAGTACATCTCAAGGGCCATGTCCCAATCCAACCTCTTGTCCAAACGCTGGTTTCGTGGTGATTTGAGCTTCGTGCTCGTCTGCTTCAGGATCAAGCCCCGTGGTTACCAACCGAATTTTGTGGAGGAAGGCTGGTTCAAAGTTCATATGAATATTACCAGCCGAATGTAGCCGCCAGGAAACTAGGATGTGGCCAAGTGCCCCTAAGATTATTTCTCCATGAATTCCTCAAGCCTAGGCAGATCATCAAAGACTCCACAGAAACAAGAAGAATTTTTGATTACAAGGCTTTTGATGAAATAAAGGAGTACATGAAGAAGCCACCAGTATTGGTGCCTCCACAATTGAACAAGCCTTTCAAGTTGTACGTGGCGGCCGATGCCCAAACTATTGGATCGGCCCTTATTCAAGAATTTGAAGGGAAGGAAAGAGTAGTTGCATACCTTAGCCGAAAGTTACTAGACCCGGAGACAAGGTATTCGGCTATAGAGAAGCTTTGCTTATGTGTTTATTACTCATGTACAAAATTTCGGCACTATTTGCTAAATGCCGAATGCGTTGTACATTCGAAATTTGATGTGATTAAGCATATGTTGTCAATGCCAATTTTGAATGGAAGGATTGGCAAATGGATTTTGGCCTTATCTGAATTCGAATTAAGGTTTGAATCGGCAAAAGCTGTCAAGGGGCAGATTATTGCTGACTTCATTACTGAACATCATGATACATCAATAAATTTGCTTAACATTATTCCTTGGGTATTATTCTTTGATGGATCTTCATGCGACAAAGGTGGTGGAGCAGGTATTTTATTAATTTCACCCAAAGGAGAAACATTTGAGTTTGCTATTCCCATTCAATCTACTGTTACTAACAATCAGGCTGAGTATGAGGCATTACTCAAAGGGCTCCAATATTTGAAAGAAGCAAAAGCCATTGCAGTTGAAATTTTTGGAGATTCAGAATTGGTCATAAAACAATTGAATGGTGAATATGAATGCAAAAGTGATATCTTGAGGAATTACTATGAAGAATGCAAAGAAATATTGAAGAGCTTTCGGTCAGTAATTCTACAACACATTCCTAGAGGGGATAATGGAGAGGCAAATAGATTGGCCCAAAGTGCATCAGGTTACAGAGAAAATCAAGAGGTATTTGCTACTGATGACTGTGCTTTCGGGAGTAGTTTGGCAGAAGGTGATTGGAGGAAAGAAATTGCCGATTATTTGGAGAATCCATCCCAGAAGGTTTCTAGAAGACTCAGGTATAAAGCTATAAAGTTTGTTCTTCTTGATAAAGATTTATATTATAAATCCCTGGACGGAGTATTATTACGTTGCTTAAATCAAGAAGAAGCAAAGAAGTTGATGAGTGAAGTGCATGATGGATTATGTGGAGCACATCAGTCAGCTTACCGAATGAAGTGGGTTATTAGAAGAACTGGATATTACTGGCCGACAATGTTGGAAGATTGCTTTGAATATTATAAGGGATGTCAAGATTGTCAAAGATTTGGAAATATTCAGAGAGTTCCAGCATCGGCTTTGAATCCCATTATCAAGCCATGGTCATTCAGAGGATGGGGAATAGATTTGATTGGCCAAATAAATCCTCCATCGAGCAAGGGGCATAAGTTTGTACTTTTAGCAACAGATTATTTCACTAAGTGGGTTGAGTCCCTTGATCTGTGGTAATTGTCTGAGGAATTCCAAATCTGTAAATGATGTGCTCTTTGACAAATTCAATCATATCTTCTGATGCTACCTTTCTTAATACTTGAATCAAAAGAGACCAGGAAAGCCGAATTAGAGGTTGAATTGAAAAACTTATCGGCTGAAATTGAAGCTGATAAAAAGAAGATAGCCGAAATTCCTGTTTTGACAGAAAAGTTGCGCAAGGAGGCTTCAGCAGCTCTGAATGAAGAGAAGCAACTCAAAGCCAAACTTTCTGCTCTGGCCAAAACCCAAGAAGCTGACAAGCAGTTATTAGAGAATATCAGCAACATGATCTTGAATGCCAAAAATGTAATCTCAAAGTACTTGGGTGTGTAAATTGTATCAAATAATTTGATAGCCGAATGCATGATCAATTCTGCATTTTCCATCATCTTTATTCCGGCTTTGTTTCATGGTGCATAACTTATTCGGCAACGCTGGCTTCTGCAGTATCAGTCTCGAAAAGCTTAGTATAGCCGAATGTGACATCAGCATGAATTCCAAACGACACCGAAACCGTTCGGTTTTGAGAATCCTTTCCACCTCCCTGACCAATGTCGAATACAGAGCTTTTCTAAATATGTGGCTGTGTAGATTTGTTTTCTGTGGCAAAGCCAATGAGCCAACTCTAAATCACATTGTGATGGCTGAAGACCTGGCTGCAGGCATACTTATTCCTCTCGGGAAATATCTTATGGGAAGTGTCTATCACTTGCTCCATCAGACCATTTATCAGATGCACACCAACAAGAAAATTTCCTGCGTCAATGGTCCCTGGTGGTTTGTCCAGATGTGGCTGCAATTGTACATGCACCAAATTGTCTCCATTGACCTCAACAGCCGACATTTCCCCTCGGTCAATTACCAGGAAGCAGAAGCCCAGAGCACCAAAGGCTGTCAAACCTATGGGGAAGCAGCCTCCACTATTGCTATCAACAAGAACATTGGAGAACTGTTTGAACTTTTCTTCAAAGGCTTTGCCAATCCCCTCTGGTTCCCATACATGGACAATGACAATCTCACTTTCCCTTGTGAATTCAGCTTCGAGACTGGATGCATAGATACAGAGTCCTCAGCAATTTTTAACACTTTCATTCGGCCTTGCATCTTACCAGCCGAATTTTGTGGAGGAAGGCTGGTTCAAAGTTCATATGAATATTACCAGCCGAATATAGTAGCCAGGCAATTAGGATGTGGCCAAGTGCCCCCAAGATTATTTCTCCATGAATTCCTCAAGCCGAGGCAGATCATCAAAGACTCCACAGAAACAAGAAGGGTCTTTGATTACAAGTGCTGTGCAGCCATCTATCAACTCGATCCCTTTGTGCCAACAGCACTCATTCATCCTTCCTTCACCCTTTGGTGGCAAGAATTCCATGATCATATCTTCAATGCACCAGTTCACCCTCTTTGCCTTGAGTTAATGCCTGATTATCAGCCGAATTCAGAGGTAAACATGCTTATAATCCATCTGTTTTTCCAATAACACCCTCTTTCATCGACTTTTGATTCTGTTATTCTGCAGGACACAGTCCCTGCCCCTCTGGCTAGAGCAATTGTATATAACATCGCTGGCCCAATATCTATTCTGGGGCATCTCTCTCCTTCTTTGGCTCAAATAATGTCCAGGCCTGCCAGTCTGGATCCAATTCTTGCTGCACCACCTTCTGCCAAGAGGAAAACATCTTCTCTAACTGCCCCTTCAGCTATAAAGAAGAAAAGAACAAGCAGCAAAAGAATTGCTCAGGTCAGATATCTCCTTCCTCGAGTAAAATGCTAATTTCATTCTGCTCACTTCTACTCCTTTATGATTTCAGGCCAAATCACAACAATTGGCCATTAGCACAGAACCTGCCGATGCTTCAGTGATTGGTAAAATTTCTCACTATTTTGTCTTTAAAGTTCCTCTCCATCGGCATTGATTCTTTTTCAGTCTCAGAGCAAATCTCAATGGACCCAATCTTGGAGAACTCTTCTTTTCATCAAGAACCAGCTTCAGCCCTACCTGATGTACCTCAGCCAGAAGCCTCATCTCCACCAAAGAACCTTCCAAGCTCTCCTCAGCATGGCATACAAGAATCTTTGCCTGAGCTTGAGCTGCCCTCTCTCTCCATCCAAGAGATCAGGAATGAGGTAGAGATAATTACCCAGTCTTCCCAGTTCTTTATTCAATGGATAATCATTAATTCGGCAATATCTCTTTCCAGGAGAAAACAACTTCATCACCCAGCTACTCATTTCCTTTGGATGATCTTGTTGCCGAACAAGCAGAGGAAATTTCTTCTAATCAGGCCTTATCAGAGGAAATCCAGGCAAAACTAAAGGAAATCTTCTCCTTTCTGCACAAAGACATCCAGGATCAAGTCAAGGATGCTGATCTTCTGAGAGATATGCTCCGCAGGGAATTCAGATCCCTCTGAAATTATTGCGGCCGAGTCTCAGAGGATCCATTTCAAAATTTCCCTGACGAGACCTCACGAATGGCAAGATTCATTCAAGAACTGGCCTCTGCCCTCAATCGCCGGCTGGAGAAACTGGTACAAAAGGATTCTCGAAGATAAAAGCCCTCAGACGCAGAATTGGGACAGTCTTCGTATTTCTCACTGCTTGGAGCTATCTCTAGCCGAAACACCCAAGAATGAAAATCTCCTGATTGCAGCTTGTCACTTCTGGTCCAATGGCATGAATGCCTTTCTCTTTGGTCACGGACCAATGAACCCAACCTTGGCCGATGTCTACATGATAACCGGCCTGAACATCACAAGGATTCCACAACCATACAGGTACAAAGGCTCTTCTAAACAGACAGGGGTGAAGACTGGAGTCGGCTATAAGAGATACATCCAGACTTACATGCATGATGGTCCTCTGACTGACGTTGAATACAGGGCCTTTCTGAATATGTGGCTGTGCAGATTTGTTTTCTGTGGTAAAGCCAATGAGCCAACTCTGAATCACATAGTAATGGCCGAAGACCTGGCTGCAGGCACACTTATCCCTCTCGGGAAATATCTCCTGGGAAGTGTCTATCACATGCTCCATCAGACCATTTATCAGATGCACACCAACAAGAAAATTTCCTGCGTCAATGGTCCCTGGTGGTTCGTCCAGATGTGGCTGCAATTGTACATGCACCAAATTGTCTCCATTGACCTCAACAGCCGACATTTCCCCTCGGTCAATTACCAGGAAGCAGAAGCCCAGAGCACCAAAGGCTGTCAAACCTATGGGGAAGCAGCCTCCACTATTGCTATCAACAAGAGCATTGGAGAACTGTTTGAACTTTTCTTCAAAGGCTTTGCCAATCCCCTCTGGTTCCCATACATGGACAATGACAATCTCACTTTCCCTTGTGAATTCAGCTTCGAGACTGGATGCATAGATACAGAATCCACAGCAATTTTTAACACTTTCATTCGGCCTTGCATCTTACCAGCCGAATTTTGTGGAGGAAGGCTGGTTCAAAGTTCATATGAGTATTACCAGCCGAACATAGTTGCCAGGCAACTAGGGTGTGGCCAAGTGCCCCCAAGATTATTTCTCCATGAACTCCTCAAGCCTAGGCAGATCATCAAAGACTCCACAGAAACAAGAAGGGTCTTTGATTACAAGTGCTGTGCAGCCATCTATCAACTCGATCCCTTTGTGCCAACAGCACTCATTCATCCTTCCTTCACCCTTTGGTGGCAAGAATTCCATGATCATATCTTCAATGCACCAGTTCACCCTCTTTGCCTTGAGTTAATGCCTGATTATCAGCCGAATTCAGAGGTAAACATGCTTATAATCCATCTGTTTTTCCAATAACACCCTCTTTCATCGACTTTTGATTCTGTTATTCTGCAGGACACAGTCCCTGCCCCTCTGGCTAGAGCAATTGTATATAACATCGCTGGCCCAATATCTATTCTGGGGCATCTCTCTCCTTCTTTGGCTCAAATAATGTCCAGGCCTGCCAGTCTGGATCCAATTCTTGCTGCACCACCTTCTGCCAAGAGGAAAACATCTTCTCTAACTGCCCCTTCAGCTATAAAGAAGAAAAGAACAAGCAGCAAAAGAATTGCTCAGGTCAGATATCTCCTTCCTCGAGTAAAATGCTAATTTCATTCTGCTCACTTCTACTCCTTTATGATTTCAGGCCAAATCACAACAATTGGCCATTAGCACAGAACCTGCCGATGCTTCAGTGATTGGTAAAATTTCTCACTATTTTGTCTTTAAAGTTCCTCTCCATCGGCATTGATTCTTTTTCAGTCTCAGAGCAAATCTCAATGGACCCAATCTTGGAGAACTCTTCTTTTCATCAAGAACCAGCTTCAGCCCTACCTGATGTACCTCAGCCAGAAGCCTCATCTCCACCAAAGAACCTTCCAAGCTCTCCTCAGCATGGCATACAAGAATCTTTGCCTGAGCTTGAGCTGCCCTCTCTCTCCATCCAAGAGATCAGGAATGAGGTAGAGATAATTACCCAGTCTTCCCAGTTCTTTATTCAATGGATAATCATTAATTCGGCAATATCTCTTTCCAGGAGAAAACAACTTCATCACCCAGCTACTCATTTCCTTTGGATGATCTTGTTGCCGAACAAGCAGAGGAAATTTCTTCTAATCAGGCCTTATCAGAGGAAATCCAGGCAAAACTAAAGGAAATCTTCTCCTTTCTGCACAAAGACATCCAGGATCAAGTCAAGGATGCTGATCTTCTGAGAGATATGCTCGAGCCCATTGAACAAAACCTTCCTGTTGATATTCAAGCTTCTTTGGAACCAATCTCTCAATTGGATCAACAATTTGCTGCAGTCAGACAGGTTCTGAAAAGTCAATCTTTACAACCAGCTTTAGAACAAAGAAGAGCCATAGCCAAGCAATCCTTGAAAGATCTGTATATTCAAGCTCAGAGTAATAAAGAATTGTCAGCTAGACTGCAGCCAGCACTTGATCTGAAGAAGACCAGAAAAGCTGAACTAGAAGCTGAATTGAGGACTCTGTCAACCGAAATCGAAGCTGACGAGAAGAAGTTAGCCGAACTCCCTGATCTGACAGAGAAGATACGAAAGGAAGCATCGGCAATTCTAACTGAAGATAAACAGCTCAAAACGAAGCTCTCTGCTCTGATAAAAACCCAAGAAGCAGGCCAAAATCTTTTGGAGACCATTAATAGAATGATATCTGATGCTAAAGATGTAATCTCCAAGTACTTGGGTGTGTAGTCGTACCGAATATTTAATTAGCCGAATGTCTTACCAACTTTGTAGTCTCACCAATCTTCGCTTTCTTCCTTGCTTTATTGTGAACAACACATTCGGCAAAGCTTAGTCGTAACAGCGTCAGACCCGAAAAACGACCTAACACAACACAGCCGAATCCAATTCAGCGGAAACGAACCCGATTCGGCATGAATCCCAAACGACACGGCAACTGCTCGGTTCGTGGGGCTTTCCACCTTCCGAAATTTTGGGATGCGCGCCACGATCTCCGACCACGATCTCCTCTGCGGGTTCTATAAATAAACACCCAGGTAGCCCACAGTTTTCACCAAGTTCTTCGTCTTCCAAGTTCTTGCCGGCCCAAGTCATTCTTTTCCCCATCCACAGTAACTCCGAGGAACTTCCAATGGCCGACAACAACAGGAGGCGCCCGGCCGCCGATGAGGCCGAAGGGAGTCGCGGTGGTGCTCGCCGGAGGTAAAGATTGTCTGCTTGCTTCTCTCTGTTCTTCTCGAGATTTGCCCTCTCCTTGACGAATCTCTTTGTTTTTTCAGGGTAATCCAATGGATTGTCGCCGCTGGTGCGCCAGTTGCGGCTCCAGCCACTGCTCCTGCGGCATCCAGCTCTTCGAGTTCGTCCAATCGATCTCTCGAATCGGACGACTACCGCTACACGGACGGCGAAGCTCGCCGATTCAAAGCGGAGCGTGACGACACTCGCCGCGAGTTGGAGGTCATCTCCAAGCAAGCCGGGATTGCTGACCTTGAATGGCAGCACGAGCGCAAGCAGCTGCTCGAAGTCATTGATGGTGAGTCCTGCAATCTGCTCAATTTCAACCTCGTCCTCCAAATGATATTAATCTGTTATCCCCTTGTAACCTTGCAGCGCGTGATGCTGAACTTGATCGACTGAAGGCGCTGGTGGAGGAGCTGGCGGACAAGGTGAACGCCCAAGGGGACACACCCGAGGCACGCCTTGGTGCGGTGGCAGGCCGTGTCGACGAGGTGGCCTCCCATGGCGTTCGCCTGGGCGTTGCTACGGGTCTCGTTGCCATGTCGACGCACACCGGCACTGACTATTCCAGGATGCCGGTTGGTTTCGCCAACAGCAACCCAGAAGACATCGAAGACATTGACGCCTCCATTGATCGTCTTGATGGCCATGGTGCTGCCATTGCCGATTCCATTCATCCCCAGTCTGTTTTGAACAGGCTCTTCCAGTAGTTTGTACTAGGGATTTATGGAATTTCGGCAATAAAACTTATCTTTTGTGATCTTGCATGAACTCCTGATGTAATATATTTTGTGCTAAGGGCAATACATTCAGTACTGGCCATTTTTCTTTTTCTCCAATGTCTCTGTTAATTTCCCTCTAAAGACGATTTCTTCCCGAATATCGGCTGTTCGGCAATTTAATATATCAATCACCGATCGATTTCAATACTGGGATAATACCTCTTCAAATATCTTCCATTTATAGCAGAAGCAAATTCTTCTCCCAATAATGTCTTCAAAATATATGCATTTCCAGGCACACATCTAACCACTCTGAAAGGACCTTCCCAATTTGGTGACCACTTACCGAATGTACTGTATTTAGTACCAATCGGCAATATTGCTTTCCAAACTAGATCACCTTCTGCAAATTGCCTGACTTTTACCTTCTTGTTGTAATATTTGGCAACTCGCATCTTATTTTTCTCAATATTTTCCAATGCTTTGAGACGAATCATATGCAAATCTTCCAATTCGTCCATCATCAAGTTACTGTACATTACATTCACAGCAGCTCCACCATCAACGAATATTTTGGTTAAAGGCTTCCCATTGACAAATCCTTTCAAATATAATGGCTTCATATGTCGATTCTGGATTGGCTTTTCAAAGACAGCTTGCTTATTGAGCATCAATTGTGCCATTAGCTGTTCGACTTCATCTACTTCTGACAACGCTTCCTCCTGCACAACTTGATCAATGGGAGCTCCAAATTTCTGACAGTCTTGACATCCCTTATAATATTCAAAGCAATCTTCCAACATTGTCGGCCAGTAATATCCAGTTCTTCTAATAACCCACTTCACTGTATTTAGTACCAATCGGCAACAAAGCTTTCCAAACTAAATCCCCTTCTGCAAATTGCTTGACCTTCACTTTTTTGTTGTAATATTTAGCAATTCGCATCTTATTTTTCTCAATATTTTCTAATGCTTTGAGACGAATCATATGCAAATCTTCCAATTCGTCCATCATCAAGTTACTGTAATCTTTAGAACTTAAATCTTTCTGCAACTGTATTCTCCTTGACTCTGCATGGCTTATGACCTAACAGAGGAACCTTCTTGAGACCACAACTTAAATCCACCGGATGATACTAAGCATGGTAACAAGACTACTTGCATCAAAGCTTAAATCCACCGCATGATACTAAGCATGATACAAGGTTGCCGGTACTTACGGAGGTCGACGGATCGATGGCTCCTCTCGAAGGACTCGACGACTCGACTAGGGACTCGATAGGTGGCGCGTGGCCGGTTTGTTGTGTTGATTGATTCGGATTGTTTCTATTACAATTGCCATGGGTTTGTATTTATACCCAGGTCTTGATACAACTCCTAGTCGGACACGACTACAATACTTGTTTCTAAAAATAAACGACGAATCTTCGTGTCCATATTGCGTTCCTTGTTCGAACCGGCCTTTTCCTTATATTGATCCACGTCATCACGTCTTCTCGAATGTTACTGCTTTTCGCCTGCGGAATAATGCCTCTGCCGAATGATGACGCGTTCCCGACCGCAGAGTGCCTTTGCCGAATGCTTCAGAGAAAACTCCTTGGCCGAATGGCGACGCGTTCCCGACCGCAGAGCATCTTTGCCGAATGCTTCAGAGAAATCCCCTTAGCCGAATGGCATCCTTCCACCAAATCCGGCTCACATGTCAGCCTCTTCCTGGTGCTAATTTTTGGTGTCAACAGCCGGCGATGTACATGTTCGGCGACTCCACGGCCGACGTGGGGAACAACGACTACCTGCCGTGGAGCATCTACTAAGTGATTAAACCATTAATTGATTAGCTACTACTAAGTGATTAGCAGATGATTACATAGTCTCAACCATTGTGAGACGACATGGAATGATTGCTTAAATCGACATAGGGTTGAAACATAAGGGACGGAATTTATACTTTTGCAATACTCAAGGGATGGAAATAAACCTTTTCTAAAATAAAATCTTACACATATATGGTAAATCTTACACCCTTTAGATCACAAGCTCCTAACGGTGCACCACTCCTGTTCTTGGCAAAGGACAGTAAACATTTTTTAATGAATTGGTCAGCAGCAGCCTTTACCATCTGTTGATGTTCTTCAGACAATTCTTCTAGAGTGACGTCCATGATATCTCTCAACTCAGGCATCTTGAAAACATGCGTGTGTCCCACCGGGCGTGCCAAAAAGTGTGTTGACGCAAAATATGCAGTTCGCGCCAAGCACACAGCAAGCCGAATCAGCTGGCTTCACACGTGGCCCTGGCTTTCGAATTCCGGAGGCGTGCCAGTCAGTTTGCCTGAAAACTAACAAAGGGACAAAAACGTTTAGATAAAACCTGGAACGTGCTGGGTGAGACCAGACAGTTCCATATTTACGGCATTGAAGCCAATCTCGAGAGACATATAGCTACAGACCAGCTATCTGTCACAATTCGGACCATCATTCGGCAATCGGCAAAAGCATGTAAGCATCGCACTGCCGAACGCACAGCATCAGCATGACGTAAGATCGGTCTTTAAATAAACAAAGAAAGCCAGATATATCCTTGACCGATTAACGAAGACAGGCATGATATGAGAATGAATAAAGGGTGAAACATGATCATAAATTCGCAATAAACAAGAAATGCATAGGCCGAAAGCAGCACCCGTCAAGCATGATAACAAACAAGTTAATCCACCGCATGATACGACTTGTTTGAGACAACACCACTAATCAGATTAGATCAATCCACCGCATGATACAATCTAACCATGAAAAGCTAAAAGCATTCAGTGTCTAATACGAACCCACAACACAGTCACGAATTTACATTGAAACAAGAATGCATAGGCCGAAAGCAGCACCCGTCAAGCATGATAACAAACAAGTTAATCCACCGCATGATACGACTTGTTTGAAACCACACCACTAATCAGATTAGATCAATCCACCGCATGATACAATCTAACCATGAAAAGCTAAAAGCATTCAATGTTTAAATACGAACCCACAACACAGTCGCGAATTTACATTGAAACAAGAATGCATAGGCCGAAAGCAGCACCCGTCAAGCATGATAACAAACAAGTTAATCCACCGCATGATACGACTTGTTTGAGACCACACCACTAATCAGATTAGATCAATCCACCGCATGATACAATCTAACCATGAAAAGCTAAAAGCATTCAATGTTTAGTACAAACCCACAACACAGTCGCGAGTTTACAT
>OAMR01000143.1:2240462-2257021 GCA_900205405.1 Echinochloa crus-galli | reverse complement strand
GAAATTCAATAATCCCTGGTACAAGCTAATGAGATATTACTTGGCAAGATAAATTTTGTGAGAAGATTCATATCAAACTTGTCACAAAAGGTGTTACCCTTCTCTTCACTGCTGAAAATCAAAAATGATCAAAAGTTTGTATGGGGTGACGAACAACAAAAGGCTTTCGATGAAATAAAGGAGTACATGAAGGAACCACCAGTATTGGTACCTCCACAATTGAATAAGCCTTTCAAGTTGTACGTGGCGGCCGATGCCCAAACTATTGGATCGGCCCTCATACAAGAATTTGAAGGGAAGGAAAGAGTAGTTGCATACTGCTGATCACAGGTGGGTTGATCATGAAGAAGAAGAAGATCATGGGTATATTTGGCAAGAAGGGCAATGGTGTCCACCTGGCTTAAGGAAAAGCCAACAGAGAAGAGTACAACGCTTGAGGAATCAAGAATTAAAGCAAGCAAGGTCTAGGATGAAATCAATATGGCGTCGAAAGGACAGACCTGAAGAAGATGATCAATCGGCTCCTACATGCATGGTATGTTTCTTGCCGAATGAATTTATGGCTCCTGCTGATCAAGTTGTACAGGAGGAAGCGTTCTCAGAGATAGGTGAAGTCGAACAGCTAATGGCACAATTGATGCTCAATAAGCAAGCTGTCTTTGAAAAGCCAATCCAGAATCGACACATGAAGCCACTATATTTGAAAGGATTTGTCAATGGGAAGCCTTTAACCAAGATGTTCATCGATGGTGGAGCTGCTGTGAATGTGACGCCATATACTACATTCAGGAAGCTTGGCATGGGCCCTGGAGATTTAACACCAACGAGCATAATTCTGAATGATTTTGCTGGAAATCCTTCAGACACCAAGGGCTGTGTTCATGTAGATCTAATGATTGGGTCCAAGGTTCTGCTCACAACTTTCTTCGTCATTGAGGGCAAAGGGGCATATAGTTTGCTGCTTGGAAGAGATTGGATCCATGCAAATTGCTGTATCCCATCCACCATGCATCAACAGCTCATTCAGTGGATAGATGATGAGGTGGAAATTGTCCAAGCAGATGATTCAATAAGCGTGGCAAATATGGAACCAGCTTTTTGGGAGTATCAAGGCATAGATTGTTTCTCAGGCAAAGACTGGGGAGAAGGTCCTGTTGCACCAGCCAGCAGTGATCAACAGCCGATCGAAGCAGTCGGCTCTCATAGTAATTTTTAATGGAGAATCCAATTGATGGAACTGACGGGAAGTTAGGACGTGGATTTGTGTCGGCTGATAAGCTAGAAGAAGTGGACATTGGAGATGGTGACAAACCAAGGCCGACATTCATCAGTGCAAACTTAGATTCAGTTTTCAGAGAAGAGTTGATTAAATTATTAAGAGAATACAAAGACTGCTTTGCTTGGGATTATTCGGAGATGCCTGGTTTGGACCGTTCTATTGTTGAGCATCGGTTGCCAATCAAGCCTGGTTATAAACCTTACAAACAGCCACCCCGAAAAATCTACAAGGAAGAAGTGTTGGCCGATGTGAAAAAAGAGATTGAAAGGTTACTAGACGCAAATTTCATTCGGCCATGCAAATATGCGGATTGGATCTCTAATATTGTTCCTGTCTATAAGAAAAATGGAAAAATGAGGGTTTGCATAGACTTTAGAGATCTAAACAGAGCCACACCCATGGATGGATATCCAATGCCTGTTGCCGATTCATTAGTTGATGCTGCTGCTGGATATAAAGTACTCAGTTTTATGGATGGCAATGCAGGATACAATCAAATTTTTATGGCATTAGAGGATATAGTAAAGACAGCTTTCAGATGTCCTGGACATATAGGGTTGTTTGAGTGGGTTGTCATGACATTTGGATTAAAAAATGCCGGTGCAACTTATCAAAGGGCTATGAATTATATTTTTCATGAGTTGATCGGCAAGATTGTGGAAATATATATTGATGATGTAGTGATCAAGTCACTGGATCATGAGTCTCATTTGGCCGACATAAGGAAAACTCTAGAATGCACCAGGAAGCATGGGCTTAAAATGAACCCGAACAAGGGTTACTACACGCATTCTCCTCAACAAGTGGCAGCGGTGGTTACAAACAAGTCGTATCATGCGGTGGATTAACTTGTTTTGTTATCATGCTTGACGGGTGCTGCTTTCGGCCTATGCATTCTTTGTTTACTGCGAATTTATGATCATGTTTCACCCTTTTATTTATTTATCATGCTCTGTTTCTCGTTAATCGGCTATGAGTACGTGTTCATTCGGTTGAAAGCCGATCTTTCGTCATGCTTACGTCACGCATTCGGCAGTGCGCTCCTTGCGTGCCTTGCCGATTGCCGAATGAGGTTTTAACTGCCGACAGATAGCTTCCCTGTAGCTATATGTCTCTCAAGATTGGCTTCGATGCCGCAAATATGGAACTGTCTGGTCTCACCCGGCACGTTCCAGGTTTTAATCTAAACGTTTTTATCCCTTTGTTAGTTTTCAGGCAAACTGACTGGCACGCTTCCGGATTCGAAAGCCCGGGCCACGTTTGAAGCCAGCTTTGTTCGGCTTGCTGTGTGCTTGGCGTGAGGTGCGGATTTTACGTCAACACACTTTTTGGCACGCCCGGTGGGACACACACAAGTTTTCAAGATGCCTGAGTTGAGCGACATCATGGATGTCACTTTGGAAGAATTGTCTGAAGAGCATCAACAGATGGTAAAGGCTGCTGCTAGTCAATTCATTAACAAATGTTTACTGTCTTTCGCCAAGAACAGGAGTGGTGCACCTTTTCTCAAGTCTGATCTGCCAAGAGTTCTCCTTCCTGGGCAATCTGATCTTACTGAAGAAGAAGAGAGGGAGAGATTCTCGGGCTTGTTATACAAAGCTTTGGGAGAGACAATGACCAATCACAATGCTGCGTTCTTAAACAGTTTTCGGCATATAATGATAAGCATTTTTGGTCAGCATGTAGATAAACCCTTTGAGCAGATACATGGGCAATTGGGTGGCCCGACATACTTCAATGTTCAAGCACCAGTTCAGAAACCACATGGTAAAGGAAATGCTGATGAAACTGGAGGTTCTGGTGTTAAAGATATAAATGGACAACCGATTCGGCAAGATCCTCAGCTTGCACTGCCGAAAACTCGCACATACGGTGATATGGCATTCGGCACCACAGGGAATCCGCCTGCTTCTGCTTACAAGATATCTCCCTTGAACAACAGACTGCAGAGGGATTTATATGGAAACGGATATTCAGAGTTTATGGATTACAATGCTGTCGACGCCCTCCCGAATCCTGGGTACGTTGGTACTGCAGGCATGCTTGCTGGGAGACCAGGGAATCAAGACACCAGTATTGACCTCATGGTGCAAAAGATGACCGATGTATTGCAAAATCAATTCGGTCTGAAGCCTAAAAATCAGGGATACATGTACTCGTCTCCTTTCCCTGAATGGTACCAAAGGGTATCATTGCCGAATAGAGTCAAGGTGCCTACAGAGTTTACTAAATTTTCAGGACAAGATGATACAAGTACTGTGGAACATATAGCTCGATATCTGATGCAGCTTGGAGAGGCTTCGGCAGATGAGGCTTTCAGAATTAGATACTTTCCTTTGTCACTGACGGGTCCAGCTTTTACATGGTTTGCTTCTTTGCCTGCTCAGTCGATTTGTACTTGGAAAGACCTGGAACAGAAATTCCATGCTCATTATTACATTGGCAGTACCGAGAAAAAGTTGGTTGATTTGACCAGCTTAAGGCAGAGGAATAATGAAACACCTACAGAGTTCCTCAGGAGGTTTAGGGAAACTAAGAGTATGTGCTTTTCTCTGAACATACCTGATGACCAGCTGGCTGGTATGGCTGTAGCTGGCATGCTGCCTGCCATTCGGGAGAAGCTGTTCGGGATGGAGTTTGATGATTTGGGCCAGTTGTCGCACAGATTGGCCTTGATGAGTAACCAGGCGTATGGTTTCAAGAAAGATGTCAGATTTGCTAAAAATAATGATGTAGCTGACATCTATAACCAATTCCTTGAAAGAGCAGATCAAGAAGATGAGTATGAAGATAGCGAGGAAATAGCTGCAGCAGAGATAGTGTGGATCAAAGAACCAGTTACAATGACTCAAAGATGGATCAAACAGATGAAAGGAACATATGATTTTGATGTGACTAAGGCAGACAAATTGTTTGAGTTCCTGGTGAAAGAAGGCCGAATCAAATTGCCAGAGGGGCATTCTATGCTTCGGCCCGATGGAGTGAAAGATAAGAGGTACTGTGGGTTTCATGATAGAAATTCTCATTCCATTAATGAATGCAGAGTCTTTAGGATGAAGATTCAGAAAGCTATCCAGGAAGGACATCTGAAATTCGACAACAAGATGAAACTGGACAGTAACCCTTTCCCTCAGAATATGATCGGGTTCTCGGTTAACATGGTGAATGCTGTTCCATCTGGAGAAAAGGGAAGATTGAAAGTTTTAACCTCAAAGAAGGCAGGGCAGGATGGCAAACTGACTGGCACGCTTCCGGATTCGAAAGCCCGGGCCACGTTTGAAGCCAGCTTTGTTCGGCTTGCTGTGTGCTTGGCGTGAGGTGCGGATTTTACGTCAACACACTTTTTGGCACGCCCGGTGGGACACACACAAGTTTTCAAGATGCCTGAGTTGAGCGACATCATGGACGTTACTTTGGAAGAATTGTCTGAAGAACATCAACAGATGGTAAAGGCTGCTGCTGACCAATTCATTAACAAATGTTTACTGTCTTTCGCCAAGAACAGGAGTGGTGCACCGTTTCTCAAGTCCGATCTGCCAAGAGTTCTCCTTCCTGGGCAATCTGATCTTACTGAAGAAGAAGAGAGGGAGAGATTTTCGGGCTTGTTATACAAAGCTTTGGGGGAAGCAATGACCAATCACAATGCTGCGTTCTTGAACAGCTTTCGGCATATAATGGTAAGCATTTTTGGTCAACATGTGGATAAACCCTTCGAGCAGATACATGGGCAATTGGGCGGCCCGACATACTTCAATGTTCAAGCACAAGTTCAGAGGCCACATGGTAAAGGAAATGCTGATGAAACTGGAGGTTCTGGTGCTAAAGATACAAATGGTCAACCGATTCGGCAAGATCCTCAGCCTGCACTGCCGAAAACTCGCACATACGGTGATATGGCATTCGGCACCACAGGGAATCCGCCTGCTTCTGCTTACAAGATATCTCCCTTGAACAATAGACTGCAGAGGGATTTATATGGGAATGGATACTCGGAGTTCCTGGACTACAATGCTATTGACGCTCTCCCGAATCCCGGGTATGTAGGCGTTGCGGGGATGCCCGCTGGAAGACCGGGGAATCAAGATTCAAATGTCGATCTCATGGTACAGAAAATGACCGAAGTGCTGCAAAATCAATTCGGTCTGAAACCCAAGAATCAAGGATATATGTACTCACCTCCTTTTCCAGAGTGGTACCAAAGGGTGTCGTTGCCGAGTAGAGTCAAGGTTCCTACAGAATTCACCAAATTCTCGGGACAAGATGATACAAGTACTGTGGAACATATAGCTCGATATTTGATGCAGCTTGGAGAAGCTTCGGCAGATGAGGCCTTTAGAATCAGATACTTTCCTTTGTCATTAACAGGTCCAGCTTTTACATGGTTTGCTTCTTTGCCTGCTCAGTCAATTTGCACGTGGAAAGATCTAGAGCAGAAATTCCATGCTCATTACTATACCGGTAGTACAGAGAAGAAGTTGGTTGATCTAACCAGCTTGAGGCAAAGGAATAATGAAACACCTACAGAATTTCTCAGGAGATTTAGAGAAACTAAAGGCATGTGCTTTTCCTTGAACATACCTGATGATCAGTTGGCCGGAATGGCTGTGGCTGGTATGCTGCCTACCATTCGGGAGAAGCTATTCGGGATGGAATTTGATGATCTTGGCCAGCTGTCACAGAGATTAGCATTGATGAGCAATCAAGCATATGGCTTTAAGAAAGATGCTAGATTTGCTAAGCACAATGATATAGCCAGTATCTACAACCAGTTCCTCGAAAGGGTAGATCAAGAAGATGAATACGAAAATGATGAAGAAGTGGCTGCAGCAGAAATAGTGTGGAGTAAGGAACCAGTTACAATGACTCAAAGATGGATCAAACAGATGAAAGGAACATATGATTTTGATGTGACTAAGGCAGACAAATTGTTTGAGTTCCTGGTGAAAGAAGGCCGAATCAAATTGCCAGAGGGGCATTCTATGCTTCGGCCCGATGGAGTGAAAGATAAGAGGTACTGTGGGTTTCATGATAGAAATTCTCATTCCATTAATGAATGCAGGATCTTCAGAATGAGGATTCAAAAGGCTATTCAAGAGGGGCACCTGAAGTTTGACAACAGAATGAAATTGGATAGCAATCCCTTCCCTCAGAATATGATTGGGTTTTCAATCAACATGGTGAATGCTGTTGCACCTGAAGAAAAGGGGAAGATGAAAGTTTTAACTTCAGAGAAGGCAAAACAAAGTGGCTCAGTTGATCCTACTCGGCAAGTCACAATTGAACAGATTCGCAAAAAAGACTCTCGCTTCCCGAATGATCAATTTGAAATTGGGAAATCCTCCAAGCCTAGAGTCACTACACGTATCCTCCTTAACAAATGGAAACGTCAGCAAGAAAAGGAGCGTTACCAAAGGCATAGACGTGAAGAGGAGAAGAGGAGATACGAGGAAGAAAGATATAGGGAGGAACAAGAAGAGTATGCTCGAGAGCAGGAACGTGCGCATTGGGGGTGTGCATTCTTCAGACACTGTTGGAACGAAGGTTTGAAGCTTCCCACATGGAATAATTGTCCTGAATGCAATGATAGGTATGATGAATATAGGCAGGAAACTGTCAATCGCCGATCTGTCCATGAAAGAATTGGCAGGATGCATCCTAGTGATGATCGGCGTTTTGATGATCAACCAAGAAAGAGGCATGCTGATTACAGGTGGGTTGATCATGAAGAAGAAGAAGATCATGCTTATGTTTGGCAAGAAGGACAATGGTGTCCACCTGGCTTGAGGAAAAGCCAAAAGAGAAGAGTACAACGTTTGAGGAATCAAGAATTAAAGCAAGCAAGGCCTAAGATGAAATCAATATGGCGTCGAAAGGACAAGCCTGAAGAAGATGGTCATTCGGCTCCTACATGCATGGTATGCTTTTTGCCGAATGAATTTATGGCTCCCACTGATCAAGTTGTGCAGGAGGAAGCGTTGTCAGAGGTAGATGAAGTCGAACAGCTAATGGCACAATTGATGCTCAATAAGCAAGCTGTCTTTGAAAAGCCAATCCAGAATCGACATATGAAGCCATTATATTTGAAAGGATTTGTCAATGGGAAGCCTTTAACCAAGATGTTCGTCGATGGTGGAGCTGCTGTGAATGTGATGCCATATACTACATTTAGGAAGCTTGGCATGGGCCCTGGAGATTTAACACCAACGAGCATAATTCTAAATGATTTTGCTGGAAATCCTTCAGACACCAAAGGCTGTGTTCATGTAGAACTGATGATTGGATCCAAAGTGCTGCTCACAACTTTCTTTGTCATTGAGGGCAAAGGGGCATATAGTTTGCTGCTTGGAAGAGATTGGATTCATGCAAATTGCTGTATCCCATCAACCATGCATCAACAGCTCATTCAGTGGATAGATGATGAGGTGGAGATTGTCCAAGCAGATGATTCAATAAGCGTGGCAAATATGGAACCAGCTTTTTGGGAGTATCAAGGCATAGATTGTTTCTCAGGCAAAGACTGGGGAGAAGGTCCTGTTGCACCAGCCAGCAGTGATCAACAGCCGATCGAAGCAGTCGGCTCTCATAGTAATTTTTGATGGAGAATCCAATTGATGGAACTGATGGAAAATTAGGACGTGGATTTGTGTCGGCCGATAAATTGGAAGAAGTGGACATTGGAGATGGTGACAAGCCAAGGCCGACATTTATCAGTGCTAACTTGGATTCGGTTTTCAAAGAAAAGTTGGTAATATTGTTAAAGGAATACAAGGACTGCTTTGCTTGGGATTATTCGGAGATGCCTGGTCTAGACCGTTCTATTGTTGAGCATCGGTTGCCAATCAAACCTGGTTACAGGCCTTACAAGCAACCACCCCGAAAAATCTACAAGGAAGAAGTGTTGGCCGATGTGAAAAAGGAGATTGAAAGATTACTAGATGCAAATTTCATTCGGCCCTGTAAATACGCGGATTGGATCTCTAATATTGTTCCTGTCTATAAGAAAAATGGAAAGATGAGGGTTTGCATAGATTTTAGAGATTTGAACAGGGCTACACCCATGGATGGATATCCAATGCCTGTTGCTGATTCATTGGTTGATGCTGCTGCTGGATACAAAGTGCTCAGTTTCATGGACGGTAACGCAGGATACAATCAGATTTATATGGCATTGGAAGATATAGTAAAGACAGCTTTCAGGTGTCCTGGACACATAGGGTTGTTTGAGTGGGTTGTCATGACCTTTGGATTGAAAAATGCTGGTGCAACTTATCAAAGGGCTATGAATTATATTTTTCATGAGTTGATCGGCAAGATTGTGGAAATATATATTGATGATGTGGTGATCAAGTCATTGGATCATGAGTTCCATTTGGCTGACATAAGGAAAACTCTAGAATGCACCAGGAAGCATGGGCTTAAAATGAACCCGAACAAGTGTGCTTTTGGAGTTTCGGCTGGAGAGTTTCTGGGATTTTTGATACATGAAGGAGGAATAGGAGTTGGCAAGAAAAGCATGAAGGCAATTGATGAAATTGTTCCTCCAACTAATCTTAAAGAGTTACAATCACTGCTTGGCAAGATAAATTTTGTGAGAAGATTCATATCAAACTTGTCACAGAAGGTGTTGCCCTTTTCCTCACTATTGAAAATAAAAAAGGATCAAAAGTTTGTATGGGGTGACGAACAACAGAAGGCTTTTGATGAAATAAAAGAGTACATGAAGAAGCCACCAGTGTTGGTGCCTCCACAATTGAACAAGCCTTTCAAGTTGTACGTGGCGGCCGATGCCCAAACTATTGGATCGGCCCTTATTCAAGAATTTGAAGGGAAGGAAAGAGTAGTTGCATACCTTAGCCGAAAGTTACTAGACCCGGAGACAAGGTATTCGGCTATAGAGAAGCTTTGCTTATGTGTTTATTACTCATGTACAAAATTTCGGCACTATTTGCTAAATGCCGAATGCGTTGTACATTCGAAATTTGATGTGATTAAGCATATGTTGTCAATGCCAATTTTGAATGGAAGGATTGGCAAATGGATTTTGGCCTTATCTGAATTCGAATTAAGGTTTGAATCGGCAAAAGCTGTCAAGGGGCAGATTATTGCTGACTTCATTACTGAACATCATGATACATCAATAAATTTGCTTAACATTATTCCTTGGGTATTATTCTTCGATGGATCTTCATGCGACAAAGGTGGTGGAGCAGGTATTTTATTAATTTCACCCAAAGGAGAAACATTTGAGTTTGCTATTCCCATTCAATCTACTGTTACTAACAATCAGGCTGAGTATGAGGCATTACTCAGAGGGCTCCAATATTTGAAAGAAGCAAAAGCCATTGCAGTTGAAATTTTTGGAGATTCAGAATTGGTCATAAAACAATTGAATGGTGAATATGAATGCAAAAGTGATATCTTGAGGAATTACTATGAAGAATGCAAAGAAATATTGAAGAGCTTTCGGTCAGTAATTCTACAACACATTCCTAGAGGGGATAATGGAGAAGCAAATAGATTGGCTCAAAGTGCATCAGGTTACAGAGAAAATCAAGAGGTATTTGCTACTGATGACTGTGCTTTCGGGAGTAGTTTGGCAGAAGGTGATTGGAGGAAAGAAATTGCCGATTATTTGGAGAATCCATCCCAGAAGGTTTCTAGAAGACTCAGGTATAAAGCTATAAAGTTTGTTCTTCTTGATAAAGATTTATATTATAAATCCCTGGACGGAGTATTATTACGTTGCTTAAATCAAGAAGAAGCAAAGAAGTTGATGAGTGAAGTGCATGATGGATTATGTGGAGCACATCAGTCAGCTTACCGAATGAAGTGGGTTATTAGAAGAACTGGTTATTATTGGCCGACAATGTTGGAAGATTGCTTTGAATATTATAAGGGATGTCAAGACTGTCAGAAATTTGGAAACATTCAGAGAGTTCCAGCATCGGCTTTGAATCCCATTATCAAGCCATGGCCATTCAGAGGATGGGGAATAGATTTGATTGGCCAAATAAATCCTCCATCGAGCAAGGGGCATAAGTTTGTACTTTTAGCAACAGATTATTTTACCAAGTGGGTTGAGGCGATTCCATTGAGAAAGGTAGCATCAGAAGATATGATTGAATTTGTCAAAGAGCACATCATTTACAGATTTGGAATTCCTCAGACAATTACCACAGATCAAGGGTCTCAATTTACATCTTCAGAGTTCAGAGATTTTGCTGAAAGTATGGGGATAAAATTACTGAATTCTTCTCCTTATTATGCTCAAGCTAATGGTCAGGCAGAAGCTTCCAACAAGATCATGATTAAAATCATACAGAAGAAAATTGATCAAAAGCCAAGGAGGTGGCATTCGGTACTCAATGAAGCATTGTGGGCTTACCGAATGGCCCCTCATGGGTCTACAAAAACGTCTCCTTATGAATTGGTATATGGACATCATGCTGTTTTGCCATGGGAAGTGCAATCAGATTCAAGGAGGATAAAATTGCATAAAGATTTAAGTTCTGAAGATTACAGTGACTTAATGATGGACGGATTAGAAGATTTGCATATGATTCGTCTCAAAGCCTTGGAAAATATTGAAAAAAATAAGGTACGGATTGCTAAATATTACAACAAGAAAGTGAAGGTGAGGCAATTTGCAGAAGGGGATTTAGTCTGGAAAGCATTATTGCCGATTGGTACTAAATACAGTGCATTCGGTAAGTGGTCCCCAAATTGGGAAGGCCCTTTCACAGTGGTTAGATGCGTGCCTGGAAATGCATATATTTGGAAAACTTTACTGGGAGAAGAATTCACTGCTATAAATGGAAGATATTTGAAGAAATATTATCCCAGCATTGAAATTGATCGTTGATTAGTATGCTAGTCATCAGCATGGAGTCAAATAGCCGGCATTCGGGAAAGAGCCGCCTTCAGAACAAAAAAATTCCAAAAAAGGAAAATGGCCAATACTAGAGTGTATTGCCCTTAGCACAAAAATATATACATCGATCACGGAGTGATTCCAGAAATTAAACAAAAGACTTCCATTGATTAGACCATTTACAAGAAGGAAGGCACAAGATTACAATGGGGATTAGTTGATCCACCCAATCCTATGCCTAATCGGGAGATCATGATTGAAAGAATCGGCCAGATCTGTTCCCGCTTCTTTCATGTCCTCCACGGAATGCTCTACTTCACGCTCCAGGCCCCGCTCACAAACGTCGAATCTACTGTAATCAACGCCGGAATGAATCCGCACGGCGTTGAAGGCAAGTGCTGCCCATAAACCCATACCGGCCCTGGAGATATCAGGAAGGATCTGATTGATATTGTTCACCCGATCCAAAGCCGTCCTGCCTGTAGCATTGGCCGTAAGGGCAAGCCTGGCGACGGCGGCTTCCAGAGTCTGAAGCTGTTTTTCCAGAGCTAAAAAGAAAGAGTGAGCAAAAGCAAGAAGGAAAAACAAGATCAGGAATAAGAAGATACTCACCAGCAGCTCGCTTCCGAGCAATGTCACGTTCCCTGGAAATTCGATCAATCTCCTGATTCTTATCTTCCAGGATAAGTTGAAAGTTGACAACCTGATGAATCAGGTCTTCTGGAAGATCATCATCGATTCTCCTGTGTAAGGGCAAACAAGATAAGAGTGATTGCATTATCATAAAATGGAATAAGAAGGAAATAACCTCCTCTTAGAGGTGCTAGATGCACCGAGCTCGGAATTTTGCCTGCTGCCCACAGAGGACATTTTCTAGGCTGGATTGGATGATGAATAAGAGGAGGAAAGGGTGTTCTTTGGGCTCTAAGATTAAAACAAGGCAGTCTGGAAAAACGTTGGCCGAAACAGAGTGAGGAGGCAGTTTAAAAGGACCATCAAGGAGTGCGTTGGAAGGTGAATCGGCAGATGAAGCAATTATGACGCGCGTATGTTTCCAAAGCACTGAAGATGACAAGTGGACCCAATAAGAAGACGAAAGGGCATTCGGCAAAATAAGCAAGAGGCCGGTCAGTAATGAAGAATCGGTAAAGTGATGATGCCGCTGGACTTCGCTCGAGAGAGAACACAATAGATGGAGCTGACTTGCAAAAAGGAGACACGTGATAACAAAGAATGCCAAATGTATTTAGAAGGGATAAAATTTGTTCGGAGGATTTGATCTTAGTCCGCAATTTGAAGATCGAAGCTTGAAAAAGTCGATGGATCTGAACGAAGCTTCGAAGATTTCAGAGAGGAAAAGCGGGGATTGAGCTAGAGTAACCTGGAGACGTTGAGTATCTATGGTCAATTCCGAGATAAAATATCTTTTATCCCGAAATTGAAGGGGCATGTGTTAACACCAAAATTTGGCACCAGGAAGAGACTGACATGTGGGCCGGAATTGGTAAAAAAATATCGTTCGGAAAGGAAAGCTTATCTTCAAGGGCGTTCGGCAAAGGCATTCTGCGGTCGGGAGTCCGTCGCCGATTCGGCAAGGAGCTGCTCTATGGAAAGCATTCGGGAACGCGTGATGACGTGGATCAAGTAAGGAAGATGCCGATCTGATGAAGAATACAAGATGAATACGGCATTTTAGACGTATTTCTTTGGAAACAAACGTTTTGTAATCGTAATCGAGTAGGAATCGTGTCAAAACCAGGGTATAAATATGAACCCATGGTGATTGTAATAGGGATCGAACAATCATACAACAAACCGGCCTTGCGCCACCTTTTCGAGTCCTTTAGTCGTGTCATCGAAATCTTCGAGAGGAACCATCGATCCGTCGACCTCCGTAAGTATCGACAACCTTGTATCATGCTTAGTATCATGCGGTGGATTTAAGCTTGGTATGAGAAGGCTTCTTTGTTAAATCATGAGTCATGCGGTAGGCTAAGGTTTAGCTTGAAGCGAGTTATCGGCTCTATTAGATTTTGGCAAAGATCTAATAGATTCATTAAGTTACCTTGTGTTATTTGGGTTTTACTTTATGTTTAATTCATATAACACTCTTTTTGCCCAGTCTAGATTGGTTAGGTTCGGTTTTGATTCATCGCAAGACATGACCATGTTACCTTACATAGCCGAATTCAAACCAATCTAGATTGCCACGTGTCGCGGGTTCAAACTCGTTGGTTTTGTATGGATCTTGACAGAGCCGGGTATCATGCGGTAGATGCAGGTTTTTGGGTCGTTTTAGAACTAATCATCCGGTGGATTAGAGCTCGAAATCGATCTGATAGGTCTATCAACATCGACGAAGCTTGTTCCTTCTTCATGGAACCCGAATCGGCTATCTAGCCGTATTCGGCAGTCCCTCAATGAGTGAAAACGTGTTCGTAACTTTGTTTTAAATAATGAATGCTTCTAGCCTTCCACGTTTAGAGTATATCATGCGGTAGATTGATCTATTCTTGGTTGGTGGTGTGATTTTAAACAAGTTGTATCATGCGGTGGATTAACTTGTTTGATTCTACGCCTGACGGGTTCGAGGGTATCTAGACATGCGGTAGACTAGTGCTTTTAGACCTATGCATTCTTGTTTATTAGAGATTTACGATCGTGCTTTCACATTTATCATGCTTTATGCCCGTTAATCGGTTGTATTTAAGTATTGTAACGATCATCTAATTAAATACCGATCTTTCATCATGATGACGTCATGCGTTCGGCAGTATGCGCTCTGCCGAATATGCATGTGAGCGCCTGCATTGCCGACAGATAGCTTGTTCATAGCTATATGCCGATCAAGATTGGCCTTGCAAGCCGTAGAGATGGAACTGTCTGGTATCATCCGGCATGTTCCAGGTTTTATATCTAAACATTTTTTCTTCCTTTGTCAGTTTCAGGGAAAATTGACTGGCACGCTTACAGGATTCAGACGATCGGGCACGTGTGAAGCCAGCTGATTCGGCTTGCTGTGTGCTTGGCGTGAGAAGCCGATTTTGCGTCAACACACTTTTTGGCACGCCCGGTGGGACACTCAAGCTTTGAAGATGCCTGAGATAAAAGAATTGCTGGATGTCACTCTTGAAGAACTGACTGAAGAGCATCAACAGATAGTGAAAGCTGCTGCAGAGCAGTTCATTAAAAAGTGCTTGCTATCTTTCGGCAAGAACAGGAGTGGTGCACCTTTTCTCAAAACAGAACTGCCAAGAGTCTTGCTGCCTGGACAGTCAGATATGAGTACAGATGAAGAAAGAGAGCGGTTTTCTGGCTTGTTATACAAGGCTCTGGGAGAAACAATGACCAATCACAATACTGCATTCTTGAATAGCTTTCGATTAATAATGATCAGTATTTTTGGTCAAGGCGTGGATAAAGCTTTTGAGCAAGAATATGGGCCACCTGGTGGACCAACGTACTTCAATACACACACGACAACTCAAAAGCCGCATGGAAAAGACAATATTGGAGAAACTGGAGCTTCTGGGACTAAAGATACGAATGGTCGCCCAATTCAGCAGGATCCTCAGCAAGCAGTACCAAAACCTCGCACATTTGGTGAAGCGGCATTCGGTACCACAGCAAATCCACCTGCATCTGCTTACAAGATATCTCCTTTGCATAACAGGTTGCAAAGAGATATGTATGGGAATGGATACTCAGAGTTCATGGATTACAATGCTATTGATGCTCTACCAAATCCTGGATATCATGGTGCTGCAGGAATACCTGCTGGAAGGCCAGGGAATCAAGACACCAATGTTGATCTCATGGTACAGAAAATGACCGATGTATTGCAGAATCAGTTCGGTCTAAAGCCTAAAAATCAAGGGTACATGTACTCATCGCCTTTCCCAGAGTGGTATCAAAGGGTGTCATTGCCTAACAGGGTTAAAGTGCCTACAGAATTTACTAAATTCTCAGGACAAGATGACACTAGTACTGTGGAGCACATAGCGCGGTATTTGATGCAGCTTGGTGAGGCGTCAGCAGATGAAGCTTTTAGAATCAGATACTTTCCTTTGTCATTGACAGGTTCAGCATTTACATGGTTTGCCTCTTTGCCCGCTCAGTCAATTTGCACCTGGAAGGATCTGGAGCAGAAATTTCATGCTCATTACTACACTGGCAGCACTGAGAAAAAGTTGGTTGATTTAACTAGCCTAAGGCAGAGAAATAATGAAACACCTACAGAATTCCTTAGGAGGTTCAGGGAAACAAAGAGTATGTGCTTCTCTCTAAATATTCCTGATGATCAGTTGGCCAGTATGGCTGTAACTGGGATGCTACCTGCAATTCGTGAAAAGCTGTTTGGAATGGAGTTTGAAGATCTGGGTCAGATGAGCGTGTATATGGAGCCGTTGATTGATGATTTGCTCCATGCATGGGAAGTCGGGGTAGTGACATACGATCGAGCGACAAAGACAAACTTCAAAATGCATGTGTGGTATATGTACTCACTGCATGACTTGCCGGCTTATGCAATATTCTGTGGCTGGTGTGTCCACGGCAAGTTTCCATGTCCAATATGCAAGGCAGCTCTGAAGTTCATCTGGTTAACGAAGGGTGGCAAGTATTCTTCGTTCGACAAACACCGACAGTTTCTCCCTATTGATCATCCATACAGAGAAGACATCAAGAACTTTAGAAAAGGTGTCATGGTTTTAGACCCACCACCGCAAATGTTGACAGGTGCTCAGATTCGTTCGCAATTAGAAGCGCTCGTGGTCAATGAAGAAACTGGTCGTTTTGTCGGGTATGGTGAGGAGCATGCATGGACTCAGAAGTCAGGCTTGTGGAGGCTCCCATACATGGAGGACCTTCTTCTTCCACACAATATCGATATGATGCACACCGAAAAGAATGTCGCCGAGGCACTCTGGGGTACTGTTATGAACATTCCTGATAAGACAAAGGACAATGTGAAAGACATGTGGGCCGGAATTGGTAAAAAATATCGTTCGGAAAGGAAAGTTTATCTTCAAGGACGTTCGGCAAAGGCATTCTGCGGTCGGGAGTCCGTCGCCGATTCGGCAAGGGAGCTGCTCTATGGAAAGCATTCGGGAACGCGTGATGACGTGGATCAAGTAAGGAAGATGCCGATCTGATGAAGAATACAAGATGAATACGGCATTTTAGACGTATTTCTTTGGAAACAAACATTTTGTAATCGTAATCGGACGTGATGCGCACGCCGAGGCGCGGCGGCGGCGATTTCCTTCCAAGCAGGCGGGGTGGCTTTCCATCCGCGGGGCAGAGAGAGGAAGGAAAGGAGGGGCGGCGAAGCTTCGAGGAAGGTGCGGGGAGGGCCACAGGCGCGGGAAGCGGGGCCCAGGCCTTGGGCCGAGGCGGCGCGGGCGCAGC
>OAMR01000143.1:2222798-2239754 GCA_900205405.1 Echinochloa crus-galli | reverse complement strand
CCGTTGGTGTTATGCAATTGAGAGACAACAAAAGGTTCTTCGGACCAAATGTAAAAACAAATGCAAAATTGAAGCGTCAATTGCAGAGGCATATTGTACTGAGGAGGTGTCAAATTTCACAACAAAATACTATGCTGACACTCTTCCAAATGTGCATAATCCACCTCCGCGTTACAATGCCGACGAAAATGAATCGAACCTCAGTCTCTTCAAAGGTCAACTCGGAAGTACAAGTGTTGGAACTCCTAATACCTTAGTCTAGTATGCCGACTGTCTGGTTGCGAGGTCCTGCGCGGCTCCCGGATCGGCCGATACCTCCTGCCCAACGACCACTGATTCGACCCCTTGGGGACATGTAAGTAATTTAGATTTTATCATTTCTATTTTATTTGATAACTTAACAATCACAATAAATACTAATATTTGATCTCTTTCTAATTTTTGCAGGAGTTGGGAGATACTTGAACCAGGTGGCCCTAAGCGCAAGGTCAACGGCATTCTTGGTCTTTTGTGCAGGGAGCACTTCCCAGGCCTTGTGGAGATTGGTGGAAGGACAGAGCCGGCCTGGACGTGGGAGCACTACATGGCCGCCAAAGATCAGCAGGATCGGGATAGGAGGAGCTTCCCCAACATTGCAAAGCGGGTGAAGGGCGAGCTGTGGGTAAGTCTTTTCCGCACGTCACTGTTCTCGTTTATTTTTGCCATTAATGATTTATAATACAATGTGTTTGAATGCAGGATTTCTATAGGTGTGCGGAGGGATGCATGGAGCAGGCGATGGCGAATGCGCATCGTCGATGCATTAAACTGGTGAAGGACATGCATTACGAGGCGCAGGTCCAGTGTGTCATAAACTATAGCGGGCATGTCCTTAACCAGAAGATGTCAAAAGAGGTGGCAAGAAATTTCAAGCTGACACGAGAGCAATACTTGAAGGTAAATTGTGATTGGCTCCATCCCTTACATGACATTCGCTCGATCATCTTACATGCCATCTATTAATTTGTTCTTTTTATGTGTAGGTGCCTGCGTGGTGGTGTCGTAATGATGATACCTGCTGGGAAATGATAGTGGACAAGTGGTTCACGCCCACGTGGATTGAAAAGCACGACGCCAGCCGTCAGCGGCGTCTGCTGATGCCAGGTCCAGCCCACCATCAAGGCAGCCTCAGCAACGAGGAATACAGGGCCAGATGGGTACGGAGAATCATTTTTTTGTTGTAAAGCTCAATTCTAAATAATTTCTAATCAAGTTCCTATTTTTCCGCAGTCCCGGGCACATGAAGGCGCTGAGTGCAACCAGTTCATGGGATGGGTTTTGGCCCACAAGGGCAAGGCGACCGAGGTCACGTACAGCCCGGAGGACCCACCCTCGGCGTTCACCAATCCCTCCGTTCACACCCGCATCAATGACTATACGGAGATGGGAAGGCAGGTGCATGGGCCAGAGTGGGATCCGACCACTCAACCTCTTGATGGAGACATCATCATGAGGGTTGGAGGAGGGAAGAAGCATGGTCGGTACTACATAGGAGACGGCATTCTGGACCCGGCCAGTACTCCCACTCTCGCTCAGGTTCGAGCATGGAGCACGAGTAGTAGCCCGGCCATACGCACATGGCCAAACGTGGCACAGCAGCAAGTGGAGGACCTTCAGGTTATTTCTAAATTATTCATCGTTTATTCCATATCCACATATATTTGAATCATATATGTAACATTGAGATTAAATTGTAGGCCCAGCTCGCGCAGCAAGCGGTCGCGTACGAGGCGGCGCTAGCCGAAGAGAGGAGGCAGCGAAAAGAGGCTGAAGCGAGGCAGCATGCGGAAGCGGCGAGGCAACAAGCCGATATGATGCAGCAGATGGCGGCAATGTACACTTCCATTCAAGGCTGGGCTTCACAAATTGGTCAAGCGGTACCGTTCCCAGCGATGCCGTTCGCACCGATGCCGTTCCCTGCACTTCCTGCACCTGGCACTCCGCATGTAAGCTACATGACAACTTTGTACTTCCATTTGAATTATTAGAGGCTTAGACAACGTAGACACTTATTAGAGTCACTTAAAGACTTAGATGCAATGTATTCTCTTTTTGCGCAGAATCTGTCGGCGGCATCGAATGCGCCGGAAGTGTCGCCAGGCGTCTCACCTCAGCAGATGTACCGCCCGCCGTACGCCCCACCTTCGTCCGGCGCTCCTCCGTTCGTTGGCGCACTTCCGTTAGGGGCACCTCCGCCGGGCGCTCCTCCATCCGGCGCTCCTCCGTCCGGCGCTCCTCCGTCCGACCCACCTCCGCAGTGATGGTTGTGAACTTGTAGTATGGTTGTGAACTTGTGGATTTGAATTACCAAATAATTTATGTGTTTTCATGGTTGAGAACTTGTGGTTGTGGTTATGGATGTGAACATGTGGTTGTGAATTATCGTCGAATATATGTATTTGTGATGCCTGTGATGTTTCTGGTGATATATATATGGTTGCATGTTTGTTTTGTTTGATGGGGTCCTTTTAACAAGAAAAATAAAAAAAACAGGAAGTTTATGGTCGCTTTGCCGTGTGCCACACACGGCAAAGCGACCATTCTGTTCAGCCTGGAGCAGCTTTGCTGTGTGCCTGGGTGGCGGCACACGGCAAACTGACCAGCACACGGCAAACCCTGGTCAGTTTGCCGTGTGCCGCCACCCAGGCACACGGCAAACTGTTGACCAAGTCACCGCCGTCGCCCGCCGTCCCCGTCCCCCGCCGTCTCCGTCCGTCTGTTGCTTTATTTTGCCGTGTGCTGCTCCTGGCACACGGCAAAGTGTTTGCCGTGTGCCCGATATAAAGCACACGGCAAACAGAGGCTTTGCCGTCATGGGTTTGCCGTGTGCTACCTACGGCAAACACTTTGCCGTGTGCTAGATCCTCTTTGCCGTGTGCTTGGGACACACGGCAAAAGAGCGGATTCCGGTAGTGTATCTACATATATATTATGTTTTGAAAAAAAGAAAATTAAAAAAAATGAAGCGAGCACGCGTCGACCTACCACGCGGTGTGCTCATGTGCTAGAGATGGCCGCTGAACTGCATCGGACGAAGCCACCTGAACCGTACGTCTCTCAGTCTCTCGGTTTGTCTCTTGCAGCACACTGATATATTTGGAAAGTTGTAGTAGTCTGAACGTTCTAATTTAAATTCATACCACGTGGTCCTATATTTGCAAAATATGCCACTACTTGTCTTAAATATTAATGAGAAAAGGATGCAACAACTGCCTTCAGTTGTACACGTTTGGAGTTTGGACCCATGATTCCATGCAACTTTTTTTTCAGGTGTCACAATGTGATGTCGCTTGCATCCAGTTGCGGGGCTTTGCCGTTGGCTAACCTCGATGCAGCGTTCGTCTTATCCCGCTCAACCACTATTCCCATATTTTTTTAATAAAGAAAGATTTATTGATCTCAAACAATTATATATCAAGCTAGGTGACCATACAATCGCTCCAATAACATTATGATAATTTGTGACCACAAATATGGAAGTCGTTGCGACGGAACTAAATGTAATATATGTTGGGTATGCAACCAATATATATACGTATACCTTTACACTTCCCCCTCCTCAAATACAAGGCATTAAAGGGATTTCAGGACACACTAAGAGGCTAAGAAAAGACTAACATATGTCCCAAATTATACATCAGGTTGTTGCGACTGCTTTGATTATTGATGGCTTGTTAATGTCCCAATGCAATCAAGGGATAACATTTGCATGCCATTGTGGGAAAATTAAATGCACTAGTGGGAGAGTTGTACAAAAATAGCTAGAATTCCTTATATTTAAGGATAAAATTTATAATTTAAATGTTTCAGTGCCTTGCATTTGAGGACGGAGGGAGCATGACAATGTGTTGATTTGGAAGAGAGAAGTTGTGACATGTTTTGCCACCTGTCATGATTGTGGAGAAATGTATAGCATGCTGAATTAATATGGCAACCACTCATTAACAAATTTGGACCATGTTACTGTCCTGTCTTTTCTACAAATTTATAACTTCTTTGACCATCTAGCACTTAGTGGACCACCTTGAGTAATTTACGAAAAAATAAAGGTCCTTTTAATATATCAATTCTTTTTGAGACATATGTGACTTCTCCGTGTTTAAACACATTCTATTTATTAAAAACACTAATACGGGTACATATAGTTAAACACACTCATCTTTATAAAATATATGTATACTAACTCTATCTCTATTAGTCTGAGAGTGCGCCTCAATTGCTCAAATCAAATAAAAATTGGGGTCACGATGAATGAATCTTTACTTGAACCAAATAACCCTAACTAAATGTTTAAAGTCCTACAGATGGTCCTGGGTTCTGACTTCTGAGAGCATCTCTAGGAGCATTCAATAAACACACTTCCAATAATCAGTTTTGGACATAAAAATAAAAACAATGCTCCAACAATTATGTTCCTAATTTTTTTCGACGTGTCCAATACCGACTCTATTCTGAGCCAAATTTACTCCCCTCTCCGAGCTCCCAATACCCCGTGGAAAAAAAACGGAGAAAAAACCCAATACCCCAGGAAAAAAGGACGGAAAAAAGTCGTGAGTTACTGTTCACCATCCGGAAAATGGATGACGTGGCTGTTTTGGGTCTAATTTTTTCATAATTGTTGGTTTAAAGGGTATTTTTCTGTCTCAATAATTTTTTACAAGGTTTTAAAATTAGTATTTTGAGACTTTATTTTTTAGCCACTTTTGGAGATGCTGTGAGAGGAGAGCACAGTGGAGCTCGTCTTCTCGATGCTTCACATCAGCATTGCCTGAGCTAAGCAAAGAGTCTAGAAAACACATGCGTCAATGGAATGGGCCAGAAGTGGAAGGACAAGTGAAGCCCAACTCTTGTTGCCCCGAGGCCTTGTTGAACGGGCCATGTAATATCTGCCCTCACTACCCGCTAAGAATCCATAAATCAGACAATCAGCCCTCAAAAAATAAAAATAAAAAAAATCAGACAATCAGACGCAGACGGTTCACGATCGTAAATTAGTCGGTAAGTTCTGCTCTTCCTCAAAAAAAAAACGCACACATATTCTAAAATAATTATGACAGCTCGAAATAAATCTCTTACTATATAAAATACTTCCTATTATTCTGGCCTCTGAATTTTGTAAAGTCACATCTCAAGTTTACTACGATGCGACTCACACTCTGATGCATTAGTCCAGTATCAAATCCTCATAATAAAAATTGCGATGGACATAACACACTGCAGTAGGTTCAATCATAGATCTCCATTTTCAAAACATGATCATGCGATCCTATTCCTATCTGATCCGGACCGCCCAGGATCTCAACATGAACCATGCGCGGAATAGCCGGGACCATATGTGCAGACTTAAATGACGATGTGTATTCGTACCCGGGCAATCATGCAAACCAAATACGTAGGTGACATTCATGCAAGATAACAACCATAAGTTTCGGCAAATTTCATCAGAATTTTTGAAATTTTACGTTTATTAGTAGGGTCTGAAATTTTTCTTAAACTAAAATTTTGTATAATAAAACAATCTATCGTGTTAAATTTGTAATATATCATCATATTTTTTTATTGTTATAAGACCTAGTTACTACCTGCAACTACAAGTGGCGTACACCATCTCAATCATAGTACTTGCCCAAACATGTTGATCCTTATTACCTTTATTAATTAAACTCTCATGTAACCTTGCACGATATGTTTCCTTTGAGGTGTTCCGTTCCCCAAGTTTATTGCATCCACGAGTCCAAAATCTTTCTTATGTACTAAAATACTCTCTCCACTAAAAAATGATAGGCATATTTCAATCAGCAAAAGACAAACTTAACAAACAATTGGTTAAACTATATACACATTTAATGCATAAAATTTGCATCAATGTATTTGTATCTAAAGTGGTTTTGAGATTATATTGTTTATTTTACGATTTGATATTATATTCTTAGAGAAATCGATGATCAAAATTTATTTCGAAAGACTTTTCCCCATTCAGAATACAACTATCATTTCTGAACGGAGAGATATGTTAGTCCCAGTAACTATATTGTTATTAGCTATCAAAATTCATTGTACCCAAAATAGCGTTATATATTGATCTTACATATAGTTCATAACAACATGTTCTACATAACATATTAGTTAGAAGACACTGCAAATTTGCAATAGATTTATAGTAAGCCCTTTAGAGGATATGTACCAAATTTCAGTACTTATATGTACACAATAACCCTAGGTTTTTTGTTATTAACAAAATATGCTTGTATCATATAATCTAGACGACTTAGATTCATTTACGTTGTCTTGAGGCATAGAGTTGCCTCTCTGTGTCTTAGAAAGGGATCCAAGAAGACAGCAGGCTGGCCATTCCAGAGGAGACAATGACCACGGGACGGAGAGTCAAAGTAGCAGCGTTCGTCGACTCGCCATCAGTCGCAAGTTGCAGAGGACCAGCACACACGTACCGCGCAAAATAATACTCCCTCCGTCCCATAAGCATTTTTTGATTTTCGTGTATCACATTTGACCAACCGTCTTATTCAAAATTTTTATGAATATATTATTTATTTTGCTATGATTTGTTTTATCGTTAGGTATACTTCAAGTGTGACTTATTTGTTTTATATTTTTATAAATTTTTTTGAATAAGACGGATGATCAAACGTGATGTCTGAAAATCAACAAATGCTTATATTTCGGAACGGATGGAGTAACCCACATATATCCATGTTTCCTTATAGTACGTCGTACACACAAAATGAAGCACACCAAACACGTGACATTAATATGGAAGGATAACGACAAGAAAAAAAATACATTAGGCACGTATTTCCAGCACCGGTGTTGAACAATTTCCAGCAAGTTTTTAAAAGAGTGTACACCCGTTGGCCGTTGCGCGCATACACCACGTACGTGGTATCTTAAGGAGTGGCTGCCCGTGCGCTGCTCCTTAGCACCGGTTGCAGTCAGCAACCGGTGCTAAAGGGACTCGGCGGCTTTAGCACTGGGTGGTGGCTGCACCCGGTGCTAACAGGGGACTTTTAGCACCGGGTTTTATTAGAATCCGGTGCTCATGAACTTTTTTCTTCCAAGCCTGCGCGCCGTCTCGTTCCTAGCCGTCGAGCCCGGTGCTGGTGCACATTTAGCACCGGGTTCAAATTGTGCCGAGGCATCTGAATGGTGCGGATGTGAGTTTTTCTGGTAGTGCTTTGACAGGAGAGCGTGCATATGCGCATATACGAGTGCATGCATCTATACGTACTGTTTTTTGAAAAAAAAAACTGTATCTATACAGTTGTGTAAATTTAGATAAGATTTGCACTGCTAAATAATACGTACGTCGCTTTCATGTAAATCTACATATATATGAGATTAATTAACCTGACTGGCGCGTTTTCCCGCCATGCTGTGACTACGTGAGCAGCCGGCAAGCTTAGCCTGGACCGGTCTGGAGACGACACCGTAATTTCTTGCGCAAAGCTTGACTAGTCATGTTGACATCGCGAAAGACTGATAAACGTAATACATGTCACCGAGAAAAATTCAGGAATGTGAAGTTTAATATGGCACGTGTAGTATAGACAGACCATATCAGCGAGAGACGAATCTACCTTAATTTGCGTGGATCACGTCTACACGAAGCAGAGGCCAGTGTACACAATTCAGATCGATATATACACATGGTGCTGAGTTGTGGAAAATTTTACTTGACGCAGCAAAGGTTCAATACTTGCATAAGATGTTTGGTTGGATGACAAACTTAGGATCCAATTTGTATGCAGAATGCAGAAAAATCCTCGGGCACAGATAGGATTAGGTTTAATTCCAGAAATCCTACAGGAGAGTTAACCTTGCACTTGATTTTGTATTAAAAGATATAGTTTTATTCCTTTTCCTATGTTTTTTCCATGCATTCCAAAGAGCGAGGTTCTTGTACATATACTATTAACATGTTCAAAGCGCTCTAATTTGAACCAATTCCCAAGTAATATTGTTTCCATTCGCATAATATATTGGCTTTTATTCTACTATTTTAAAAAATTGATTACATCAAATATGTTCAAATGTTTGCAGTTTTATATAAATTGTATGCAGTTCATGATGCTATGATCCTTGCAAGTTACTAGGCAGGTAACTAAGGCTCTGTTTGGATCCACAACTAAAGTTAAGAGCGTTGTGGATCCAAACAACCCAATTAAGCCAGCCGTTAAAGTGCTCCTAACTAATGGGAACCCCATGAATCATTTAGTGCTCCAACTCAGTTAAAACTAGCTAAACTTGGCTAAAGACCAAATTACCCCCAATAAAATTAATGAATTAAAAAAGGGTTGCATGGTCCTTTGTATTCACCCAACAAACGTTAGCTAGAAGATCAAACACCCTGAGCTAAAGTTTCAGCTGCCAAATGTTTAGCTCTAGCAATTAGGTAGCTAAACTTTAGTTGGAGTGGATCCAAACAGGGCCTAAAGCTCGGTGAATTGAATGATGAAGATATATAATATTTTATCATAAAAAAAGATATATACTATTGCATCTGAGAGCTGCTGCTAGGTTAATTTATATAAAAAAACAAAAAACATGAACTCTTCAACCATGTTTGTTCTTCAGAAAATTCATCATCATCCATACATATAGGAGACACAAAAAACACAATTTGATATATATATGATAAACCCATACATGTGTACATCATGTTTATACTCCAGTACATTCCATCATATCCTTTTGGCATACATGCATCACGAAAGGCTTTATTCGACGTTACGCCGCCTTTCATGCCGGCCTTATACAACAATAATTAATCCAATACTAAATATATGTTATACGAGCTATGCCGTAACCCCTTTGCCGAGTGTTACACTCGGCAAAAGGTTTACCGAGTGCGTATCGGCCTTTGCCGAGTGCCTAGGGCACTAGGCAAACAGGGGGTTTCCCATAGTGATATAAATATATGTAACATGAAGAAATAATCAATAGTAACTATCACTCGTCTACATCTCTCCCTTTATGATCTCCGTGGTCGTCTTCTTGATGAGCTCCCACGCGCTTCGCACGTGCCTCTCCTCCTGCAGCGTGGACCCCACCGCGAACCGCAGCACGAACTTGCCGCCGATCGCCGTGTGCGCCAGGTACGCCTTCCCCGTCCTGTTCAGCCTCTCCATGAGCTCCCGGTTCACCTCCTCGGCTTCCTCCTCCGCCATGGCGCCGCCGCCGCGGGGCTTGATCCTGAAACATACAAGCGCGAAGTTCCTCGGCACCACGACCTCGAACCGCTCGTCGGACCTGACATTTTCCTCGAACATCTTGGCCATGGCGACGTCGCTCCGGATGTGCTCCTGGAGCTTGGCGGCGCCGTAGGTGCGCATGACCATCCAGAGCTTGAGCCCCCGGAAGCGGCGCCCGACGCCGACCTGCATGTCCTTGAGATCCGTGACCTCGCCGGAGTCGCTGGCGTCGTTCTTGAGGTACTCCGGGTTCGTCTCCAGCGAGCCGGTGAGCCGGTGGGCGTCGCGGACCCACAGGCAGGTGCAGTCGAGGCAGGTCATGAGCCATTTGTGGGATCCGGCGCAGCGCGGCGTCGCGGGCGGACACGAGCGTGACGAGCATCCCTCGCTGTGGTGCCGAGGATCACGCCGCGGGTGCCGGCGGTGGTGGTGCGGGTCATGAAGGTCGCCGGCAAGCGGAGGAGCTGGGCGAGCCAGTCGAGGGCGAGGACCTCCATCTCGGTGGCGGCGGGGTTGGCCTGCCAGGTGAAGCCGACGGTGTTCATGGCGGAGGCGATGAGCTCGCCGGCGATGGCGGCGGCGCTGTTGGTGGAGGGGAAGAAGGCGAAGAAGTTGGGGCTGGCCCAGTGGGTCATGCCCGGGACGACGGCGTCGCGGAGCTCCTTCATGGCGATGTCGAAGGGCGCGGAGGAGGTGGGCGGCGCCGACTGGAGCAGGCGGCGGAGGTAGCCCGGCTCGACGCCCGGGAGCACGGGCAGGGACTCGACGGACTTGTAGTAGTCGTAGATGAAGTCCACCGACTTGTGGAGGTAGGAGCGGACGTCGTCGGCGTTCAGCGGCTGGAAGCCGGTGCCGGCGTCGTCGCCGAACGCGGCGAAGGCGGCGGGGGTGGTGTCAAGGCTGCCCATGTCGATCGTCGTCAGTCGATTGATCGAGTGCGTACGTGACCTAGCTGCAGGAAGCTAGTGTGGGACACTGCTCGAGAGCAAGCAAGAAAGCTTAATTCTTGCGGTTGATGGAGCTGTGAGCTTAGAATTGATCTGCAAGCTCTCGGTCGTGCTAGCTCCAATGGAAGTGCGTGGTGTGGTGAGATACGTTGGTGGTGGTGGGGAGGTTTATATAGGCGCGGAGACGATGAGTTTATGAAGCGGCGTGGCGAGATGGGCGTTTAACTGGTAGAGGTGTGGTAGGTGGGGTGTGGCCGTACACGCATGCGCACGCGGCGTCGCCGGCCGGCGTCGTCGCGACGTCGCGTCGTGCCGCCGTGGGCGTGCAGCGAGACCCGTGGAATATAGGACGGCGACGGCGGCGCGGGCGGCGTCGTGTGCAAACACGATATGGCGGGTTGGCGGGTCGGGTGCTGATTTGGCTAGCTAGGGTTGTGCATGCATGAGCCCAGCGCCCGGCAAAGAGAGAGGGAGATGGAGGAGCGTGCGTGACTGTGTGGTAGGTAGGGTCATACGTTTGTTTAGTGTAGGTGTAGCCAAGTAAGCGACTACCTCTTCACCTGACCTATCAGGAGACAGCCAGCGGTATTTTTCGCCAGTCAGCAGTATTTTTCTCTCGGCATAAATCAGTACCAGCGACCAGTCACCAGCCAAGCGAACAGGTCGTCTTCGGTGCGATTGGATGAGCGAAGCATGTCCATCTATATTTTTGGGGAAACATGGACATCTGTATTTTAAAACTTGCCAGCAAATATCTGGATCTTGGTTAATATCTATCTTTCTCGTTCTACCTTCGTTTTTAAAGATTCTTGCAAGTAACGTGTAAAATATAATTTTACAATGTTTTTTAGTTAAGTTATTACTGTTTCTAATTTATTCTATTTGTTTACTTGTATGTTTGCTTTGTATGCCTTGGGTTGATTGAGTATACAGAACATCATTATTCGAGAGCTTTCAAGATCAAGAATTCTATACTTTGAGCAGCTATATTTTGGAGGAAGACTAGTGTATCCGATATGCTTCCAAATAACTTGTAATTATTGTTACATGCCTGCGTCTTAATTTGATGGGTCCTATTAAGGAAACACGACTTGGGTGAAAGTGTACAATCTCTGCAATAAAACTGATATAGCAGTCGTGCTTACGGTCAAGATCGCCCTAGATGCTCATAGATAATTGACATCGGAGACAAAATAAATTACAGATTAGATTTATGCACCTGTTAGTTAATTGTGGGATAGTATACACATACATCACATAGCAACTTGGTATTAATAAAAAATTGACTAACTAAAATTGCTTATCAGAGTCACTCGGCTGGCCTTTTAGGCCTTGTGTGTCTTTTACGCTTGTTGAGTAGGATACGTACTCACCCTTGCTATTTTCAAACTATTTTGTTTTATACCAATGGATGCTGCGTAATCCCCTGTTGATTGCCCGTAAAGTTTGAAGCCTTTAATTATTTCCAAGATAAACTGTATATCTCTGATAGAGTATTAAATTATTTTATGATACTATTTTACGTGATACTATATATACTATTCACTGCTTGTTTACTGTATGTCTCAAACTTGATCTATGGTTTGTTTTAAAAACCAGGTATGACAGATGATGAGCGTCAGGAAAAGTGGAATGGACAACACCACTTTTGTCGCCCCTATATTCACAACTTTGTTAGCCTTGGGATAAAAAACGGAGGCTATGCAATAAGTGAGTTGATTCTGGCAGTACAACTTCTTTCACCTTGGTTCGTAGTCTCTAGTGATGTATGCCCCTTTCATGAATGAATTACTTCTTTCTCCAGTTGCCTAAGCTTGTCGTTCTCTTAAGTAATTTGTGTAGTAGTTTCCTCAGTATGGCCATCTATATATATTACGGTGCATCAAGTTGTTAGGAATATCTTGTATACTAAGTTGTTATAATCATGAACTGAGTCGGGTACTGCGAGCTGGTACTAACACTAATAGGCTATCACAATAATCTATGCCAGTTCTCTCATGCACCGGCAAGAACAAGCAATCATTCGTGCCATCATCTAAGCATGCAGAATTTTAATCACCCATCATCCACACTGGCTTAATTTTTTGTGCCGTCCCAATGATTTTCAGACTGACACGGATCGGTATTCTATAGTATAGGAAGGTTAGGGTTTAACACATGCTTATGAACATCATCTGATTTTACAAGTGTAATAATACCTTCTCCATAAGGAACAACCCAAACATCGGATATCGATTCGAGCAGACCACTACCAAACCAATCAACCACCTTGAGCACCATTATTCAGAAACAAGCCGGCCCAAAGCACAACTCATATATCAGTATTACACTATGTAGAGGTTGCTCACTTTTACCATGAGTCATGATTCCATATGCCAGAATTGCAAGGTTCATAACACATTTTCAAGATGTCTTGATAGGATTCACACTACAAGGCCTTTCCAAAGCTCCTCCGATCCAGTTTCACCCCCACTAAGGTTCCATTTCTAACAATGTGTCAAAACCACCACTGCAGCTGCTGCTCATTCTTGTAGCATTCAAACAACCACAATTCAAACATAACTTGGAGGGAGTTAGTTACTCCTCTAAGCAAGGAACCTGTTTAGGCCTTCTTGTTGTTATGCTGTTAAGCTAGGTTAGTTGTTCATGAATGGTCCTTAGAATCCTAGGTATGAACTAACACAAATCATTTCTATCATCCGCTATTTAAAACCAAGCCCATTAATGATGTGGACTAGGGTGGCCCAATCTTCCGTCAGGTGAAGCGTGACATACCGATCCGGCTTCAAGTCAACAAACTCAACCCTGCAATCTTAGCACCATGACTCCTCTAGTTATCAACCGTGTCACAATCTGGTTGACCTAACCAAGAAGGCTAATACCTGCCTACGAAACGAAGAACAAAACTAGGAACTCGAAAGAACGCAACTCTCAATAGTAAGTGACAAACTGTAGATGAATGATTAAGCACAAAAGTCGAGGTTCTACAAACCAACGACGGTAAAACTGTTATCGACAGAATAATCTAAGAAAAACCCAAGTCTAAACGACAACGGCTACTGAATTTATTAGCCTAGGGGCAAGCTAGGGTTGGGGGCGCACCAAGGGGGGCGTCCACAACATGGACCGAAGGCCCGACACGATACGAAGCTTAAAAAGGCACAAAACAGGTGACACAACACCTTTTCATGGTCACAAAGAATGATTCACGAGGTTTCTAGAGCTAGGACCAAAACCAAAAGAAGTGTCTCATAATCACGTTTCCAACGCATCCAAGAACACCTTGATTGGACGCCGTATGAGGGAGATATCGCTATTTTGATGCAGACATGTCATCGTCTGAATCCGAACAGAAGATGTTGCCCAACATGGCAATGACTTGTAGCAATGTGTAGAATAGCGAGAACGAGGTGAAATAATGGAGCCATCTAAAATAAGGAGATCATCTACTAGAGATCATCTACTAGAGAATTTTGCGTGGGTCATAATAGGAAAAAAATCCTTATAAACCTATGTCTAACTTTATGCAAAGAACTAATCTCAGAACAATGTCAACTTCATTATTCTACATGCAAATTTTTACTGTAGTATGGATCTCCATGTTATAGTGTCTTTGCTATGACTGCTATATATAGTCAAGTTGTAACAGTATATACTCACTAGGTTTCTCACAAATACGTGGAGCTATTGTAGACATCAGTGACTCAGTATATATAGCTGTAGACATGGAAGACGATGCCTTTTTTATTTGGGAAGATTACTAATTTAGACAGCATCTCTCATTAGGGTTACATATACTCTTTGTCAAGGTAATAATTAAGTAGACCCTACATCCCCTCGTGTAAGTATTGACCTGATCCCCCATAATTAATGCCCCAAACATACTTTTATGCAAGAAGACAACGTTGGAACACTAGCTGGGTTTGACTATTTTGACTGTGTGCCTACGACTCATATTATATACTCTGTATATTCAAATCAAAGTAAGCTCTCTGATTCGATATATATGACATCCCAAATCTACATGGATTTGATCTTGTAATGGTCAGAGCTCAAATTCTAAATAAACTGTATACGTAGAGAATTCAAGAGCCAGAGAGAGGCACATATCCTTTTGATCTCTCTTCGTGCGAGGACTGTTTCTTTTTCTTCTCTCGTCATGAAAGTGAAAGTTAACATCTGGTGGATTTGAGTTCAACGTCAAGAAAAATAAAGCCATGACCAGAGAAATCAAGAATGTCAGTTTCGTGGTACGTAGTTGGGATTCGTCTTCGACACTAGAGCTAGTACTAGCTGCCTGCTGGAGAACTCGTTCTTGTACGACTCTATATTACCGGCTTGCTGAAAACTTCTCTCGAAAACAAATGAATGTGAAACGATAGATTTCCTCCATGCTTAAACATGCCGCAAATTTTTGGTCGTTGAATTTTTTAGCTAGAAGGTGATATGGCTACATGATTTAATGACCGCCAGAGCGCACGTATCAGTAACAAACAGCTAGGACAGGTATTGAATCTTTATGTATATATAGATAAATATACAGACCAATCAGTAATTAATAAATGTACTAAATTCAATAGACCGATATATACATTCATGTACAGATCAATAATCTTTTTTCCAACTGTTTTCATTTGCTTCTTTAAAAGACTTATTATAGCCTTTTTCGGAAAAGGAAAAGTTTGTGGCAAAAAGAAACTTCTGTCTCTAAAGGACATATAGGGTTGACATAAAAACGGAAGAGGAGGCCTCTTCCGTTTTTATGTCAACCCTATATGTCCTCCTCTTCCGTTTTTATGTCAACCCTATATGTCCTTTGGCAATCGTGATGAATTATATTCCTGGTACATTTTTGTCCGCCAATCTCGCTCGATTCTTCCCCTCACTACCAGAATGATCCACTTTGGCACCGGTTGGGAAGTGCCTTTAGCACTGGTTATCCCAACCGGTGCTATTCCTCCGAGGCTAAAAGGTCGCTTCTTTAGCACCGGGTCAAATAATCGGTGATAAAGGTGTCCATTCGTCAAAAAATATGTGCGTTGCTGCGGGGATTCGAACTCAAGTCCTCTTGGCTCGCGCGTACCCACCTAACCATCTCAACTACTTGGCACATGTGATGGAATAGAATATGCTTTCCTTTTAAAGCAACATGCAACACCCCCTTTAGCACCGGATCGTAACACAAACCGGTGCTAAAAGGTCTTTAGCACCGGAACGTAACACCACCCGGTGCTAAAGGGTGACCCTTTAGCACCGGGTGGTAATATGATCCGGTGCTAAAGGGTCGAGGGGCTTTAGCACCGGTTGATAACATCAACCGGTGCTAAAGGTCACCTTTTAGCACCGGTTGGTAAACATCAACCGGTGCTAAAGGTCACCTTTTAGCACCGGTTGGTGTTACCAACCGGTGCTAAATGGTCTCCGGGAGCACTAAAACTTTGCACCCGGTGCTAATGTACCTTTAGCACCGGGTTCAAACGGCGCCGAGGCCGGCCTATAAGGGGGGCGGATGTGAGTTTTTCTTGTAGTGCCCAACCTACTCCTCGGACGTAGGGTATTACGCTATTACGCTAGGGTATTACGCTATTTGCGGCCCGAACCTGTCTAAATTGTGTTGTTCGTGTCTTTCGCTCCTAGAACTCGGCGAGACCCTCGCAAATCTACTCCTCGGGGTATCCCCGGTTAGACGTGCTCGACATAATTCGTCGACAGACACTCACTTGAAATGAATTGAATGATTGATCTAGGTGAAGCACTTATCTTGAAGAATAACTTTGAATTCTTCATTGAATGTTTTCTTTCTACCAAATGATCTCCAATAGTCACTAGAACTTAAACTCCATCATTATCTTGAGCTTGGTCTTGATTTTCAACTTGAGTACCAAATGTGTGCCAAATGCACTCCGCAATCCAATGACCTTGTACTCATTTATTCCATGCTTCTAGCTCTCCTCTAAACCAAACTTAGGTTCCCCAATTTCTTATAACCATGATTCCAACTTGAGGACCTTTCAATCAAAGTGACTTGATTTATCCAATGATTGTCACTTTTAAGGCAGATTCTGTACACTTTAAAGGATAATCCATAACTCCCAATGTACAGCTCCAATGACCATGAAATTTGGTGGAGATGTGCTTCACTAAGTCATCTTGCAGCTTATAAAGATTTTAACTTCATTTGACATCTCAATTACTACCAGATTTCAGATTTCTCAAACATCTACATGCTGAAAACTGCTGCACTTGTGTTGACAAGATCCACTCGAAAACCAAAGTATCTTTTATCCAATACTATCACATCTATGCTCCAAGAAGGGTCTAAGTCTAAGATTTTCAAACTTGATAGCCACTTCCTCTAAAACTTAATTTGATTCAAGCTATGGAAAAACAATTCGCTTGTGGGGAAAGACAATGCAATCAACCAAGTGACCAAGGAAAGCATTTTCTTTATATGATGAATCCACTAGTAGGATAAAACTTTCTAACCATTTGCATTGTTGTCTCATTCTTGAACTAGATTATTTCCATGAGCTTCACAAATTTGACTTGAACAAATTGATTTGCCTATCCTTTCCAAGTTTGGTTCAAAACCCTTTCTAAGCTTCTTCACAAGCATGAAGTGATTATCTTATCAAGGTAGTGCTTGTCACTTATAGGCAATCCAAAAAATATCAAGTATTTGGGTTTACTAGCTCATGAACAACCTCATAGACTAACCACTAGATCAAACAATCATACAAGCAATAGTGGTAGGCTATGAA
>OAMR01000143.1:2171970-2215880 GCA_900205405.1 Echinochloa crus-galli | reverse complement strand
GCGGGAGGCACGGCGGAGGCACGGCCGGGAGGCACGGCGAGGAGGCCGGCGGGAGGCACGGCGGAGGGCGCGGCGGGAGGCGCTGCGAGGCGGCCGCCGGAGGGCGCGGCGAGGTGGGCACGCGGTGGCCGGGCGAGGCGGCCACCGACCCATTTGTGGCTGTCTCTTATACACATCTAGATGTGTATAAGAGACAGGCGGCCGGCAGCCTCACCAGCGAGCAGGCGGCCGGCGCGGCGGCGAGATCTTTTTTTTATTTTTTTTAAAATATTTTTGCCGTGGGCCTTTGCTGCACACGGCAAAGGCTTTGCCGTGTGCCCGATAAATGGCCCACGGTAAAGTCGGCTTTGCCGGCCGGCGTTTACCGTGTGCCCTTTGCCGTGTGCAGCACACGGCAAAGCTTTTGCCGTGTGTAATAGTGGCTTTGTCGTGTGCCGCGGGCACACGGCAACTGTGTCGATTCCGGTAGTGTATGGATCCATTCCGAGATATTCTTCTTTCTCATCTCTTCATTTCTTGACCTTTTCCAGATTAATTCAGATGGTTTTATAGTCGACCAATGAAAATTTGACTACTCTATCCATAGTCGACCGAGGGTTGTAATAAATTCGATTTTCCTCTCCTCCTTTCATACCATAAGAGCGTACGTGTGCAATGATCTCCTGCAAGCATGTCCAACACTGGTACGTACTATAGTAGAGAAACATTGTTATGACACATTTTCTGATGTTTGAATTGAAAGGCATGACCTGTAAGCTCATGCGTTTGCCTTACAGGTGCCGGCTCCTTTCGGCAAGCCAAACTAGCTACACACAACGCCGGTTGCATCGTTCCACCGCTGCAACCACCGCCAAGCGTCATGCATTATTCCGCCGTCCGGAAAGTGGAAACTCGTATGCTGGCTTTAGTCAGATCATGCGTTGATCCCACGAGAACGACGTCTCGATCTGCTGTTATTCAGAGGTATATACGCACAAGCTTGGAGCGAAATTTGTACACGTACGTGAGTTCAAGTACTGGACTTGTCAGTTGAAGTCGTAGCTGCTAGATAGTTTCAACACAAAATCCCACTCGTGTACTACTTTGTCAGTTGAGCGAAAAAAATCGCATGTTCCCCACGGTTTTCGTGGCCAACGACTTCACTTTTTACCAGCAGCCATTTACTTAGAAACATATTACTTTCTATGTACCACGAGGAGTTCAAGTGTTCAACATCCTAGATAATTCAAGTCAAAAGAGTACGTTGAATTGAAGCTAGCGAGCTAGAATCTCTCAGGAGAAGCTAGCTGCAACCCTACGACGTTGTCGACGACCAGCTGCTTCATTCTTTACTTGTTACTACGTACTTTGATTTACTTAGGTAATCAGATCAGGGTATACCTTTTCTTCATTAGTAGGATGCATGGTCAGCGTTAGCTGCTCGTTTAATCTGGGTGATAGTAATTACCAGTAGCATGCAATGGTTCATCAGATGCAAACGTTGACTACTACGTACTCCGTACATACATATACTGTACTCGGTCGATCTCCCGCGAAGTTTCTTACCTACGACAAAGTCAACTACTTGATTGTTACTAGCTTGCAACAAAAAGAAGGCATGGTCGTAGGTGGAGAATTCCACACTACCGTGCTTGACTGCTTGGTAAATATCTATATGGATGATGCATGCATATACGTGAGTCAAATTCATCAAATTACATTTACCGGCCGTGTGGTAATTTTGACGGATATATATACTACATATTTGACTGATGAATAGCGAACTCCCTTGTTCACAAAGGCGTTTTATATGCATGCATGCATGCGCCATCATCGCTTGTTCACATCTGTTACGTCACGCCCGCGACTGCGAGCTGCAGCTGGATAGGTTCTTGGTCAGATACAGGTACTACGTACAGCCATATCATATAGTACTGTTGGAGGATTAATTACTTTGTATAATCACCGTGAATGATTTTCGATCGATTGGTCGTCTCAAACTCTCGATGGCAGGAAGACTTTATACAAAAATAAAAGGGCCATAGCATATATGAGTCAAATTACGTCAAGGAAAATAATTAATATCTTTCAAGGCAAAAAGTTTTTTTGTGAAGAAACAAAGGTACCTTACCTTTGTTTCACTACCATAGAAAAAGTTTTACAGATAGTTCGGAGCCATATCTTGTAATAATCAGTTTCCAAACCAGTTGTGGTAATAATGGGTTTTGTGGTAATCAAGCATTACAATAAAAAACCATTGTAAGAACCATTTGTAATAACTACAACAAATGTATATACCAATTTTGTAAATCCTTTTTCTAAACTTCTCTGGCAATAAAATGATTGGTTTGGCTAATGATAACCTTAGTCATAAGATTATAAGACTTGTTTCATGGGTGTAATTTGATATTTTGAATTGTTTATATATTATTCTTCTATGTGGATTTGATTTAGGACTACTGATACAATAATGTTCCAGAGTCTTTGATTTGAATGTAGGATTTATTTAACGATATTTTGAATAAAAATTCAATTAATGAAGGTAATCTACATTGCCATTTCAAGTTTCAACAATGCCTGGTGAATTGCAAACTCTGCTTTTTTGCTCTCTTCAGAAAAAAAGTAAAGTATCAAACACCTCAATCTAAGAAATGCTATCTATTGCTCTAGGATTAGCATATATAGCACAATATGAGGTAGAATTTGAAATTTGTGTTACAGTCTAATAGTGATCAATAAAACGATTTGGTTGAAGCAACTGCATGCCCAAAGCCATTGCATTACTTTACCGTTTAGAATTCATGAATTCTTGAAGGAATTTCTTAGCAGCCATTCCATTTCACCAGAAATCGGACAAACAAATGCAAAAAATAACTGTAAAAAACCCGGGGTTTGCTGAGTGCCCCAAGCACTCGGCAAACCCTAAAAAACACTCAAGTGCCCGACAAAAAGCACTCGGCAAGGCGACTTTGCCGAGTGTTTTTTGTCGGGCACTCGGCAAAGATTTCCGGCGCTCGGCATTAAAAAGCACTTAGGCGGCGCGGAGACGGCCGCGACCGTTTGCGAGTTTTTAACGGGGGCTTTGCTGAGTGTTGCACTCGGCAAAGCCTCCCAGGTTTGCCGAGTGTCTGCGCCAAGACACTTGGCAAAGGAACGGGGTTTGCCGAGTCTTTGAGCACTAACCCTCGAGAAATATTTAACACTCGGCAAAGGCCTGTCCAAAAAATGACAGAAATAACCTAGCTGTTTGCCGAGTGTTATTGCCAAAACACTCGGCAAAGCGATAATTCTGCCCCTGTTTTTATCGCTCGGTCGCGTATGATATATACGATAATAAGCATATATATGCAATATTAAGCATCACAGACAATTCATATATAGACATCGACCTTCCACAACCATAATTCTGCAATAAACGCCTTATGAAGTTAGACAACACATACAAGTCACTATGTATCCATAGATTCACAAGTACACTCGTTCACAACGACACAAAGCCACCAAACATTCACAAACGACTGCAACTCACTGAGGAGGGGATGGGAACATCATGCGACCCCTCCGCGACAGACCTTCATCTTGAGGCGCGTCATTTGACACCACCAAGCCAGGATTCTACACAAAAGTGAACATTTTTCATGTGTGATACAAGCTTGCAGTTCTTTTACACTCTCTCTCTTCTTAATGAAGGATAGATATATATATATATTGGCCATAATTATTTCTATCTTAATTATTTCAACAAAGAATCAAACATCTCAGTGCAAAATCCTTACATACATATAAATGTGTTCTATATATACTTGCATATATGCTACTCCCCAACCATCTCTCCCTTGATGATCTCGTTGGTCGTCTTCTTGATGAGCTCCCACGCACTCCTGACGTGCCTCTCCTCCTGCAGCGACGACCCCACCGTGAACCGCAGCACGAACTTACCGCCGACCACCGTGTGCGCCAGGTACGCCTTCGCCGTCCTATTCAGCCGTTCCATGAGCTCCCGGTTGGCCTCGTCAGCGTCCTCCTCTGCCATGGCGCCGCCGCCACGGGGCTTGATCCTGAAACAAACAAGCGCGAAGTTCCTCGGCATTTATTGATCGGTCGCGTATAAAGGACCCCCTCAAACAAACATCACAGACAGTTGATATATGTGATAATAAGCATCACAATCAGTTCATATATATAGACATCGACCTTCCACATGCGCAATAAACGTCTTAGGAATTTCGACAACATATACAAGTCACTAAACATCTATAGGTTGTACACTCAGTTCACAACGACACAAAGTCACCAAACATTCACAAACGACCGCAACTCCCTAAGGAGAGGATGGGAACAGCATGCGACCCCTCCACGACAGATCTTCATCTTGAGGCGCGTCATTTGCTGCCCCGAGCCAGGATTCTGCACAAAAGAGAACATTTTCCATGTGTGATACAAGATTTACGACAAAAACAAGTTCTCGAAGTAACAAACTAAAACTGATAGATATGTAACTGTAAGGTTTTAATGTTTACTCTCGAAAAAATACTCGGCAAAGGCTCGGACCAGCCACCGGCCTGAAGTGGCCAGCTCTGGCCGGCCTTGGCCAGCCCGTGGCCAGAGCCAGAGTTGGCCAGAGCTGGCCAGAGCTGCCCAGATCCGGCCGCGGCTGATAAGAGCTGGTCATTTAGAAATTTCTTTGGAACCATTCCATTTCACCAGGAACCGGACAATATATGCAAAAAAATAACTGTATTCCTTCCCTTGCAGTAATACCTCGAATTACATTCTCCCTTCTTAAAGGACATACATTAGCCTTAATTATTCCCACCTTAATTATTTCAACAAAGAATCAAACATCTCAATGCAAAATCCTTATATATATAAACCTATACGTTCTATATACTTGCATGTGCTACTCCAAAACCATCTCTCCGCCCTTCATGATCTCGGTGGTCGTCTTCTTGATGAGCTCCCACGCACTCCGGACATGCCTCTCCTCCTGCAGCGACGACCCCACCGCGAACCGCAGCACGAACTTGCCGCCGACCACCGTGTGCGCCAGGTACGCCTTCCCCGTCCTGTTCAGCCGCTCCATGAGCTCCCTGTTGGCCTCGTCGGCGTCCTCCTCCGCCATGGCGCCGCCGCCAAACCACGGGGCTTGATCCTGAAACATACAAGCGCGAAGTTCCTCGGCACGACGACCTCGAACCTCTCGTCGGACCTGACATTTTCCTCGAACATCTTGGCCATGGCGACGTCGCTCCGGATGTGCTCCTGGAGCTTGGCGGCGCCGTAGGTCCTCATGACCATCCAGAGCTTGAGCCCTCGGAAGCGGCGGCCGACGCCGACCTGCATGTCCTTGAGGTCGGTGACCTCGCCGGATTCGCTAGCGTCGTTCTTGAGGTACTCCGGGTTCGTCTCCAGCGAGCCGGTGAGCCGGTGGGCGTCGCGCACCCACAGGCAGGTGCAGTCGAGGCAGGTCATCAGCCATTTGTGCGGGCTCATGCTGATGGAGTCGACGCGCTCCACGCCGTCGAGGTGGTGCCGGAACTCCGGGCAGATGCACGCGCTGCCGGCGTAGGCGGCGTCGATGTGGACCCAGGCGCCGAACTTCCTCGCCACGTCGGCGATGGCGCCGACGGGGTCGACGGCGTTGGAGGAGGTGGTGCCGACGGTGGCGCAGATGTAGGTTGGCACGAGGCCGGCGGCGGCGTCGGCGTTCATGGCCTCGAGGAGCCTCGCCGGGTCGAGGCCGTAGTCGGTGTCGGCGGCGGTGGAGATGGACCTGATGTTGGCCGGGTCGAATCCGGCGAGGCGGCACGCCTTGAAGAAGGTGGAGTGGGTCTGGTCGGCGGCGTACACGGCGAGGCGCGGCAGCGCGGCGACGCCGTCAGAGCCGATCCGGCGCAGCGCAGCGTCGCGGGCGGAGACGAGCGTGACGAGCATGGCCTCGCTGGTGGTGCCGAGGATCACGCCGCCGCCGGTGCCGCGGGCGCCGCCGCCGCCTCCGGCGCCGGCGGCGGTGCGGTGCATGAAGCTCGCCGGCAGGCGGAGGAGCTGGGCGAGCCAGTCGAGGGCGAGGACCTCCATCTCGGTGGCGGCGGGGTTGGCCTGCCAGGTGAACCCCACGGTGTTCATGGCGGAGGCGATGAGGTCGCCGGCGATGGCGGCGGCGCTGTTGGTGGAGGGAAAGAAGGCGAAGAAGTTGGGGCTGGCCCAGTGGGTCATGCCGGGGACGACGGCAGCCTGGAGCTCCTTCATGGTGACGTCGAAGGGGGCGGAGGAGGTGGGCGGCGCCGCCTGGAGCTGGGGCTGCAGGTACCCCGGCTTGACGGCGGGGAGCACGGGGAGGGACTCGACGGACTTGTAGTAGTCGGAGATGAAGTCGACGGCCTTGTGGAGGTAGGCGCGCACGTCCTCGGGGTTCAGCGGCTGGAATGATCCGGAGTCGTCGCCGAACACGGAGAAGGCGGCCGGGTTCGTGTCCAGGCTGCCCATGGTCTTAATTTCTCTTGAGATGAAGAATGTGATGGATGGAGCTGTACGTGGACGAAATGAAGCTTGCTAGCTAGGGACGACGGAGCAACCAGGAAGCTTAGGGCTATGGAAATCGAGCTCTGAACTCTTTGTTGAGAGCTAGCTGGTTGCTTGTTTGCTACCTTGGTTGCTTGGTGAGGAGAGCTATGGAGTGCTAGGGTTTATATACAGAGAGAAGGGACGGGAGGGAGACAGTCGAGAAGCGGCGTGGCGAAGCTGGCGTTGGATAGGTCATGTGGTACGACGTTGGAGCGGCCGGCGACTTTTGTCATGGCAACGGAAGTCAAGCAGCAGCTTGGGTGATGAACTCAGTCGAGCCCGCTGAATTGGGAGTCCAATGCAATTCGGATCCGGATGCATGGATGCATGGCATGGCGCCCGTTACAAATTGAAGCCGCACCCACGTTGGCACGTGCGGGAATAAGGCATCACTATTAGAGAAACCATCATCACAAACGGCACCAAAAACCGTTTGTGATACCCTCATCACAAACGGTTTTTGAAGAACCGTTTGTGATGGAGGCCATCACAAACTCTAAGTTTGAATATTCTCAAATTTGAAATTCAAATTTCGTAAACGGCCTCGGATGAAAAAACGGTCAACATGAAAGTTGTAGATCTCGACAAGTCATGAAACTTTGTAGTTGACAACTTTGTCATTTGAAGTCATTTAGTTGCTAGATCTAAGTTTGAATATTCTCAAATTTGAAATTCAAATTTCGTAAACGGCCTCGGATGAAAAAACGGTCAACATGAAAGTTGTAGATCTCGACAAGTCATGAAACTTTGTAGTTGACAACTTTGTCATTTGAAGTCATTTAGTTGCTAGATCTAAGTTTGAATATTCTCAAATTTGAAATTCAAATTTCGTAAACGGCCTCGGATGAAAAAACGGTCAACATGAAAGTTGTAGGTTTCGAAAAGTTAGGAAACTTTGTAGTTCAACAGATTTTGATTTGAAGTCGTTTAGGGCCTCAAACAAGCAATTTAAACTCGGTCTGGTATAATATGATAGGAGTCGGAACGCTACACACTCACAAGTGACAATGAGGTGCAGTGGTACGGGAGTGCTCGCGCGAGGGAGAGGTCCCCGGTTCGAATCACGCCGGCCGCGAAGCGCGCGAACTTTGCGCGAAAAAATGGCGCGACTTGACACTGAGTGGCCGGTGGCCCTCCCCAAATGAAAAAATGGCGCGAAAAAATGGCTTGAGTGGCCGGTGGCCTCCCCAAATGAAAATAAATTTTTTCCCCTATTGTTTTCGTATTTTTTGGGTTTATTTCGGAAGAAGGAAATCACAAACGGTTGGAAAAATGAACCGTTTGTGATGGGAGCATCACAAACGGTTCTTGAACCGTTTGTGATGCCCCGAGCATCACAAACGGAACATCACAAACGGTTCGGAAAACCGTTTGTGATGGCTCTTCCGAACCGTTTGTGATGTTGCTTCCTGGAGTAGTGCATGCATGGCGACGTCCAAGTTGTGCGGTCGCGTGTCGGGAAATAAAATTGCCTACTGTATTGACGAAGATGCTAACAGCTGTACTACGACACAACGGCCAATTGGTGTTTGAAACGCATGTGCCTCTACTAATGAATACTCCCGTTTGTGATGGGAGCATCACAAACGATTTTTGTGATGCCCCGAGCATCACAAACGGAACATCACAAACGGTTCGGAAAACCGTTTGTGATGGCTCTTCCGAACCGTTTGTGATGTTGCTTCCTGGAGTAGTGCATGCATGGCGACGTCCAAGTTGTGCGGTCGCGTGTCGGGAAATAAAATTGCCTACTGTATTGACGAAGATGCTAACAGCTGTACTACGACACAACGGCCAATTGGTGTTTGAAACGCATGTGCCTCTACTAATGAATACTCCCTCCGTTCTAAAAACCTGACGTTTAGGACAGCGATACGGTCTTCAAAATTCAACTTTGACCTCTTGTTATTCTAAAAATATTTATTAAAAAGTGATATATATATATATATACTTTTATGAAAGTATTTTTCACGACAAATCTATTCTTATAGTTTTCACATTTGTAAACTCAACAATTTAAAAGTTATTGATGATTTATATTCCCAATGTTTGACCCAAACCTTATCCTAAACGTCAGGTTTTTCACAACGGAGGGAGTAACTAGTATAAAGCCTTAGTCACATATCAAGCTAGTATGCATAATTTATATATGAATTCTATTAATGTTTTTATATATCATAATTTGTACTCCCTCCGTCCGGGTTTGATCTACGTATTAGGAAGGAAAAAAAGTCCAAAATTAATATGTGTATTTGTTGTTGGAGTCTGTTCCGTCTTGCACTGATTGGACATGCCTGTTTGGTACTCGTAACCTATTAAATGCATGCATTTTCCAGGCCAATAAGTTTTTGCATGCTAGGAGAGATTAATTTCTCCTTAGTCTGTGTGCTGCTCACTTATATGCATATCAAAGGTGGATGGAGGGAGTATATAAATTGCATTAATGTCTTTTATATTTGTTTCTAACTCGATCTCTACCATTCAAAAGTTTTGAACCATAGACTACTCCAATCCTATAAACTATACGTAAGAATTATATATTATAGAAACTATAAATTGCAGAGTATAAAGTGCTATACTTAAATGCAAAACAAAAAGCAAGAGAAATAATATCCTATGCTGGCCAGGGGAGGGGCAGAGGTGGAGGTGAAGGGACGGAGTGTGGGAGTCAGGAGGCGGTGGTGGCACGGCAGCATATATAGACCGCAGCGCGGCACGGTGTAGAGACGAAGGCGCGGGACGGAGGAGGCGGTGACGGCGGCCTGTGGAGGAGGCTGCATCAACCAATAGATGCGGGGCAAGGCGGCCGGTGGGTGCAGGGGACGTCGAGATAGTAAGGTGCCGCTTGGGCTGAGAGAGCGAAGCTTGCCGATAAGCAGTGGCGGGGCTGGAGACAGAAGCTAGGAGGTTGATTTCCTCCTTTTATTCTCTCCTCCTTTTCTTCTCCTTCTTGCTTCTTTTCTTCCTCCTCCCCTTCATCTATGGCTAAAAAATTTAGAATAAAGGACGAAACAGAAATAAAGGAAAAAAGGAAATAAGAGGGATATCATGGACAATTCATATTTTCTACTCATCAGGAGAAACCATTTTACCTAACGTTTTTCCATCTAGAGAAGTCGTAGGCTGAAAAAAAAACTACTACATTGTAGAAGCTACAGTGAAGTCTTTTGAGAGGAGCCCTTATTATAGCATTGCCTGGGCTTTACTTGATACACACAGACTAATTACCTAGTAATTTATATTAAAGGTCTAATCTACCACTAAAGAAACCCTTAGTTTCCCTGATCTTCATTATAATCACTTTGGTTGGTGGAAAACGGCTTTGGCGGAAGAGCCCCTAAAATCAAGGTGATTGGAGCCGTCTGACAACCGATCGGGGGATCCCGGAAGACTGGCTTGCTTGTTGTCCTTGTCTAGGAAGGAGGGGTAGAGGTGGAGGTGACGACATAGGGCGGATCAAGGTGAAGGCATGAGGGCATGGGACATAGGAGGTGTTGGTGGCACGTGCGGCGGCATAGACCGCAACGCGGGGTGGAGATGAAGACACGGGGTGGAGGAGGAGGCAGTGGTGGTGGTTGCGTCCTGGGGTGGAGGCTGCAACGATAGCCAATGGACGCAGGGCAAAGCGGCCGGTGGGTGCAGCGGAGGTCAGACACCAAGGTGGCGGTCGAGCTGAGGGGGAAGCTTGCCGATAAGAATAGAGAGAGACAGATAGAATGTGAAACAAATGAAATGAAAAAAGAAATTGAGGAAAAAAGAAAAAGAAAAGAAGCTGGATATTATGGACATTTCATATTTTCTACTAATTAGGAGAAACTATTTTACCTAACGAAGCCCTAGCAAAAAAAAAACTACGTTGTTGGAGAAGCCATAGGTGAACTCGTTTTTGGAGGAGCCGGAGCCCCATCAGACGAATCCTTACAGTGCAGCATTGCCTGGGCTTCACTCGGGACACACAGGCTAATTTCCTACTCCGTAGTAATTCACATTAAAGGTCTAATCTACCACTGATGAAGCCCTTGTTTCCCTGATCTTCGATATAATCACTTTCGTTGGTGGAAATTTCCAAATCTATGTAGCAACACCCAGTCAAGCTTCATCAATCTTTGTGTTGACAAGTGGACGTGTCCGGACCCCAGGGAAGGTCCTAGTTGTAAGGACAACTCCAGAAATTAAAACTAGTTTGTTCTGGAAGATTATTTTTTCCCCATGGCCTGCTCAGGCACAAAACATATGAGGGTGCTTGGATCAAAGGGACTAAAATTAGTCTGACTGAAATTAGTCTCTTTGAGAGGCTAAAGTTCCAAGCATCCCTGACTAAAGAGAGGCTAAAACTAGCCTTGAGACTAAAATCCTTTAGTCAGGGGAACCCCTACTAAAATATGGATTAGTCCTCTCTCTCCTCATTTAACTCCCCTCATTTAACACAGACCATCCCCCCTATTCGCTGGCGCGTGTGGGAATGCGACCTGGGCCATAGAGGATTAGAGGAGAGGGAGAATAATACACTATGTCAGGAATCCTTATTAGCGACGCGTCTAGACAGTTAAAGGAGACGCGTTTTTTACGCGTCACTAAAGATGCGTCTCTAATGTAACGTCAAAGGAAACGTGGATTTTACGCGTCACTAATGACTGACATATTGGAGACGCGTGTTCAGTGACCCGCGTCACCAAAGACGGTCATTGGAGACACTGTCTAAGGTGAAACGCGTCTCCAATAAGGTCATTGGAGACGCGGTTTGTAGACCCGCGTCTCCTACAACCAGTTATAGGAGACGCGTTTTACCAGCAAAGTGTCTCCAATGACAAATTAAAAAAACAAAAAAAAAAATAAAACATCCTATATACATCACAAATACACTTTTTTATCCATTATATACATCATAGATAACATGCTTTTTCCATTGTATATTTATATACATCAAACTTCAGAACTATTGGTATCAACAACTCCACACACTTTTCACTAATGCAACATTTCTAATAGCAATCAACAACTCCACACACTTTTCAGACGTATCAACTATTGGTATTCAGGAAGCTTTGATTTCACCAAGATTAGAAGCACTAGAACTGCATTAGTGAAAATCTTGAAGTAGGGAAGACCGTCCTTGTTTAGCATGTGTACCCTGCATCAAAGAAATCCAATATAAGAACGACCAAGCAAATGGGGCTTGCAAATCTGAGAACTCATCAAGGAAATGAAAAAAAATGTCTACTGAACACTTGACATTTATTAACTGATTGGCTAACCGAGTACAATCCTTGCACAGTTGCAGTATCTCAAGGAAGAACAAACATATACAGGATAGAGCATAAAAAGGATGGAGTTGATATTGTATTCAATAACATGAACAAACCTCACTATTTAAGAAAGTTCTCCATAATCTTGTTTCACATTCATTAGCTTTCCAAGGGTGAAAACTGCAGCAGTAATCCAATAACAAATGATTATGCAGAGATACATGATATGCAGAAAAAAATAATGTAGAAATCTTTATGGGGAACTATGAAACAGTGAACTATTATTTGGCCTTGGATAGAACTACTGAATTTGATGCTACAAACAGCAGAACTGATCTTCCTACTAAAGAAGCGTGCTTAATAGCTCTTACCAGTCCCTCCAAAAAAGTCCTCCTAAAAATAGCTTTTACCGATAATGAAGAACAAGACCAGGGACCAAGAATTATACTATTATTCAAATACTTACAGGGAAATTGAGTACTGTTGCAGGACCCCAGTATTTGAGAGCTGCAAGGTTGTACGCACAAGCAGCTGCCTCAGTATCATAGGCCGGCCCCTGCAGATCATAGACAATTAATTGGACGAAAATAGACGAACAGATTCCAGTACACGTGCTTCCTAACAGGACAGCAACAAAGTTTCGGGTATAACTCCCAAACCACCATTCAGATTTCGGTGAAACCACCACAAGTTTCGCTATTGGGTTAGGTTGAGATTCCTGGCCAATTAATTCCAGAAATTCACAAAAGAAATCAGTTTAATTGGTTTGACATAACCAAAATTGGTCTGCAGGTTACGTGAACCTTCAACTGAAATCCTTCCTTCTATGCTCTGATTGGTGGTTAGCATATCCCTAGAATGTCACAAATTTGCAAAGAATTTAGATGAAATTAACGAAACCTAACCTTCTCCTTTCCAACCCTTGCTCCACTGTCCGTGTATTCGCCTCCCTGCTGCTTCTTCTTAAATCGTGCAGACAACTGCAACAGGCCATCCAAGAATTTAACATCCAGACACCCAATCAAAGACAGTCGCTGCCTACAACCAAATCAGTAAGTTACTTTAATATTTCACTAATGACTAGTTTAACATCAATTGCTCTAGATATTAGAGAATCTCAGTATAGCTGCAGAGGATTGGGATAAAATTTCCAAGAAAATTAACAATAAGAGTGGAGAAAGGCCAAGGTTGTACTTGACCATGCCAGACCGTATAGGCATGTAAACCAGCACCAGTTCTCTCAAATCATACTCTCAGACATAAACACCAGTAATCTATGGTGTTGCAAACAGGCATCTTACTTTGGGCCCAGCAGCATGGCTGCACATGAAGAAATCAAATACTGATAGACCCCTGTTCTCTTAAGCTACAGTCTGCAGGTGAAATTTAACCACTAGTATATCACCAGCAATAGCCCTAAGCACCGAATCCTCACCTGGAAGGGCCATACGTGGGACCCCTCGATCCCCTTGAACGCGTTTCTAATCCGCTCCAGCCTCCGCTGGAGACTGGAGGGGGAGGGGAGGGGAGGGGGCGGCGGCTGCAAATGGAGGGGGCTGCAGTTGCGAGTGCGAGCACAGAGGAGAGGGAAGGGTAACCCTAACGCCGCCGGCTGCGCGGCGCGTACTTGTTGGGCCGGCTCAAAGGCCACTGCGGCCCAGGCCCAGGTTGTTCATGAGTTTTACTTCGCCCCGAATTGTACCAGTCATAGGAGACACGTTTTAAACATCCGCGTCACCAATATACCTAGTTATAGGAGACGCGTATTCGTCTGGACGCGTCTCCTATATCTGAGGCAGTCATAGGCGACGCGGCTCATTAAGAAGTGTCGCCTATTAAGGTACATAGGAGACGCGTGCTACCTCTGCAGACTTATTGGTGACGCATCTGGTCAATCCGCGTCGCCAATGACTTATTGGTGACGCGTCTCAGTTAAGTGTCTCCTATTAGCGTGTCTTTTTTAATGAGTTTTTACATAGTGATAAATGCTCATTTAGTCTCTTTAGTATTTGGATCCAAGCATGGGTGAGGCTAGCAAGTTTTAGTCCCACTACTTTTAGTCATGGAACTAAAACGAATCCAAGCACCCTCTGCTACCGCTCGTAGCGTAGTCCTTTCTTCCAATTGTAGGTGCTTTGCTTTCTTTGAATCATCCGGCTCTACATACACCGAATCTAGTTTCCCCAGAGTCGATTATTTCATACACTACAGTACTAATGTAGGTCAAAATTAAACCTCCGGAACCATATGCATGCATGCAGAGGTAGCATCATGCATGCACAATAATCGAGCTGGGAAAATAGAGTATATAATCGACACGTACGTGCACGGTGCACCGCGTCACGATCACCAACAACTCAACAAAACAACGAACCTGTCCACATAAATAAATCGGCACAAATAACGTGCAGCTAGCTAAGGAGTACAACTTCACACGTGGCGGCCAGCACTTTTGACTGCTTTATTAGATTCATATATACAAATTGAACTGAATATAAACTCAGATGCAAGCTGCTGAATTGACCCATTGTCTGCATCTACTCTCCTTTTGGTCACAGCAAAATGTCCAGTCGCCCAGATTGCGTTCGACGCCTGCAATCCTCAGCCGGCCGGGCGACACGGCGTCGTCAATCGAGAACTCGCGTCTCAGCGAGATTTAGCTGCGGCAGGAAACGCATGCAAATTCAGGTTAACTTTCCTACGTGCGTTCATAGATCTCCATCGTTTTCTGTGCTCACCAACGTCAAGGGTATAGTACGTAGTACACGAACTGGTTTCAGTTTATTCCATGCGTTGATCACATGTGTGTTTGTGTTTTAACACACCTTACACCTAGCTGTCAATCCAGTGAACGATAGATGACACAAGCTAGTGTCACTGTGAATATGTCTGCTAATTCTAGACTTCTAGGTTCGGTCGTTTGGACGTATATGTGTACGAAACTAGCACAGTTACGAATGTATCGTCTCCTCATAGTTCATATTTCCAACGGCGAGAGTTCAAGGCAGCTTATCAATCGGCAGGTTCTCCGTTATTTCGAGTCTTCAACTCAGTATAAGTGTACTCATGTTTACTATTCTTTTATAGTGGTAGGTGACAAGCCCATCAACAATGTATAAGCTACATGCAGTGACTTCTTCAATATCAAGATATGCCAACTAAATTTCTCAGATTTGTTCACAACAGTAGAGCGAATATTCTGCGTGTATATACACGAGTGTCTACATCTTTACCGTCTTCGAGTAAGATGAAGTGCGTGAACTTTGCCTGAGCAAAGATCCGGCCGTATGGGAAAGCGTTTGTTGACCCGTTTGCCATGCATTCCCAACATTTTGCGTTTCCAACTTTACTTTCAAAATGTCCTCCAAAGGTTAAGCAAACAACTTTAGTTTGGCTCTGAACACTTCACCAGTCCTGAGTTGATTCAAGTCAAAAGTGTGCATTCTAGTCATCGAGCTGTACCCTACGATCTGACGGACATCTCGTCGTCGATCAGCTGCTGGATCCGATCCTTAATTTGTAGTAACTGACCGGACTACATGTTATTCTTCATTACCCTGCTGCAGCGCCGGTAACAGCCTAGGAAAATACCAGCAGGGTATGTTCATCGATCTTCAACAGGCAGCGAGAGAAATTTCTTACCGAAAAAACATCACTTTTTTACTACTCGACTACAGGAAACCGGCTGTTTGCCGAGTGCCTGCGGCACTCGGCAAAGCCCCAAAAACTCTCGGCAAAGCTTTTGCCGAGTGTAACACTCGGCAAAGCCGAGTCGGCATATCTCGTGTCGGCAAAGGCAGTGTTTGCCGAGTGTCGGATGTCGGGCACTCGGCGAAGCCTTTGCCGAGTGCGAAACCAGACACTCAGCAACATAAAGCACTAACAGACGGCCCCCTAACGGAAAGGCACCGTCTGAGGCCGTTTGTGCGTTTTAACGGGGGCTTTGCCGAGTGCTACCCTCGGCAAAGCCCCCACTCTTTGCCGAGTGTCGCCCTAACAGGCACTCGGCAAACATGTGTCTGGACCAGGCCGGCCCATCTGTTTGCCGAGTGTCTGGGGGGCCACACTCGGCAAACAGGTGACAGCCAGCAGGGCAGCAGGCCAGCCAGGGCCGCCTTTTGCCGAGTGTTAAAGCCAAAACACTCGGCAAAGGCCAGGTTTGCCGAGTGTTAAAGACAAAACACTCGGCAAAGGCTGTCCAGAAATGACAGAAACAGCCTCTTTGCCGAGTGTTTTGGCTTTAACACTCGGCAAAGCATGTCTTTGCCGAGTGTAACACTCGGCAAAGCCCCTATACCCCCCTATTTCCATTCTTGTGCCACGTCATCTGTTTCACGGATTTCTCGGTCATGTAAAGCCGCTGGATCCTCGGTATTGGAGGAAGGTACCGTAGGATCTTCGCGGGGATTGTGGTCTGCCGAGTGTTCCCATCACCAGAGTCTACCTCCACGAATCTAGACTTTTCGCACTTTGGACAGTATTTTGCTTCAGCATATTCTTTCCTGAATAAGATGCAGCCATTCGGACAAGCATGTATCTTCTCATACGGCATTTTGAGAGCTTCAAGAAGCTTCTGTGAGTGGTACATGCTCTTTGGCAGAATGTGACCTTCCGGAAGCAGGCTACCAAAAACGGACAGGATGACATCAAAGGCATCTCGACCCAAGCTAAACTGGGACTTGACGGCCATCAGTCGTGCAATGGCATCCAGTTGAGAAACCCGGGTATGCGAGTGAAGTGGTCGTTGTGCAGCTGACAACATTTCATAATAAGCCTTTGCTGATGCCTCCGGCTCCTCCTCCCCCCAGGTCCATCATCGATGTGTGCTTCGCCGTAGTCATGTAACACCCAATCCCGGCCTCATCATCAAAAGTCTGGATGCGCTGCCTCACGACCTCATCTCTTGCACGATCGGCCTCACCATGGTACGTCCAACGGGTATAGTTCGCCATAAATCCACTCTTGACGAGATGTTTACCCATGACCTCTCGTGTCTGGCGTTTACGGTTCCCGCAAACCTTACATGGACAGAAAGTGGAATCCACTCTTGCATTGGCAAAAGCTTGCTTCAAGAAACCATCAGTCTTGATAATCCATTCATCGGACAAATCACCCTTAATTGACCATCCAGTGTACATCCAGTCACGGTTATCCATCCCTTTACGTACATATATATCATATCATCACCGAGTAAAAGTTTAAAGACAAAAACTTTTCTACCGGATGCTTATATGTCTACTAGGTAAAGATAGGTCCTAATCCCACCCGAGAATGTGTAGACGGGCTAGTTTCCATGCTCTACTCGTATCCAAGACGGAATTTCGGCAGCACCTCCCCGCTGTTCTCCAAATACACGTCCAATTACGGAGATAGTGTATTCGGAGAACAACGGGGAGGTGATGCCGAAACTCAGCCTCGGTACGAGTAGAGCATGGAAACTACGTACCCATCTACACATCCTCGAGCTGCGTGGACATTCAAAAAGATACGGTTAGACATATGCAAAGATTCACATATTCACAACCGTATCTCTTTCGAACGGGAGACGCCTAACTAGGTTACGTGACACAGTTGTGCACAATCTTGGCCTGTTGTATTCAACTGTACAGTATGAATTCTTTGCCATGTTCTTTGCGTTTCCTAACTGTAAACAAGATGAAGGATCATCTTCCTCTTCTGCCTTGATATCGACAAAGGTAGAGATACAATATCTCCACATTTGTCGATACCAAGACAGAAGTAGGAAGAAGATTCTTCATCTTATTTACCGTAGGAAACGCAAGAACATGGCAAAAAAGCCACACGGTAAAGATAAATACAAGAGACGAGGGTTGTACACAACTTAAATATGAATCTACGAATTAAATGCTGAGGGGGTATGGTTTTGCATGTGCTCACCTACGGGCTCGACGTCGGGCGAGATCGTCGGTGATGCTCGTGTCGGTGCAGAAGGCGGGAACGGCTACGGGTCCCTGAAAAAAAGGAAATGTTGTCAAATGAAAAATTCGGCAGCACCTCCCCTGCACGGGGAGGTTTCTGAAACCCCAACCTGCAAAAAAAAAGGCACGAGGGCCGACATCCACATACACAAGGATATCCACGGCACGAAGGCCGACATCCACATACACAAGGATGCTGGACACGTGCCGCATCTTTGCCGAGTGTCTTTGACTCCACACTCGGCAAAGCAGGGGCCTCCCAAACGGCTGCGGACGGCCGCGGACGGCCGTTGGCGGGGGTGTCGCGTGACGAGCACGTGCGCCTTCTTTGCCGAGTGTCAGGTCAGAGACACTCGGCAAAGCTAATGTTTGCCGAGTGTCCATGGTCGGACACTCGGCAAAACTTATATTTGCCGAGTGTCCCATTTATACCGAGTGCCTTGCCCTGGACACTCGGCAAACGGTTTCTTTGCCGAGTGCCCGATATAATGCACTCGGCAAACGGCTGGACACTCGGCATATATCCGGTTTCCCGTAGTGCATTACTTATACCCTGGATCCGCTTCTTTATGAACCAATAATGATAACCATTATAAATCTCATGGAGAGCTACAGCTTTTTTAATTATCTCCAGCTGACTTTCTATAAAAATATCATAAGGTTCTAAAAGCGAACTGCAGCAATACAACCGTAGCGGATTCAAATTAACCAGCAGTGAGAACTGTTATAAATCTCATCGAGAGCTCTAACTTTCTTTTTATCTCCAGCTAAATCTGTACAAAAATGGTTCAAAAGGTTATAAAGGTCCTTAAAAGTGAAACCTGCAGCAATACAACCGTGTGAATAATAACGGTTAAAATCTCGTTGAGAGCTGCTCTCTCCGTTCCAAAATGTAGGTCGTTTGACTTTTTCTACCACAAGTTTGACCGCTCGTCTTATTGAAAAAAATTGTGAAATTATAGTCAAATTTAAGGCATTTTTGAAGGTTTTATATCAATAAAGCGAGTCAAATTTGTGGTGAAAAAGTCAAACGACCTGTATTTTGGAACGGAGGGAGTACAACTTCCGTATACCATTTATCTTCAGTTGAATATGTATAAAAAATATTTCAAGGTTCTGAAACTTAACCTGGAGCAATAGAATCGTGATGTTGTATTTTATGAACTAGCAATGATAACATTATTCCGGTTTGGATCGGAGCACCTCTAGCGCGTTTTGAGGGGCTGCCAAGGGGCAAGGGCTGTAAGAGAAAGATTCCCTGTAGCCACACGCTGGAGGAGGGGGTGCTCCGAGGCACCATGCTAGCACCGCTGCTCTACTTTGCACCCATTGCTCTAAATAAAATAATATTTATATTGCTTTTTCAGCGCCATGCATGGAGATAAGGTTGATATTTTATCTAGATAGAGCACTCCACCGCTTAGACTATACGTTGGACCAATTTCTTTCTCGTAGCACTCATATGACTTGTCGAGATGTCTACATTTTTTTGCCAGCCATACAATGGCCCTGCTCTTAATACGTGGTCGGCTAATTAACTTAGGTTTTGTTTAGTTCTAAACTTTAGTATCTTGTCAAATACATTCAACAATGCACATTCTATGCTTCAATGAAATGTTTTCATTCTTTCATGCCTATATAGCTCATAATTTCTTCATAACTTTCATTATTTCATGCGGAGAAGGGCGTAAAAATAATTTAAAAAATATCTAATGGGTCCGAAAAAATATGATAACTTCAAATGAACCAATCTACGTCGTCTATTGCCTATAGAAAAAGTTATGAACTCAAACTCTAATTCAACTTCACTTCGTTTCGAAATCCAGCTGTCTCCTTCTCAACTCTCTGAAACTTCCTATGGGGATATGCTCCGATTGAAAAGGGTCGTATATATAAACTTTTCGAAATCATCTCAACTTTTTCCCACGGGCTCCACATAAGATATAAAGAGCTTTTGACAAGTATCACTGCAAAAAAATAAAGTTGGAGCCCAAAAACATAAGTTTAAAAACTAAGGTCCCTTCTTTGCCTAGTGTTTACCAAGAAACACTCGGCAAAGGCAAGCTTCGCCGAGTGTGGCCCAGGAGACACTCGGCAAAGGCAATCTTCGCCGAGTGTTTCCTCGTGAACACTCGGCAAACCCACCAAGTTTAAAAAATTATTTTATGTTTGAATTTCAAGTTTTTTAAATTTTCAAACTTTTATGTTTGAATTCCAAGTTTTTTAAGAATATTTTCAAAATTTTCAAACCTTTTTACCGAGTGTCGTAGACATCGACTTCTCCTCAAAACAGATACAAGGACCCCATTATGGCTGTCTCTTATACACATCTAGTGCACGTGCCACCTCTTTGCCGAGTGTCGCCTGGAGGACACTCGGCAAAGCTTTGACCATCCAAACGTCCGCGGACGGACGTTTTCGCCCGCGGCACTTGCTGGACACGTGCCGCATCTTTGCCGAGTGTCTTTGACTCCACACTCGGCAAAGCAGGGGCCTCCCAAACGGCCGCGCAGCTGCGGACGACCGTTGGTGGGGTTGTCGCGTGACGAGCACGTGCGCCTTCTTTGCCGAGTGTCAGGTCAAAGACACTCGGCAAAGCTAATGTTTGCCGAGTGTCCGTGGTCGGACACTCGGCAAAACTTATATTTGCCGAGTGTCCCAGCTCTCTTGCCAGTCTCCTGTCTTCGGTACCAAACAAAACCAGGGAGTTGAACCAAAGTGCAGCCATGCGGCCAAGGGAAATTGCCGAGCTGTTGAGGTGACACTTGAGCACTTGACAGTGGTGAGCTTAAGATTTGTCTCGCAATTTTAAAAGAGCCTGATGGTGTCTATAGTGGTCAATCTGCGACTGATGGCAAGTGGTTTGACCCCAACCGTACCATGATCCGATCACGGAAAAAACCAGGAGCAAAACGACGCGACGGCGTCGATGGGCTACGGTGTTCAGGCGTTCAGCGTCGCCTAGTCTACGGCAGGTGTTTGGTGGTGAAAGACAGAGCTCATTCAATAATCAATTCTCAGTCCTGTGATTGGAACTTGACCAGACATTAGCACTACCAGGCCCTGTTTAGTTCCCTATCAAATCATCAAACTTTCAAAAATTCTCTCTCCAAACTTGACTATTCACCTATCACATCAAATCTCTCTCCTCATGCATGGAGAACTAAACGTGGGTAAATAAAAAAACTAATTATATTGTTTTGATGTACACGACAAGACGAATCTTTTAAGCCTAGTTAGGTCATGGTAGGACAATGTTTACCACAAACAAACGAAAAGTGCTCCGATATGACTTTTTTACTTCACTTTTTATCTTTTTCTAAGAACTAAACACCGCCAACTGGTGAATCGAAGAATGTTCTCGGCGCTCTGCAGCAGCTAGTCAATGTCCTCTTGTTCAGCGTGCATAAGTGAAGAGATAGAGATGGGGATCTGGCTATATTGGTATATTGCAGTGTCCATTGACTTGCTTCAGACTCCATCCACTTCTCATCTGCAGCAGCGTCAGTTCAGTTGTTGTCTCCATCGATCGTCGCCTGTTCTTCTTTTGGTCCGTTAATTGCACTGCACGCACAGTTACGTTGTTGGACCATGCGCTGCTCATAGTAGACCGGGCCAGCTACTTTTCCGTGTCCTCAAACCAAACCATGGAGATCGATAGACCTTTTTTTTAATAATGGATTTAAAATAAATCCGACCTTGACCCAAGAGGCTACGGCCAAAGTTTACACACTAGCAGCACCTCCGTCTGCTCACACTCATTGAATCAATATCAAAAGACACCATGAAAATGAAAGAGTTACAAAACAATCCTATTGCTAAATCTCCATCCATGGTAGGCGAAAAATACATTGCCAGCGCCTCCAACGTCTGACATGCTTTCCTTTATTGCATCCCTTCCTTGTTCACGCCGTTGTAGCTGCGCTCAAAACCGGAGCCAGTATGTCCCTCTGAAGAGTACCTGCAAGTAAGTTTTTATTGGGGATTTGTCAAAAACCATATCGTTCCTAATGAGCCATATAGCCCAACATAAAGCTGAGACACCGACTAACAGCTGGTTTTTCAACGTTCTACCCACCCTGACCAACCAGTTATTCAACATATCGTTAATAATACCGGGTGGTCGAAGATTAAAAGCTATTTGCACTGCCCTCCAGAGAAAGTGCGCCATATGGCAATCAAAAAAGAGATGCTGATTGTTTTCTTCCTTGGAACAGAAAGAACACAGTTTGCTTTCGTTCCAATTCCTTCGAGCTAAATTATTCTTTGTTAAAGTGACCCCTCGCTTTAAATATCACAAAAATATTTTTGATCTTTAATGGTATTTTCAACTTCCAAATTTTATTATCATCCTGTGCGTTGTCCCTATTAATAAATAAAGTGACGGGTACTGTCGTCTTAGTGTAGAGTTGCCCAACCAGTTGTCTTCCCAAAAACTGACTTGATTGCCGTCATTTAAATGGAAAGTGTCGAAACTGGTAAAAGTTTGCTTCACTTTCATTAGGCCCGCCCAAAAGTGAGACCCCTGGTGTACGCTCGACTTGTGTAATTGTTTTGGATCGTAAATATTTTTTTCTTAACATCTGTTGCCAAAGTCCATCCTCATTTATTAGTTTAATGGAAATTGTAGGTAATTTATAAATAGGTATATATGTATTTTGAGTTATTCAATTGCAGTGGTAGTAAATTACAAATGAGTACGGGGCATTTTGGATAATCGTTTCATAATTGCAGTTTTGATAGTGGAGTGTTTAGCTAACAATCCGTCTTTTTTCTGTTCAATTTATTTTTTTTCTTCTAACAAAACTACTGCAAGTTATCGATGTGATTTTTTTTCTTCATCAGAACAAATGGTTCAAAGTACTTCTGATTTCAGTCAAATTTCAGTACAATTCATACTATTAAAATTCAGATTCTGTCATATATTAAATTACCATAATATAGAGTCATCGACAGCGACCATGTTCGTGGCATTCTTAATTGGTCTTCGGCGCGGATCAGCGATGGTGCTAAATATTACTGCTAGAACAGAACAGGGGAGCGCTGAACTGGGAGGGAAAACGACAGTGAGAAATTAACCAAATGAGAAATAAAAACAGCCCAAACAAAATCTAAGGCCCATAAATGAAACAATTAAAATGAGACAGCCCAGAACAATTTGATGAGAGAGAACCAAGCCACAGTATTTCTGGGCCTGTTCGGTGAGATTCTTAATAGGCCGTTTGGGCTAAGTTTTGGGTAAGATATCTCTTTAGGTGAACGCCTTAACTGGCACAAGATGGCCAACTTGTTAGTCTTCAAGAACTGGGCCGGAAGCAGGCTAAAGCCCATGGTGACTGGAAGCCCAACTCCCACGTTATGTTCACTGATTAATGTGAAACGAACGACATGAACCTTATTATTTTGCTTCCTTTAGTTTGGAAGAAAATGGAGAGTTACAGTCACTCTTTGTTGGAAGTTTAAAGTAATAATGATGTTCTGATAGAAATTTGAGTGAATTTTAGTTGGCACAAATTTAGATTAAATCCGAGTCTAACTTTCAAACGGTCGGAAGTTACAAGGTTATACAGCAACTGGTGAATGTAGAAGAATGGTCTGGGCGCTCTGCAGCAGCTAGTCAATGTCCTCTTGTCTAAGGTTTTGTTCTTTTTGTTCAGCGTGCATCCAAAGGGAAGAGATAGAGATGGGGCATATTGCAGTGTCCATTGACTTGCCTCAGACTCCATCCAACTCTCATCTGCAGCAGCGTCAGTTCAGTTGTTTGTCTCCATCGATCGTCGCCTGTTCTTCCTTTGGTCCGTTAATTGCACTGCACGCACAGTTACGTTGTTGGACCATGCGCTGCTCATAGTAGACCGGGCCAGCTACTTTTCCGTGTCCTCAAACCAAACCATGGAGATCGATAGACCTTTTTTTTAATAATGGATTTAAAATAAATCCGACCTTGACCCAAGAGGCTACGGCCAAAGTTTACACACTAGCAGCACCTCCGTCTGCTCACACTCATTGAATCAATATCAAAAGACACCATGAAAATGAAAGAGTTACAAAACAATCCTATTGCTAAATCTCCATCCATGGTAGGCGAAAAATACATTGCCAGCGCCTCCAACGTCTGACATGCTTTCCTTTATTGCATCCCTTCCTTGTTCACGCCGTTGTAGCTGCGCTCAAAACCGGAGCCAGTATGTCCCTCTGAAGAGTACCTGCAAGTAAGTTTTTATTGGGGATTTGTCAAAAACCATATCGTTCCTAATGAGCCATATAGCCCAACATAAAGCTGAGACACCGACTAACAGCTGGTTTTTCAACGTTCTACCCACCCTGACCAACCAGTTATTCAACATATCGTTAATAATACCGGTACAACACACATGAATGGATTCAAATATCCCAAGCACTAGCAGAGAATGTGTTACTGAAACTGAAAATGACCTCGCAACCCATATTTTGCTAGATTTTTTTTAAACCTTATGGCAAAAGCTAGTTATGAACCAAAATAAAGGCCCTATCTTTTTTCTTTCTTGTGTCTTGTAATTTAGCAAAGGGGGAGAACAGGCCATGGCAGTTGTCCCTAGTTTTCTAGTACATCGATAGGAAATATGAAGGCCCGTGACTCGTGCACTCGTGCTGCTACGCGCAAACGGCAAATTGCAAAGCTCCAAGAGCGACGCTGCTATCGCCTGACGTGCGCCACAGCCTCCCTCTAGTCTAGTCCATCCATTGACTTCTCCAGGGATGGCTTGGCCTGGTCTGTGGTCTGGCCCCCTTCCAAGTTCCAAACCTCTTCTTCTGTTCTCATCCTCCCAACGTAATACGTAGCCGTTTTGTAATATATATATACTATTTCTCCAACACTTTTCTTTTTCATATACTGCTCAGGTTAATTACTACATGAAAACATAAGCCAGTTGGAGATAAGCACGATGGTGTCAAGAGCCATGGCCCAACAAAGATTTCTTTTTTTTTTGCAGTACAATGCGCACTATCTTCAGTCAAATGAATGAGCACAACATCCACCCGGAGTAAAGTTGCCCGTCAAAGGCCGCCAAATATGCTCAAAAGGTTTATTTCCTGGCAGCTTTTGCAGGTCAATGGAGTGAGTCAACTCATCACACACCCCTGTGATTAGTCTGAGAAAGGCAAAGGGACTGTTTAGTTCCCAAATTCTATTCTTTGCCGAGTGCCCGATATAATGCACTCGGCAAACGGCTGGACACTCGGCATATATCCGGTTTCCCGTAGTGACTCGCCGGTTTCTCCTAGCTGCAACTAGAAGGCCGGGAAGGTAGGTAGGATAACTGGAGGACAAGTCATTAGTCAAGGTTATAGACAAGTGCCCAAGTCGTTGGATTACGCGTGCGTGATCGATTTCAGCGTATCTGTGAATATGACACAGGAAAATCACGTTTTCTCGTTCATATGGACGCATATGCATAACTTGCGCCGTAGGTTGTCTTCGCTGGCAAAACAACCATATGCTCTCTGTTCTAAATTATAAATCGTTTTGACTTTTCTAAATACATAGTTTTTACTATGCATCTAGTCTAGCTATAATGAATATCTAGTTGTATAGTAAAAACTATATATCTAGAAAAATCAAAACGATTACACTTTAGAACAAAGGTAGTAGATAGCATGTCACAATTTTGCAGCTGAGAAATTCTGGGTTAGATAGCAGAGTAATGACCCACATAATCGCGTGCTTTATCATCAACTTATACTTGGGCTTTGCCGTCTCAGTTTGCTTGCTTCATTACCTTATATTTCTTGCATTAACTGTTTGCTAAAATCGATGGAGAATATTGGACTCTTGAGCACGTTCTAAATTATATTGAACTAGGCTTGTTTTTTAAATAATATCTAGATATGGGTAATGGAGAAGTTTGTGTAGGAGTATTTTAGGATAAATTTTTTTAATGGAAATTGTAGGTAATTTATAAATAGGTATATATGTATTTTGATTTTGAGTTATTCAATTGCAGTGGTAGTAAATTACAAATGAGTACGGGGCATTTTGGATAATCGTTTCATAATTGCAGTTTTGATAGTGGAGTGTTTAGCTAACAATCCGTCGTTCTTTTTCTGTTCAATTTATTTTTTTCTTCAAACAAAACTACGGCAAGTTATGGATGTGATTTTTTTTCTTCATCAGCACAAATGGTTCAAAGTACTTCTGATTTCAGTCAAATTTCAGTACAGTTCATTCTATTAAAATTCAAATTCTGTCATATTAAATTACCATAAGATAGAGTCATCGATAGCGACCATGTTCGTGGCATTCTTAATTGGTCTTCGGCGCGGATCAGCGATGGTGCTATATATTACTGCTAGAACAGAACAGGGGAGCGCTGAACTGGGAAAACGACAGTGAGAAATTAGCCAAATGAGAAATAAAAACAGCCCAAACAAAATCTGAGGCCCATAAATGAAGCAATTAAAATGAGACAGCCCAGAAACAAAACAGTACTAGAATTCCTCCTCACAGTGAACAATTTGATGAGAGAGAACCAAGCCAAAGTATTTCTGGGCCTGTCCGGTGAGATTCTTAATAGGCCGTTTGGGCTAAGTTTTGGGTAAGATATCTCTTAAGGTGTGGCCTTAACTGGCACAAGATGGCCCACTTGTTAGATTAAATCCGAGTCTAACTTTGAAACGGTCGGAAGTTACAAGTTATAGCAAAGGCCCTGTTCACATCATTAAACTTCTAAAAATTCTCTCTTCAAACTTCACTATTCACCCACATTTTGTAACATTTTGAGGCTCCGCGGCCGGCGGCGTGGCTCCGGGGCGGCGTCCAGCGGAGGGAGGGCGGGGCGTCCGGGTGGCAAGAGGTCCTCGTCGCCGGCGCGCGTAGAGGAGAGGGATTTGGGTCTCGTTTTGCGTCTCTGCTGTGGAAGAAGATTAGATTTGGATGGGTTGGTTTTGCACTGTATAAGACCCTTTTGGGGATATATGTCTCGTTTTTAGGTATCACTTATTGGAGATAGTCTAACCAGGCTAAAGTGGGAGCACCCATCCAAGCCAGCCTACCCCTTTTCGAAAAAAAAAAAAGTCTGCTACTATACCGGTAGGAATCTTCACCAATCAGCACTCAGCAAACACAAGCACATCATCAAACACAAACGGACTCGACTCCACGAGAGGTGAGACAGTTTGGCTAGGTGGGCCCCACCACACAGCCACCGAGTCCAGCATATAAAGACAACCCCCACCATTAAACTCCATCAGCGCGATTGACAATTCCACGCTTCCACACCACTCTCCTCTCCTCTGCGTCTCCATCCCAATCATACTCTTCTCCCTCTCCCTCTCCCTCTTCCTCTTCCTCTTCTCCTCCTCCTCCCAAGAAGAAGAAGAAGAAGCCACCCGACCCCCGACCATACGTTCTCCGGCGCCGTAGCGCAATGATTACGAAGTGACATCTTACTCCCAAATTCAACCTCCCAATTCTAACATCTAAACACCACCAAAGACAGCCAGAGCGTGTGCTCAAGTCAATCCATCCAAACATAATCATGATATACACTATTTTATGGCGCCTCGGGTGGGCCCATGGCATTAGGATTAGGTTTAGCCTTTTGCTACCATGGTAGATCATATCGTCCTCAAAAGTGGAACTAGGAGCAGGCCTTGGGCGGGTGCGCTGCTGACACATTTACACCCTGTTCGGCTGGCCTTGATCCAGCACCAGTCAGCAGTATTTTTCTCTCTACAAAAATCAGTACTAGTCATCAGCCATCAACTAGTCAGCAGTATTTTTTTTCAACAAAAACCAGTACCAACCAGTCGAACAGGGCCACAGGAGCTTTTCAGCATTTGAAATTCCTTTGGATATAACGAAAATGAGCTCTGCCGCGTTTGAAATTCGAATCGCACTTGAACCAACCCACGGGTGGCTCATTTCATTTGGCTTGTGCAGGCAACATGACGACCCACACACACAATGCCTCCCCTGTTCCCCTCTCTAGTTCGATTCACCACGAAGAAAGGGCAATAACACTCGAGGAAAAGAATTGAACATCCCTGCTAGAAACACGCTCCCTCATTGTTTGATTGACAAGTTGAGCTACTTTGAAGTCCAATAAGGCTGTTGAAAATTGCGAGATCTCGCTCAGATCAGAGACAAGCTTTATACTTATACAACAATTCAGTTTCTCTACACAATCTAAAAGGATTTTTATTCATGTGGAACCGTCATCTTCTCTACACAGATATGATCCCAAAAAGCAACAATATTGACAGTAAACTAAGGCCACAATAGGAGATTTGCTCGACTCAAGTGCACTCTTCCTCCTTAATTGTTTGTCAACAACAATGAATTCTACCGATATGTGTTGTGAATAAGCCAAACCGATTTGGCTTACTCTAAAGAGGTTGTTTGTGCCAAGAAAGCGACAACATTGGTAGTAATTAAGGGTATGATGGGGGATTTCGCTCAGCTTGGCTGGAAGGCTTGAGTGTGCTCTCTCTATGCAACATTGAATTCTTTCGACATGTATGGCGAATAAGTCATGCTGATTTGTCTTACTGTGTTTGATCTACGGAGGGGTTGTATGCCTAGAAAGCGACAACATTAGCGATAATTAAGGGTATAATGGGAAATTCACTCAGCTTGATGGAAGGCTCGACTCTGCTCTCTTCTTATTTGTCTCTCCGCAATATTGGATTCTTCCTATGTGTATGGTGAACAAGCCAGGCTTATTTATCTTGCTGTACCTACTCTAAAGAGGTTATTTACACCCGGAAAGCGACAACGTTAGCAGCAAATTAAGGGTATTTTGGAGAATTTACTTAGGGCAGTCCCAACCCAAAATATTAGACATGATTTTCATAGCCTCCACATCATCAAAAAACTAGCAATAGACATTACACTCTCAATGCAAACACCACTTTTCCACCTTTTAATTTAATGCTAGTTCTCTCACATCTTGTCTTGGATGGTGTGTAGACACCATGTCTCATGCAAGACCCGGTTTCCTTCTCTTTCTTCATTTAATCACTTGCCACATCATCTTTCATCCTAGATGGCAGTCTATTTAATTCTATGGACACCATCCTAGTCACTGGTTGGGACTGCCCTTAGCTCGCCCGGAAGTTTTGACTCCGCTCTCTCTCGCTTTTGTTTGTCCCTATGCAACATTGGATTCTTCCCATATAGATAGCGAATAAGCCAAGCCAATTCATTTTATTAGACGTGCTCAAAAGAGGTTGCAACAAAGCACAATCCATGCGAAATAGTTGAATGCTCCTCTAGAGCCAATAAAATTTGCACATTCATACAAGTTTTTTTCAAAAGCCGAATACTCTCCTTGAACCAAGAAAAATCATATATCCATACACGTTTCTTTCATAAAAGGGAAGAAGTTGATGTGCACACGTGAGTAACAAAACCACTGCTGGTTCAGTAGGTCCCAGATGGTAACCTAAGACTATCTCCAAGAGAGGACCCATCCGGCGACCTATATCAATTTTGGGTCGCGTACAGTAGTTTTAGGTACAAAAAACGGTCAAAGACCCAAACCGGAAACCCATTTTGCCTATCCCTCTCACCGCGACGCAAAGATAGCTCGCTCTCTCTCTTCGACCCATCTCCTGTGCGTCGGAAGCCGCCGCTGCCGTCGCTCGTCTGCGCGGGAGGAGGACGCACCGCCGCCGCTCGTCCGCGCGGGAGAGGACTTACCGCCGCCGCTCGTCGACCTATGGAGCCTCCATAGCCGGTGAGTCGAGCTCCCCACGGCCGGCGAGGTCGCCGCATCGAGCTCCTCCATGGCCGGCATGGGGGGCTCCGCGGGCCGCTGCGCGAGGGAGCTGCTTCCCGGCGGTCGCCATGGTCGGGAGGAGGAGGAGGAGCAGGCCGCGGCCGCTATGGCCAGGAGGAGGAGGAGCAGCAGGCCGCGGCCGCCATGACCGGGAGGAGGAGGAGGGCGAGGCAGGGCGGAGGAGCTCAACATGTGAATGTGATACATTCCCTTAGCTGCGGTCCTATCAATATTAAAAGTGTAATGTAATGTCAAAAGGCACTCTCCAGGGTGATTTAATGGAAGTTCTCCCATCATGTTACACTAATTCTTCCATCCACTTGCTTATACAACTCATACTGCAACCGGAAAATAATGTTAAGAAGTCAGCTTAGTACCAATCATCCAGGGAATCTTCTCTGTAGAGCTGCTATTGAAAACATGTAATGCCACCCTGAGATTTATGTCATATTGAGTTGTCAAGTGCTGGCACCACACATCCACCGAGTCCAGCGTAGTATAAAGACAACCCCCATTAAACTCCATCAGCGCGATTGACAATTCCACGCTTCCACACCACTCTCCTCTCCTCTGCGTCTCCATCCCAATCATACTCTTCTCCCTCTCTTCCTCTTCCTCTTCCTCTTCTTCTCCTCCCAAGAAGACGAAGAGCAAGCCACCAGACCCCGACCATACGTTCTCCGGCGCCCGACGCGGACGGCGAGCCGCTGCTGGTTTTGCCGGAGGAGGGCCACCGCCACCGCTACCGGGACCAGCGGGAGGAGGAGCACGCCGCTGAGTGGCCCGGGCGCCTCGGGCTGTGCCACATGCCGCTCTGGGGAACCGCGTCCGGGCCGCCGGCCGCCGAGGGCGCCGAGCCCGCCCGCGCGCTGGCTGGCTCCAGCGGCGGCGGCGTCAAGGTGATCCGGTCGCTGCTCCCCACCCGGCGCCGCCTCCGGCTCGACCCGGCCGCCAAGCTCTACTTTCCATGTAAGCAAACTCCCACGCAGCGCTCTGCTCCCTGCTGTCTCCTCTGCTCGTTCGTGGCGGCGGTTTACTGCTTCCTATTCTCGATTAGTCGATTAGTTTAGTTTGTTGGCGTATGGTCCCTGAAAAAGGTTGCTCCTTTTCTATCGCTTCCGCGTCGGCTTGTGGTTTCGATTGGAGCTGCCTCTCCCGTTGCTATTGGTGTTCTTGGTTGGATTGCTCTGTCTCCTCAAGGCATCACCTTTCGTGTTCTTACTGCGCCTGTTCAACTTTTCCGCTTCTCTTTGTCGTGCCGCGAAAGGTTCTGTTCCAACTTCGTCCGTTGGGTTGCTTTAAAAAAAAAAGAGTGTTTTGTTCATCGAGAAGAGGGGAATGATGGAGGAGCTTTTGTGCGACTGTTCATGTGTAGAGATTAAATCGATGCATAGAAAGGGAAATGATTTTTTTAGTTCTTCTCTTTTTTTGTTGCGGACGCCTAATTTTGGCCTGTATTGTTGACTTGTGAAGATGAACCCGGGAAGCAAGTCCGGAGCGCGGTCAGGATCAAGAACATCAGCAAGTCCCATGTGGCCTTCAAGGTAACAAGCAGCCGTCTCTTGTCGACTCTGCTCCGCAAGTCCATTGTGTTACAGCTAGATGCTATCCTAAAATAGTTCTGCGAATTTCCCAACCAATTAGTGTGTTACTTCATCGTTCCATAACGGGATACCCAGTTTGTTCCTAGGAAGGTTGTTAGCAATTACTCCGACTAGTACCACGATTAGCACCTCAGCAGCTGTGGTGTACCTTCTCAGCGAAACACTAATTTTGGGCATGTTTTAGTCCCAACCCAAAATATTAGACATGATTTCCATAGCCTCCACATCATCAAGAAACTAGTAGTAGACATTACACTCCTAATGCAAACAGGAGTTGCTTCATGAGGCCTCCCGGTGGTATACTTGCTCCAGGGGAAAGCATCATAGCAACAGGTAATTCGATTGGTAACCAATGAATGTCATTGGTAATTGTGGTTTTCACCAAGTATCAGCTGACCTGACCTGTGAGCGCATTCTCTTACTTGAATGTCAGTGTTCAAATTTGTGGAGCATCCGGAGAACAATGAGAAGCCATTAGACCAGAAGTGCAAGGTTAAGTTCAAGATTGTCAGCCTTAAAGTCAAAGGACCTATGGAGTATGTCCCTGAATTGGTAAATCCTTTCTCTCCAGCTCTGACAGCCTCAGTGTGTTTCCAGTTTAATTGTGTCCATTCGAATTAGCGTGCGACCTGAAGTTTTAACATTATGTTGCAGTTTGATGAGCAGAAGGACCAGGTTGCAGTCGAACAGATTTTGCGGGTAGTATTCTTGGAAGCTGACCGTCAGAGTCCAGTAAGTCTCAGCAAAGCCTCTTCTTTCCTTTCATATTTTTTTCTCTTAATGCAATGCAATTTTTTGAAGAATATCAAGCTTGGCTTACACATTTTGTAACATTTTGAAGCAAATGGACAAGCTCAAGCGCCAGCTTGCTGAAGCAGAAGCTGCTCTTGAGGCACGCAAGAAACCTCCAGAGGACAATGGTCCCCGTATTGTTGGCGAAGGCCTTGTGATTGACGAATGGGTAAGATTAATGCTCTGTGGTTTTTAATGACAGTGTCTAGTCTTTTAATAGTGTTCAATAGTGTTTGAGATGCATCTCTGCCTCATGTGCTTATATGTTGATTTCTTGATTATGTTATTCTAGAAGGAACGAAGAGAGAGATACCTCGCTCGCCAGCAGATCGAAGGTGTTGATTCAGTGTAGACACAACACAGCGCTGTAAACAATGCAAATTGAACATATCATTTTATATCGGCGCCAACTGTCCTTTCGCACTCCATTGGTCAAATGGTTTTGGAGCTTAGTTTTGTGAAAGTTCGGATTGTAGCAATCAAACAAGAATGAGGCTTTGTGTAATTAGGATTTGAGCTTCATGCTGTACTTCTCTATTGAGTGTGCATGTGTATAATCAGTCACTGCATCATGATAATACCTTCTGTGCTAAGCCATATATTTGGAACTGTGGAATGTGGGCTCAACATGTGAATGTGATACATTCCCTTAGCTGCAGTCCTATCAATATTAAAAGTGTAATGTAATGTCAAAAGGCACTCTCCAGGGTGATTTAATGGAAGTTCTCCCATCATGTTACACTAATTCTTCCATCCACTTGCTTATACAACTCATACTGCAACCGGAAAATAATGTTAAGAAGTCAGCTTAGTGCCAATCATTCAGGGAATCTTCTCTGTAGAGCTGCTATTGAAAACATGTAATGCCACCCTGAGATTTATGTCATATTGAGTTGTCAAGTGCTAGGTCCCATGAAACATTCTGGGCTAGGCTCAGCATCTGGTTCTCCCTCATGTTCCTTTATTATTTTGTTGGTGTGTGTGATCTGTGCTGATATAATTGCTCCTTGTTCCTTTGTGTTCATATGATCTGTACTAATGCAGCTGTTGAGCTGGAGGAATTAGGTATATCAGTACATGTATACCTAACCCACCAGCCAAAGAGGTGGATGATATGGAACATTAGTTTTAGTCCTCTGTGTGGTCTGGACAAGCTGTTGCTTTCTTGGAATTCATTTTTCATACTGGGTGATTTATTAAATGCTTATTTCAGTTTCATAGCCAGATAGATGTGATCATACATCCTTGACTTTTAAGATTAAATTAGTGCAAGTTGCTGCTTGTCTTTAGTATCCTTTCACTTTCATAGAGACAAGTAAGAATAAGTATATTTTTGTTGCGATGTCACCCTAAAAGCCTGTATTTTGCCGCCAAGTGATGATGCAATTGGATGTGTTCTAGAATGATTTGAAAATTCAAATCCACGATTTTTCCTGCTGGATCCCTGCAAAACTGGGTTCCTATTTGAAAGTGAATATCAGTAAGATAGGGACCGCAATAGAATAAAAGGACATGACCAAAACTTTGACTCATCTGAGATGTTGAAGTTTACCGGCGTTTCATATCTTCCTGAACATTTTTCCTCAAATTTGGATCAACCTCAGTTTTGAAGCAGCACTTTCATCCGTGTTAAAATACTTGTCATTTACCCTTTTGCTTTTTCAAATACTTATTGTTTTACAATATCTAGAAATTTTTTTGTCTGCTTTTTCTAGATTTACACCATTCTTAAATAAATGTATAATCAATTAACTTCTTTCCCTGCGCTTACGCACTTTAAAGAGCATTAATTGAAGGCAAGATAGTCATTTTATTTTCCTCTTAGTTCTTGTGGCCAACTCTAATATAAGTATTGTGAACCAGATGGAGTATATATATCTTTGCTGCATCTCTATCTCTAATTGTATATCTTGCCTGTCTTTGAGGGAACTGTCTGCTCCACTAGTGGTGGTTGTGTTCAGTAGTCTCCGCAAAAAGAAATTCACATATCGATCGATACAAACACATACTGATGGACCTGAAGTAGCATCTCCTCGGAGTAGTTCTGCCCTGATGTGGCAACTCAACCACTACATTATCAGCTGCTTGGTAGTTTGCACAGAACTTTGGCATGGAAGTACCGATGACCAACTGTTTCGTACCGAGTACCAACATTTTAACAACCAACTGGACCACTACAATGCACAGACAAAGCAGAATTTCACAGAACAAAATCAGGTCCAAACTGACCCTCTCCATATATTCGTTGTAAAAAATATGCTATTTCAAAGAATCTGAGCTTGCGCCAGCCGCAAAAGTGAAGTACAACTCTCTCCAAAAGGGTAGCACAAAGGAATTTCGTGGCGCACTATACAAGTGCAAGGGAACTTTCATTCTTCCCTTAACAAAAAAAAGAACTTTTATGTGAGACAAAACTCATAGTGGAAGGAGGCTCTACTGGCCATGGTTATCTGAATATGTCACGGCAAAAACTTCAGTGTCCTTCTTGACGTCTATATGCAGCTCGAGTCTCTTCCGAAGATGAATCGGCGTGTCCAGTCAGATACCACCAGCATCCTTGTGCGCCAGCTGATTTGTTTGCTGAATTCATAGAAGCAACAAGAGCATTAGAACATGGTGCTGATGAATCAGAAATAAGGGGACAAGTGTGGTAGCATGATCTACTTTGTTGTCATCGAAAGTGAAACACTTACGTTGCATACACAGAGTACCAGAGCCACTGAGAGCTGTGGCCAATGGAGATCCAGTCTCCAGGGAGCTGTGCGGCAGTTTGCTCACCTCCTAGTGGGGCGAATTGGCCCAGATGCCGGTACCTGGAGGATTAGTAAAGTAATAGAATCAAATTCTGAAAATAGAAAGTTAACACTTTTGGAGCTACATTGTGGCAAAGCATTGTACACAGCACTTGGATGAGAATGAAGATCATGAAATGGATTCGGCCAACCATGGAAACATCGAGCAAATGAGTGATGAAAGAATAGGAACCTGAAGGGGCGGAAGCGATGGCGGCCTTCTCCCCTTATGCGGATTGGGCCTTCAGGATTTTCTTCAGCCTCGTCCATCTTGTTAAAACACCTAGCAAGATATTGCCCTTGCTGCGAAGCCACCTAGCAGGAAAAAAAACAAGCTAGTTAAAATTTTGGGGACAGAGAGCGTGCTTTAGTCAAATCAGCTACTTCAAAACTGTTGAATCAGTTAATACTCTGAAGAAGAACAAAAAACAACCTGAGCAGTTGCAGGTAGGAATTTGACTTGCGAATCCACCAGTGAAAGTGCCTTCTTGAATTCTTCGATATTCAGCTCTACAGATTCCTTCTCAGCATCTCCTTTGGCACTCCTAACTAAATCGGCAATACCGTTCATTTGCTTGCTCTTAAGGTAGAGCTGCACTTGTGGGTACCTCACGTAAATATCATCTAACACATCTTGAATCTCTTTCACCGTCAAGGTTCCAGACTTATCTTTATCTGCAACTCTGAATATTTCTGAAATATCTTCCTGCAAGCATTACACAACATGATCATAAATACCTAAATGCAAATAACAGACCAGTAAAATATTTATGATTAGTTGGCTTAAATGCTGGTACTCAACACTGGCTAACTGTACAAATCAACATGACAAGTTACATTACCTACAGAGTACTAACTGTATGTCCATATCTGATTATGTGGATCAACTGAACTAATGTCATTCATGGGTACTGCTACTGAGAAATTTGTTCCTACATAGGGAACATATTTTCAAAAGATTTTTCTTCTTATGAATCAGTAGACAAAATCTAAGGAATGTTACTACGAAATTCTATATATGGGTTTGTGAGTAAACGCATGAAAGAGAAGGGCGACATAAAGGATTCTTCTCTTGTTGGACAGAAACGTTTTCTGACGGAGACCAACAGGAAATAAGGCACACTTTAACAAGCAACTGAATGAGTAATAGGTTCCCATTACATACCATTACTTTCCTCTGGTTTATTGTAGCACAATCACCTATTGCATAGACACCATCACATTCACGGACTCTTAGCCATTCATCGGTGGCTAAGACACGCCTGTTACCCTGTATATGCAGAGCAGTGTTTAGCCAGATACCTTAACTGCAGACCAAAACTGAATCAACACTGAGTTTATGTCTACCTGGCCAATTTGTTTCATGAATTCCACGATGAATGGACGAGTTCCAATACCAGTGGACCATACAGCCATTCCATAAGGAACTGAGATGTCCCCGGTGCCAGGATTTTGCATGGTAATAGCATCCTTAGAAACCTTCACAACTTTGTACCCAGTTTTCACATCAATGCCATCCCTTCCAAACTTATCCTCAGCAAAGTTTGTTATCCTCTTGTCAAACCTTTGGGAAATGCAGGTAATCATTAGTCTAGGAAGTGATGTCACTTAGTAAACTTCTGTTACCAATTGTTGGGGGCAATAGTTAAATGCGGTGTACTGCCAGAAACAGGGCGAATCCCATATAGAGATATAGTAGCTATCAAGTCATAAGCATAAATTCTAAGACAAGACATTCCAGGGATATAACCTTACATGGTCAGTATGTGATCTGCCGCTTCGATCAATGATATCTTGACAAGGTGCTGAATCGAGGGATAAAGCTTGGATAAATCTTCGGTAACAAAATCATGCAAAGATGCTGCAAATTCCACTCCAGTAGGTCCACCACCCACAACAACAAAATGAAGATTCTTCTTCCTCTCTTCTTCATCCAGGAAGGGGAGGCTTGCCTTTTCAAAGCAGTCCATCACACTTCGCCGGATCTTTTGAGCATCCTCAACTTCCTGTGATTAATAAAGTATAAAATCAGTAAAGCAATATGACGCTAAGGACCTAAAAGTACACATTTATCCGGGAACATGTCAAGAACTCTTAGTGTAAGGTTACCTTCAAGAAGTGGCAGTTCTCAACCACACCGGGAGTATTGAATGTATTTACCCTAGCTCCGACTCCTACCACAAGATAGTCATAGTCAACCAAGAACTCGCCATTCCCTTCAAGATTTGTCCCGATATTCGAGCGACAATGGATTTTCTTGTTTTGTGGATCAATCTTGAAGCATTCTGCTTCCCAAAATTTGATTTCTCCACCTTTCTGTTAAACGTAACAGGCAAAACACGAATTTTAGTTCACTGGGAACAGATGTAGGCATCTAATTAAGGTACTGTTCAATATTTGGAATAATTGAAACACGAATATTGTTGGTCCCTTGTTACTGGAAGATAATGAAAAAAAAAGAAAGATAGCTGCTCCCAAATGAGTCTAATATTACGCCAAATATATTTGGTGGGACTCAATTGGTGAGATGCAAGATGCTAATGTCAGGAGGATGGGGAACTTCATTGGTACATGGTCGAAAATAAAGCATCCTAGTGGCTAGTGCTTGTAGCAAACTGTGTTCAATGAAAAAAGAATTGAAGCTGCCAGTAAGCAAAAAGAAAACAATTCAATCTGTCACCTAAACAGAAAATTCATGTTACGTAATGCAGGGATGTACATAGCACTGATAGTGGTATTGTTACTACATAGTGAACATTGTCAGCTGATGCATTGCTATACTGCTCTTATCTGCAGAACTGAACCCCAAACTGACTCATGGCTGTAGCGAAATATGAATGAGAGAACAGAGTATAGTACACAAAAATGAAGTGCTAGCACAACAGTAAAACACCCCGCAGACATTATGAGAAATGGCATACCTTCTCCAAAACCCTACGAATGGGCTCGACAATGCTCCTTGGCTCAACTGTTCCAGAAGTGACACTCGGGAGCAGTGGCGTGAACGCAAAGTAGTTCCGAGGCGATATGACCTGCACATCATACAATCTGCTATCGAGATTCCTGAGGAATGTGGTGCTGCCCCAACCAGTCCCAAGCACCACAACTTTTTTCCTCTGAGGAAGCTGGGGCTTCTCAACAGCAGCATCCGATCCGGAGTCTGCATAAGCGACGAGGCCTCCGCTACTGCAAATTCAGCACCTTTTTGAGCAATGGTCTGACGAATTTATGAGGTTCCAACATTGTTTGCCTACTATTTGGAGAAACAAGAAAGCATGGAGCAGAACTTGACGAATAAACTTTTTTTTTGTGGTCGAACGCTATTCAAAGAAAAACAACTGTTTTGTACATTTTTTATGTTTCAGTTTGTCAACACAAGCGAATTACATAGAGATTTTTTTTTTGTACCGATAAAAGTGCAATAAATTATGGGTCTGTACTTCCATAAATAACAAATAGCAACACGTTCCATGTTATTAGTTGGCACATGACTCCCAACTCACCAAACTATAATTTTTTTTTATTTTTATTAATCTGGTCTGTGGTGCGGCCATAAAAACGATCTCGCCTGTAATTAAATAATATTGTAAAGCGCAAGCGCAAAGTATGAAACGAGGAAAATATAATGCTGTGACTGTGACCTCGTGGTGGTGGTGCGGAGAAATCAAAGTCAGATTTTCCTAGGTGGTCTCATGGGGCAACCCAACGTTGAATATTCAGACCCGTCTCAGTACTATGATGTAGGGACGGTAAGCTAGAAGATTGGAGAAATCAAAGAAGAGGTGGCTTTATTTTGTAGTTTTCTTCTAGGCCACATGGACCAGCTTGGAATGTTCATGTAAGGTCGAGTCCACGACGACTGACGTGGGGACGCCTCCGATTTGCAAATAAATTAGGCAGGGTTTTTTTTTGGAAACCGGGTTATTTTTTGACAGAAAAAAAAGATGTAATTTACTCGCTCGTCCATCTAACGGACATCCTAATAAGAAAGGGACTACTGTTAATTAGCTGCGCATGTGGAACGAAGCAAATTAAATCGAACAAGGCCGCCGCCGAGATCTCGCTTTCAGCGGCGGTAAAGTAAAAATCCCGGGAATGGATTGAATCCAACTCGCTGAGCGCTCCAAGATCCGCGGGGATCGAAATGAGCAGAAATTACGGGAATGAAATGGAGCAAAAACGCCGCACGGCGAAATTGTGCGGCGGGGAGGAACAGAGCAGAGAGATCCCGGTTCATGTTTGTGACTGACGCCCGGTTCATGAGGTTGAATGAATCCCATGGCGCAAGAGCAGAGCAGAGCGGCGGCGAAATCACACGGAAGTAAAGTACTTGGGAGTAGTAAACTGGTACGGCGGAGTAGCAAGTAATTGGGAAAGGAAAATAGGAAGGCGGTTACAGAGCAGAGAGATGTTGAGGGAGGGAGAGGGGAGCTGAGCGTACCTCGCGGCGGCGACGACGAGGAGGAGGTTGGAGACGCCGGTGGAGGGGCCGCGGCCGGAGTTCCGGGACGCGCCCTCCCACAGCAACGCCGCCCACCTCATGCCGAGTTGAGTTGTTCGCCTGTTGGGAGCTGCTCTCTCTTCTCGGTTGCGTGCCTGCGTTGCGTGCTCCGGCGATCTCGGAACCAACAGCAAAGCAAACCAACCGGGAATTAGGAACGCGGCGGGGGATCGGAGGAGGGAGGGAGACTGGGCGGCGGCTCAAGCGAAGGGAGAAGCCTCCTTTAATACTCCTGGGAGTTGGAGGAGGTACTAGCAAAGCAACGCAACCAATGACTCGTAGCTTCCAACCAATCAATTGTTCGGCGGGAGACACGTGGTCCTGTGCTACCAGCCGCCTACTACGGCTGGCCCGGATGGGTGTCACGTCATGTGCGTGTGGGGGGTCGCGGCGCTTTTCGCTTTTTTTTTATTCTTCCCTTTGCTTTCATTTCGTACAAATCGAGCGGTCACGGTTGCTTGCTTCAGGATCGCGCGCATTCCATACTCTTGGTCACACACAAATATATATTTCGATTTTTTTAAAAAAGAAAAACAGTACGTGTGGGCGAAAAATGAACAGGAGGAGACGGAGCAAGTTGAGGCGATACGATGGTTGTTATTGTGCCCGCCCGCATCCATCCGGTGCTCCTTTTGTGTTGGGACGCACGCATGGTGCTCCATCCATCCGCCTGCCTAAGGCCAGTCTCAGTGAGGTTTTATGGGAGTTTCATGGCATTAAATGTGCTGATGTGGCAGAGGAGAGAGTGAAGAGTTTCATAAAATATGAGAGGAGTTTCACCGCCATGAAACTCATCTGGCACGGTTTCAGATTCCGACTGGCCTAACCTACCGGTGAACAAAAGGATCGGACTGCCTGGTTTAAATTATTTGCAAGTGTGTGAACATGACTTGTCTCCCAAGAAGAAGGGGACTGATCGATCGACTTGTTCAGCAAGAAGAAATGGCCGGAGCGAGAGTATATTCCTCCGCATCCATCACATGCATAGCTGGGAGAGATCGATCGAGCGGCATGGAAATAAATAATGCGGTAGCTAGCACGCTAGTACGTACATGTATGTGCTTCTTCTCGATCTGCGTGTCGGTGTGGCCGGACAGCGAAGCCAAGCACGAGGAGGAGACCGTAACGACGACGACGGACGAATCCCGTGGAGAGGAGACCAGCAGCTGGGTGCGTGGCCACTGGCCGGTCAGCGTCCGGGGTCCTTCCCGCCACCTTCCGTTCCATGCATTCCATTCCTTTCCTTTGACGTCCGCGCGCGGCGGCACCAAACGGAATAGAATAAAGGAAAACCAGCAGGGCAGCAGGTTGGGTCAGTGGTACGGCTGGCCGGCATACGCACGTTTATTAGGCGGCTAACGTGCTAATAACAAAATAGGGAGGCCAACGCTATTTCCATTGGGAATTTATTAGTTTCCAAGTTTTTCTACTAAGTATATATATGTCACGTTGCTGTCTAAGAAGCAAAAATTGAGTTCACGAATAAAATAAGAAAACTAATTAATACACGTACGGTTGTATAGGCAATTCGTAGAGTTTAATAATAGTTATAGAGCGAAGGATTAGACATAGAAGGATAAAAAGAAACTAGTGTTTAATTATAAATCACATGATTGGACATAGAAGGATGAAAAGAAATAGGTTTTTATAGTCTTATACACGTTAATTATCTTGACGAAAATTCGTTACCTCTCACTCTATTAATGTATATGAAACATCTGTAATATAAACCGGCATTGAGGACCGGCCAGCCTAATAGTAAAGGAAATGAGAACGATCAGCCACCTGACTTAATTTGAACGATCAACCACATGATCTAGGTGGAAAAATAGGCAGAGAATAAGAACGATCACGAAACACACGTCTGGCAAAACTTCCGTGTTCTTTTATATATCTACATACTACTGTAATTGTTTGTTGTTTTGCACTCGATGCAGAGTCCCTCAGAAACCAATATTATCTGCCGACATAAACCATCGACAGCGAGAAGACGCACCACCCGCATTTGCAACTGCCATGATGAGGAGGAGGTTGTAGACGGCAGCCACTTGACTTTGATCCTCGTTGCCTTGGCGATCCTAGGGCCAATACTTAACCAGGGAGGGAGCTAGAGTAGAGGGGACGAAGGGGGCAATGGCCCCCCTCATGCTCTATGTACTGTACGCTCTCGTATACAAATATATTTGCTATATTTAATTGGATTGGAGATCACTATTGCTTTCATTGTATGCATTGAATAATGCTACCCAGTTGATCTCTCCTCATAAAAAATCTAATTTCTCATTAAATAATGCTACCCAATTGATCTCGCTGTACGTATATGCTCTCTCCTAATTTCTCATTGCAGCTTTCAGAAGCAACTCTTGTTTATTATGATGTTGGCGTCATTCAAGTGGTAGTCCGGGAGGCCAAAACATTTTTCATGCGCATGGAATCGTTAAAGCTCAGCTACATTGACCTATTTGATCATCGATCATCCTTTGTATATTGATCTGCATGTACTGTACTACTCCATCTGTCCCAAAATAAATGTCCATATATATAGCATTCAGATTTTGTCACATAAAAGTGTTCATTTAGCTTTCAGGGATGTACTGTGCACATTAATACAAAAGTGCATAGAGAAACGTATAGAGCCAATTAAATACTCCCTCCGTTTTAAATTATAGCTAGTTTGACTTTTTTTGACTATGAGTTTGCCTGCTCGTCTTATTCAAAATTTTGTACAAATTATTATATTTTTTGTGGTGGCTTGCTTTATACTAATAAAAAATCTTCAAAAATACCTTAAATTTGACTATAATTTTCACAATTTTTTTGAATAAGACGAGCGGTCAAACTTGTGGTAAAAAAATCAAATGACATACATTTTAGAACATAGGTAGTAGTTAGTTTATACTACTTCTTTTAATTTTAAAAATGAGGGGTAACATGATCATTTATTATGAGTATTAATCTGTCTTAAATTTTCTAAAAAGACGGATGGGGTATGCATGTAAAATCGACGATGGCTCCAAGCAATGAGACCAACATCACACTTGAATTTTGATGAAACCGGCCGGTGCTGGACGGAGTGAATAATTGTTCTTGGGATCGCGCCTTAACAACAATGTTTTGGAGGGAGTACATATTATAGTAGTCCAGAACAATGAGCCCTATATTTCGTGAAAGGGTCTCTAGTCTAGTGGTTAGAGCACTTGACACCTGAACAGGCACAGGTTTGACTCTATGTGGCAGCGAATTAACTGGAGTTGAAATAACTTATATATAAAATATAAGTAGGAACTTCCCCTACTGACTTCGATTAAAAAAACCCCTGTATTCGAAATTCCCAATTTCCTGGGTCCGGCCCAAGACGCCCTCAACTAGCCCACCTCCACGCGCCTACTGGCGGGTGGCCCCGGATGGAGGGCCCTAGCCCAGCAGGCTTGGAACGTTGGTGCCGGGCGTTCGGCCTCCAAGCTCGTCTCCTCCTCGATCGCCGCCGATCCAACGGACGGCGCGTGCGGCCGCGTCGTCGGGTAAATTAGTTGAACATGGTGGGCTGCTTGTGAGGCATGCATACCTGCCTTCGTACGTGTCGGTGTGCATATACGTACAGCGAAGAAGCATCGAATCCCCTTCTCACGATCGGATCGGTGTGGGCCAGCTGGGCAGCGGCTAGCTGTATACTAGTATATATATTGTACTGATCCCTTTCTCCCGGCGAGCGCAGCCAGCGAGAAAGAAAATGTAACTAATTTCAATTTGAATTTGAATGACCCGGCCCGCCGAAAATGCCGGTGGCGGATTGCCGTTACGTCGTTATTGGCGGCCTATTTGTTCCGTCGTCGCTCTGTGTGTGTGGCCCAGCCCGCCCAGATTCATTCACCCGCCGCGCGCTTGCATGGGCCGCCCGCGGTGCGACGATGAATTGTTGATGGCGGCGCGCAGCAATGCAACATGACCGGCACCCAACGCTAGATTCACGGCCCACTCGTTCGATCTCGTCTGAGGAAGGACAATGCAGGCCTATTCTCCCATTCATTAGGGGTTTTCAAATTATCAAGGGCCATACAAAACTGCTGATAAACTGCGAGATTTTCTGCTTCACGTTGTACAGGTAAATCACGGGATGAAAAAAAATATTATCAATAGAATATTTTAATTCAAAGGCTCACATCAGGACGCCTGATAGTTGATAAGCGGGTTGGGTGGAGATCCACAACTCTTAGAGCATGTTTGGATCAAGGTGATAACATTAGCCTGACTAATTTTAGCCTCTTGCAAGAGCTAAACTTCCAAACATGTGATACTAAAGAAGGGATAAAATTAGTCTTGAGACTAGATTTGAAAGTTTAGCTTTTGTAAGAAGCTAAAATTAATCAAGCTAATTTTAGTCACCCTCATTCAAACATGCCATTAATGTACGCACCGTTTGATGATGCGAGATGCACAACACCATCAAGGCAACCGTGCACTCCAGTAGAATGGAAATAACTCGATCTTATTCAGTTCCCTTCTTCAGTCTCACGTTCAAGACGACGTACTAATAACTCACTTAAAACAATAAAACACGCCTAGCTAGCTTGCTAGCAACCTCAACAAATGACTAGCTATTTCAGAACCGGAACTAGCTAGCTAGCTAGCTAGCCTAGGGCTTAGAGCTGCTTCTGCTAATGACCAATCCGCCCAAATTAGCGGCGACCGTGGTGACGTCGAGGTCGGCGGCGACGTCGGCGACCAGCGGCC
>OAMR01000143.1:2155413-2170118 GCA_900205405.1 Echinochloa crus-galli | reverse complement strand
CAACGCGCCCAGATTAGCCGCGACAGTGGTGACGTCGAGGTCGGCGGCGACGTCGGCGACCAGCGGCCACCCCGCCGCCAGCTTCTCCCCGCAGGTCTTGACGGCGGCCACCGCCACGTCGTACTCCTGCGTGGTGCGCGCGAACTTGCAGCCGTCCATGTCGTCGGCGGCGGCGACCATCTGGATCCTCGCCGTGGCGTACCTGTCCGTGCAGCTCAGGTACGCCGCCCGCTCCTCGCCGGGGAGCCCGCCGGCGACGATCTTGGCCATCTGGAACACGGTGTCGTCGTACGCCTTGGTGGCGCGTCGCGCCGCCACGGTCGCGTACACGGTCATCGCCGAGATGTAGGGCGCGTTCTTGAGGATCTCATGGCAGACGTCGAAGAGCTGCGGCGTCTTGCACGCCATGGCGCACGTCATGTTCCATGTGAGGGATGGGATGTTGTCGCAGGCGTCGCCGGAGACGAAGAAGACGGCCAGGGTTGCAACTGCAAGGACCAAGGTCGTCATGACTCTCCTGCTGTCCATTGTTCGCTCTAGCTGGTGAACTATGGCTTTCTTTTTGCTTTGATTATTTTCTCTGAGTGGTGACTGGTGAGCTAGGTGTTTTTCTTTTTGCCTTGCAGAGTGAAGCTAAGTAGTGAGGGCTCTATATATAGGGTGGATTTTTTAATTAGAGGATTTGCAATGAAAATGAGAAGGACCTGATTTTCTAAATATGGAACAAACAATACAAGTTTTTGATCTCACATAATCAGAAACCTTAATTTTGTTATAGGTCATAAATGGTGCTATTATAGTACTTCTTTTTACAATTACAAGGTTGTGCACACACATACACATAACCTACTGAAAACGTACACTTGCTGTCTGTAAATCGTGGACACCAATATTTCAACCCTCGTGCTTCTACAACTATGCTAAGAAGTGGTTCATGTAATTGGTTCTATTTTGGGGTGTATCTTTCTTCCATTTTAATTAAAAAAATAAAAGTTTGAAAAAATGAAGTTCAAAACTACACTTGTTAGTGGATTATTTGCTAATATCCTATAGCTAGCTGTGGTTGGCGGAGCCAGAAATTATGAATAGGGGGTGCGGCCAAACATGATTGACACCTCATACTACACATACGTCATCTTTTGCAAGATAGGGAAAGTCAGTGGTCTGGAATTTTAGTTTTTAGACACACTTTATAGGGGAGATGCTTTGTGTAAGACTATTTGCTCCATAATATGATACAGCTGAGGTTCATATATATCTTTCGATAGAAAAAATGGAAATCTGCTTGTGTTTTTTTTGTAGGATTCATGAGGCATATCAAATGATGATCATATGTGTAAGAATTTAAGTGTGTATATAAAATGTTAGAGCCGCCCTCGTGATGGACAAAAATAGCCGATGCGCTCTCCATGAAATTAAAATATGCCCCGCGGACACTCGATCCATTCACAACAAAGAGCAGGAAAGAAAAAACCTGCAAAAATGACCTACACACAGAGCCGTACTTCGGGGACAAAACATGGTACAAATAATATAGAGAAGCCTTAGAAGCCAGCTAGGCAGTTTTAATATGAACAATGTTTGGTCTACTTAAATTTTGAAGTACAAAATTCTACTTATTAAAACAAATGAGCTCAATGTACAAAATTTTAACCTTAACAAAAACCTTTTGGATTAAAGTAATTCAACGCATTAAAGAAAAGGAAAAATTTGTTGTGGGACACTTCACTTTTGTGAAATTAGTTGTGACACACTAAAATGTTTTTTCTTTGCTGGAACACACTAATTTCTTTGCTGAAACACACCGCCTACTGTGTTATGACCAATAATTTTTTTTACAGTGTTCCACAGCAATATCGAAATCGAATAGTGTCCTGTAGCAAAATTTGCCTAAAGAAAACTGAGCTTGATGTACAGAATTTCAACCTTAATTAAAACCTTTTGTATTGGATTCAAAGTTTCTACTCTAATTGAAAATGCTCATCAGCACAAAATCAATTCTTCTTAAATTTCATGTTGTTTCATATCAATTTAAACATATTGTCAACTCAAATCAAGAAACAATATATGGGGCAGGCGAGCCACACGGCGGCCTTATGATGAGGTTTAATCCACAAATTCATGAATGTGAGTTCACTCCACCAATTTTGTTTGGGATGCCACTGATGGGCACAAAGGTGTGATATCTCTACTTGGTGGGGCGTGGTGTCCTTCACTTGCTTGCATGGTTGTTTATTTTTTTTTAAAAAAAACGAACCGGCAGTAGAGAGCTACAAGAAATTTCGCCACTATTTATTTACATCACTACTACTATATACTCTTATGCACGAAAAGAAACAAAATTAAACCCTGTCCACCAAGCGAGTCAGGTGCTTTGCTCCAGCTAAAGCCCATTCATGGTTGGGTCTCTTGAGTGTGTGGAAGATGCCCAGCAGTACAGCACCACCCATTTTCGACTGAAATTGAATTATGCGGCGATCGGCATTTGATTATTCCCACCATTATATTTTCTATAATACACCATGGGCATAGATAAAAAAATACTAGTTATAAGAAAAAAATGTGATACGACCATGCTTACTCATATTAAAGCTCATAATACAATGGTTTCTCTTCTATGAAACTTTTTTAATTAGGAGTATAGGGAGTGAAAATATTGCATTAACTACACCTTTGATATCCTCCGCGGAGTAGTAGGATATGTTTTCTCCTAATAAGAATGGACAAACATAGTGAAATGAATGGAGTTGCTATTTTCTGCAGGACTCAAGCTAGGGAGCAATTTTGGTTTATATCATAGGTAAAAAAATTACAAATATAATGAAAAGATCAAATCCATATCCCAAAAACATCTTTATTCGCAACCAGATTATCAAGGACAACAAGTTAGCGACCATTGAGTATGTAGGTGCACAAGCTATATATCAAGGTTCGTGCTTGGATGGAGAACTCACCTATTAATCAGTAAAAATTTGAAAGAGAACGTACGTATCCCTTTGTTAACTTCAACGTATGATCGAACTGCAGCTAGAATAGGAAGAAGGTACTACATAGCAATTAGCAACTAGGAGCTAGCTCGCTTTATACCTAGCCTAGCTACGAGTACTTTTGCCAAGGATCAAGAGAGCCAATTGGTACGCGACCATGGTGCGATCACGGTCGGCCTCGTTCATGGCGACGAGCGGCGTTCCCGGCGCCAGCCCTCTCCCGCAGGACACCATGGCGGCGACGGCGGCGGCGTACTCCGGCCCGGCGTTCTCGAAGTCGCAGTTGACGAGCTGGGTCACCAGGCTCACCATCTGGTTCCTCGCCGTCGCGTAATCCTCGATGCACTGCTGGTATGGCTGCCGCTGCTCGCCGGGGATCGCGCCGGTGGCGATCAGCCGCTCGGCTCTGCCCACCGTGTCGTCGTAGGAGCGCTTGGCGAGCCGCGCCGCCAGGATCACGTAGGCGGTGAGCTCGGCCACGTCCGGCGCGTCCTGCAGCGTCTCCTGGCAGAGGCTGTACAGCGGCGGCCGGCAAGCCTTGAAGCAGGCGTCAGTCCAGCGCATCAAGGGGATGTTGCTGCAGGCGTCGCCGGAGCTGAAGAAGAAGAAGGTGGTGAGGGAGAGAAGTGTTGCAATGGCCAAGATTCTGGCCGATGCTCTTATCATCATGTTTCTCCTATTGATTGATGCCTATTTTTCTCTCTGTGTTTTTCCTTCCTTTTACCGACGGTGAAAGGCCGGCTGAAAGCTAAGTATTTTTTTTATACAATGATCCTGCATATATATATGTGCATGCATGTATTTCATCGATTGAATGCATCAAAATATTTTCTTTTTTTATTGGTACTTAACTGTGCCCTCTGACATATATCTTTCTTGAAGACACTCAATCAGACTAAATATAGAATGCGAATAAGAAAGAAGATCAAAACTAAACGTACACTCGGATTTGTCATATAAAGTGGCAGATCATGCCTAAATATATCTTGGAACATGACACTATTACCATGATATACATCACTGACTTGTACATGCCATCGATTCGTACCCATTCCCGCAACACGTACTGGTGCTCGTCACGCACCGTGATAAACACTTCTTTGGCACAAAGAAAATATTGTATAAGCTACATATCAAAGGGGCACAACTGCAGCGTCTCCTGGGAGAGGTTGTACATTAATGCCGGCGTGTCGCAGGCATTGAGGTTGAGGCAGGCCTCGTTCCATTTCATGAAAGGGACCTGGTTGCAGGCGTCGCCGACGGTGGAGAAGACGGCGAGGGAGACCAGCATCACGAGGACTGACGTCGTGGATCTTCTCCTCATGTTTCTCTCTTTTGTGATCGATGCCTATTCTTCTTTGCCTTTTTTCAGTGGTGAAGTTGAGAGTAGAAGGGCCTAAGAAGTTGGCTACTGGAAGGATGCAGATAATAGGATATTTTCATATGTCATTTTTTATTATTGACTTTGTTTATGTGGATTGGAGAGCTATATGTATGTACTATCTCTGTTTCAAATTATAGTTCTTTTGATTTTTTTTATCACAAGTTTGACCGCTCGTCTTATTCAAAAAATTTGTATAAGTATAGTCAAATTGAAGACATTTTAAAGATTTTTTATTAATAAAGCAAGCCACCATAAAAAATATGATAATTTGCACACAATTTTGAATATGACGAGCGGTCAAACTTAGACTTAAAAAGTCAAAAGAACTATAATTTAAAATGGAGGTTGTAGTATGTTGCAAAAAATAAGTGAAGCTTTGATGATCATTTCTAGTGCATCCATAAATAGCGTTATATCCTCACATATAAATATGAATATCATACCATTTCCTTTTATCTACCCATGGTGAATGGCTGAGTTTCACCATGGCAATGACTGCCACCATGCTGCTCGCAATCGGGTGGCTTGGAACATATTTTTTCTGGGCCATACTATTCTATTAGATTGCACAGAGAATCAATGTATTAGGATCCTGTTCAACTTGACTAGAATAAAAACTATGATCTAGTAAAAACCTTCATTGTAGGGAAACATATTGGTGTAGTCTCTGTAACTGTTTCCTTCAAAATTCTTTTTGAAGAAGATCTTATTTTACTCGGTAGAATTGCTACTAGCTTCATATTGTATTGCACAAAATGTGTGTGGGCAAAGATTATATTTGTTCCTCTAGCCTCTATGGATCCTTGAACCTGTAAAGTAAAACATAGTTACTTGCCAAGAATCAAGGCGCCCAAACCATAAGCAATCATGGTCCATTCTTTATCTTCCCTGCTCATGGCGACCAGCGGCGTGCCAGACACAAGTCCTTCCCCACAGGACCCCACGGCATCCACCACCTCGAGGTATCGCTGCTTGAGGCGCCCGAACTCGCAGCTGAACGTCTCCGTCACCACCCTCGCCATTTGGATGCTCGCCGTGGAGTACCTGTCGACGCAGTTCTTGTAAGCCGGCTGCTGATCAGCCGGGATCGATCCATTTGCAAGCAGATGCTCCGCCGTGATCAGCGTGCCGTGGTAGACTGCCTGGCGAACCTCGCCACCACGTTCGCGTAGACGGAGACCTCAGCGACCTCCGGCGCCGCCGCCGCCGCCGCCTGCAGGGTTTCCTGGCAGAGGTTGTACCACGCCGGCGTGTCGCAGGCCTTGCGGCAGGCCTCGTTCCGTTTCATGGAAGGGACATGGTTGCAGGCGTCGCCGGCAATGAACGTGGTGGAGAGGGAGACCAGCTGTAGCATTATCACAAGGAGCAATGTCGTGGATCCCATCCTCATGTTTCTTCTTGCCTTCTTGGTGATTGGGATGTCGTCTTTTCTGTTTTGCTTTTTTTTTCTTCACTGGTGAAGTTAAGAATATATAGAGGGGTCGTCTAGGATTTTTGAAAGTGTAGATGTAGTATTTATTAAAAATTTGGTTTCTAAGGATCTCATTGATTATCTTTTTTTTGATAGGTCATAAACGGCGTGGTGTCAAGACTCAGGAGCGTATATAGCAAGCACCAAATGAATAAAAATACACTACATATATCCTAGAGTAAAAACTGACACTACATCCTTATTAATTATTCTAGAAAACAAACATTTACAGGCATTGAGGCACTCGTTTGTTCAATCGTTGACCATGGACTGTTTTACGAACAACCTTAAGGTTGTGGAGATCATACCACATTTATTAGCCCAAAATAGTTACACCATGCTTCATATTCACAATAATTGAGATGGAAACCATAGGACATAAAAGGAAGTTAAATAAGTAATCCACCAATAACTTGCATAAGTCACCTTACATATGCTTCTCTATATATGTTTATGTGGTTTATTTGTGTAGTGATCATTAATCCGCATTTCCAGTTTACCTATAATGTTCAATATATGCTCTTGATTTCTATTACTCATTTTTTGGTTGTTTGCTCGGACATGTTACTATCCTCAGCTCATGGTAGTAAACCAATAACCATGCCACACTTGGTTATGGTCTTTGTTGTAGAACATGTCCACCGAGGTTAGTCATATATAGTCTTGGCATAGTGGTCAAAGCATGTACGTGGCCATAAATCATAAGCATAGAAACTTTACATTATATTATGTAAAGTTGAGCCTCCATTCTTGTTAGATACGTATGTGCTAGGACACACACACACACATGGTAATTAATGTGGTACGTGCTTTAATTGTAGTCTAAATGCTATTCAGTCTATAACGGGAGGCTATATATATATATATATACGGCGTAGTACACTCATTCATCATAAATTCATAAGCATAGAAACTTTATTCTCTCTTATCTAAAAAAAAACATAGTACCAACCATTTCACGTTTCCATTGGATGATCTGTCATTGCAGATAATTAAGAGATATTAGGGCAAATTGCAGTGGCACAAGATCTAATTAACGAACCACACAATAGAGCGACTCGGAGGATCATATCAGAGCAAGAAACAATATCATATTCATACATTCTTATGACTGAAAGCTGTTTTGATTTGCGACATTATCAAGAACAACGGCCATGCATGTTCATGTGCAACACGCATGACGACGCACATCTCAAGATCTCAACAACTGTACATGCTCGATCATCGTAACCACTAACCAGTAGATCTCCCTCTACCTAGCTGCCAACAACCAGGGCTCCCAGATCATACGCGACCATGGTCAACTCCAGATCCGCCGCCACCATGGCCGACAGCGAGCTCTTGAACGACCTCAGCCTGCCCTCACACGACGCGACGCCGGCCACGGCGGCGAGGTAATCCTGCCTGGCGCGGGTGAAATCGCAGCCGGCCATCTGGCCGGCGACGTCGAACATGAGGCGGCGCGCCGCGGCGTACGAGTCCCTGCACCCGACCACCGCCTCCCTCTCACCGCCGGCGAGCGACGACGACCCGCCGCCGCCCTCCAGCGCCTGGTCCATGGCGGTCATGGTGTCCTGGTACTTGAGCTCGGCCTGCCCCGCCGCGACGGCCGCGTAGACGGAAACCTCGGCGGTGTCCGGGCCGACGCCGCCTATCGTCACCGCGCAGAGCTTGTACCATGGCTGCCCTTTGCAGGCCTTGACGCAGGCGTCGCCCCATGACATGGTGGGGACGTTGCTGCAGGCGTCGCCGCCGGCGATGAACGAGGCGGCGGAGAGGGAGAATAGTACGGCGATGACGAAGGTCATGGCTGCGGTCGTCATGGTTCTCCTTGACTGAGGATCGATGCTAGCTTTGGTAAAACAGTGTGTGTTGATGAAGCTATAATAATAGGACGGGTTCTCTGAAGGATCAGAAATGTGGAGGGTCATGCAACTAGTAGAATTGGCGACAAATAAATAAGGAAAGTTTTCAAATTTGCATGATATGATTCCAAAAACAAAATGTCGTTTCCGAAATTAAAGGATGCTAATAAGAAATGGTAATATATAGATGAGATAGGTATATCTTGCATCACATTTAGTCAGGATCTAAATGTATGACAGGTATGATATCAATATGGTGCATGCATGTGCCCATTCATCGCCAAGTCGAGAACTAGCTGCGCCAAAAGAAAAACAGCGGAAGAACCTGAAGGCCCAGCGCTACTACAGTACTTGTCTCTCTTTAATCGCCAGCAAGAATTTCACACTTTCCGAACGTCTGAACCGAAGTTTTACGTTCCCACACAACTATAAAAATATTTTTCTAGACACTTCCTACATTTTCTCCACAAGCAGCTAGCTCATATTGTGTTACCTTGTGGCCATGGTCTCTTATAGGTTGCCTGTGGAAACATGGTTCCTTCGGTGGTTGCTTGGAAATTCTAGAGGCGTGGTTCACATAAGGAACAATCTCAAAAAACGGCATTCGTTCTCCAATGTGGTTTACAATTTTTCTGAAAATTGTCTTTCTTTATAATTAAATTGAGTTTTGCACAAATTGTAGAGGTATACATCACGTACGTCAACCTCCATCTCTAGCTAGTTAGATTTATGGACTTTTTTACAAAATTTATAGAATGAAGTGGATGTTCCAAACATACTTTATTAGAAAATCGCTATAGTTTGCTAACATTTTAGTAGTTTCTCGGATCTACCATCACTGCCTCGTCAAATGTCGCACCGCTCCCACTCACCAGTCCACCTGGGCACTCTTAAGTCCTAACCTTTCTCCCTACTAAATCCAAGAGCACTTATCTCCACTAAAACATCCTGATCCTATCATGACATCCCTGAGCAAGGTACCTTGCAAGAGCACGAAGATTAAAATTTTAGAACTAGAACTCTTGGCACAACTAATTAAGTAACATAGGAGTAAAAATATAACAAGGGATATAGCTATAAAAATGATATTGATAGAAGCATGCATTAAAAAGTTTTAATTTGCATACGTGTACAGATCAAGAGCAAGCACAACCACATAATAAATCAAAACAAGATCATCAGAACCCTGATCATTTCCAAAACACACAATCACAAGCATCCTGCTGCTCCCAACAATCTACCGACCAACAATCAAAGCCCGATCATTTCCAAAAAATCTTTTAATTTGCATTGCATACAGAGCAGCACACAAGTACACAACCAAACATAATAACTCAAAATAAGATCATCGATCAGAACCCCGATCATTTCCAAAACACACACACGATCATAATAAGCATCCTGGTGCTCTCAACAACATAATCTACCTGCCAACAATCAAAGCCCCAAGCAAATACGAGACCATTGTCAGATCAACATCCGCCGAGACCATGTCGGACAGCGGCAAGCCACTGTACGACCACAGCCCGTCCTGGCATGACCCGACGGCGACCTGCGCGTCGACATACTCCTGCCTGACCTGCGCCAGGGTGCACCCGAACAGCTGCTCCTCGACGCCGGCCATCAGGCGCTGCGCCTCGCCGTACTTCGCCTTGCAGTGATCCACCGCCGCCTTGGCGACGGCGGTGAGCTTGCCGGTGCCCAGCATCCGGTCTATCTCGGCGACGGTGTCCTTGTACTTGAGCGTGGCCAGCCTCGCCGCCGTCAGCGCGTACACGGTCAGCTCGGCCTCCCTGGGCGCGTTCAGCAGCGTCTCCTGGCATAGCTTCTGCCACTGCTCCTGCTCCTTCGTGTTGACGCAAGAATTGATGCACGCGTCGTCTGATGTCATGGAGCACTACAGGAAACCGGCTGTTTGCCGAGTGCCTGGGGCACTCGGCAAAGCCCCATAAACACTCGGCAAAGCCTTTGCCGAGTGTAACACTCGGCAAAGCCGAGTCGGCATATCCCGTGTCGGCAAAGGCCGTGTTTGCCGAGTGCCGATCCTCGGGCACTCGGCAAAGCCTTTGCCGAGTGTCAGACCAGACACTCGGCAACATAAAGCACTAACAGACGGCCCCAACGGCAAGGCGCTGTCTGAGGCCGTTTGTGAGTTTTAACGGGGGCTTGCCGAGTGCTACCCTCGGCAAAGCCCCCACTCTTTGCCGAGTGTCGCCCTAATAGGCACTCGGCAAACATGTGGCTGTTCCAGAAAATGACAGAAACAGCCTTTGCCGAGTGTTAAAGCCAATACACTCGGCAAAGCACCTCTTTGCCGAGTGTAACACTCGGCAAAGGCTCAAATTTTTTCCTGTTTTTATTAATTTTTTGCGTTAAAAGGACCCCTCAACAAAAACATCACATGCAGTTTATAATAGGCATCACAGGCAATTCATATATATCTATATATAGCCACTAAACCATCAAACAACCATAAACAAACACATATAAGTCACTAAACCATCCAACATCATAGAAATGTCACAAATTCAATATCCAAACATCCAACATCCATCATTCATATGTTACAAGTCCAACATCCATCACTCACGGAAGAGGGGGTCCGAACAACGATCTAACCGCCCGCGCCGCAAGGTCTTCGTCTTGAGGGCCGTCATTCGACGCGGCCGAGCCAGGAGCCTGCCCAAAAGAGATTAGTGGTGTGTGTTACAAGATTTTGGACAGAAATGAGTTGTGAAATGAAATCATAGGGTTCTCAAGTGACTCACGGGAGAAATAGGAGCACGTGGTGGTGGAGGCGGTGGTGGCATCGGCGGCGGCGGACCTTCACCCACGCGCTGGCCAATGCTCTGCAGGTAGGCAAATACCTGCTCCTGCCACACTCGGTTCGCCCGCTCGGCCTCCTCCTTCTGCCTGTCTTTCTCGGCCTCCGCCTCCCGTATCTGCTGCCCCTCCAACTCCAGCTGCCTCCGTCTCTCCGTCTCTTCATCCAACCGGGCCTGCAATATTCAATCACATTGTTATAATACATTATAAACGTAAGCAAACTTCACGTACAAAGATAGAAATAGAAATAACCTGGAGTGACTGCATCCCGAAAGGAAGAGGCTGGCGGGTAGCCGCTGAAGAGCTCGTGCTCCTGGCTCGAATCTGGGAGAGTGTGGGGGTAGAGGCCGTGTCGATGGTGTTGTTGGCGATCAAGTACCGCCCGTGCTTCTTGCCTCCTCCCGCCCTCATGACCACTTCTCCATCAATGGCCTGGGCGGTCGGATCCCAGTCTGGCCCATAGAGATCCTTCCCCACCTCCGTGTATGCCGAGAGGCGACTGTGGATGCTGACGTTGCTGTATGCTTCTGAATCTACGCGGGTCCGCGGGGTTGTACTGGACGTCGGAGGTGGCCTTGCCCTTGTGAGCCAAAGCGAATCCCATGAACTCGTTGCAAGGCTGGCCACCGTGTGCCGCCGACTGGGGAAAAGCAATAAGATTAGTAATTATATAGAATTGAGTGAATGGATATAGAAAGAACTCGACGTACCCATTTTGCCCGATACTCGTCGAGTGTCAGGCTGCCCTGATGGTGTGGTACACCTGGCATAAGCAAACGGCGCTCCCGACAAATGTTGTGCTGCTCCAGCCACTCGGGGCTTACCCACTTCTCCACGATCACCTCCCAGCACTGGGGATGCACGACGCACCACCACGGAATCGCCTGCAAGACATCAAGTGTACTACATATAACAAGATCGAATTGAAAGTCTTAATCTCAGAATAAATTAGAATCAAGTTTCATACCGCCAAGTATTGCTCCCGGGTCAAAACCATTTGCCATGCTTGCTTCTTCGTCACGGTGGATTTGAGTGCAGCAAAATAATCAATCACCGCCTGAATGCGCGACTCGTAGTGCAAGTCCTTCACGAGCTTCTGGCAGGCTGTATGTGCCACAACAGCCGCCCTCCCCTCGGTCCCCGGGTAGCATCTGTAAAAATCCTGCATATATACGCGATGTATAAGTCATTATTTGTAGATTTTTCAATGAATGCGATGTGTTGCCCTTCTCGGTGACCGTCCAACTACAGCCGAAGTGATCAAGGTAAATTGTTAGTTCATATTGTGATTTCCAACATATGAAATGAAAATGTACTTATAACATCTAAATGAAAATGTACCTTGTGCCAGCGGGTGCAATCTGAGGCCGATGCGCCTCGAGAATCGGTCGCCTCGGGAGTTGTGAGGGACCTCGCTGCCAAAGGGCCGAGTTTTCGGAGGAAGTGGACCCCCCGGCATCCTCCGAGGCCACCTGCTCGTCCTCCCCGTGCTCCTCGGCCGCGTCCTCCGCGGCGTCGCGCTGCTCGGCCTCGCGCTCCGCGGCCTCGCGCCCCTCGTCCTCGCGCTCCTCGTCCTCCGCGGCCTGCCGGTCTGCCGCCGAAGGCCGGTACTCTTCCTCGGAAGACGAAGGCACAGGGCTCCTGTGTCGCTGACGCGCCTTGGCACGGGACGCCCCCTTGGCTCGAGCCTTCTTCCGGCCCTTGCCACCGGATGGCTCAGCGGTATCGGACCCTCCACCGGAGAGTGCGCGGTAGAGTGACATGACGTTCTTCATCGCTTTGCCCTTGCCCACCATGCTGGTTCAATCACCTGCAATCAACGTAAACATAAATATATTAGATCGGGATGCAATATATAAAAAAACATACATTTTTTATTAGAAATAATCATCATGATCAGGATTAGCTGGATCAACGGTCTCCTCATCATTGTCATACATTTCGAGATGTTCCAGAGCCTCCTCCAAAGGAGGCGGAATGTCGTCGTCACTGTCATTGCCTAATTGTACTCGCTCTAGTAACTCTTCTGAACCTCATCTCCAACGTCCTCGTCAACAAATATTTCTGAGTCTAATTCCATGCCAACCGCTTCGGTCAAATCTATCACAAAAGACCCTTCTAGCCCATTTTCTTGGAAGAACTCTCCATCGTAGGTATTTGGGTCTATGTTATGATAGTCTTCGTTGTTTGGGACTGGTAGTTTACCGTGTGGAGATACTTTGTACACAACATCCCAACCCTCAAGAAACTTGACCTTTTTGCACAGGTATGACAAATAATAAACTTGGGTGGCTTGTTGAGCCACAATATAGACATCGTCTCCTGGTAAGACAGATGATTGTCGAACTTCGACTAGCCCCAGATTAGGGGTCCGTCTCACCGCCGAGGGATCAAACCAATGACATTTGAAGATAACAGGATTCAGAGGTTTGATTCCACCAAAGTTAAGTTCGTATATTTCTTCAAGTTTCCTCCAACCGGGTCTGCAATATTCAATCACAACGTTACAATACATTGCAAACATAACTAAAGCGAACGTACGATAAAAATAACAGAAATAACCTGTAGCTGCTGCATCCCGAAGTAAGATCCGGGAGGAAGCTGGCGTATGGCCGGGGAAGAGTCTGTGCTCCTGGCTCGAATCTGGGAGAGTGTGGGGGTAGCGGCCGAGTCGATGGTGCTGTCGCCGATCAAGTACCGCCCATGCTTCTTGCCTCCTCCCGCCCTCATGACCACTTCTCCATCAATGGCCTGGGCGGTCGGATCCCAGTCTGGCCCATAGAGCTCCTTCCCCACCTCCGTGTATGCCGAGAGGCGACTGTGGATGCTGGCGTTGCTGTATGCTTGGGGCGGATGCGCGGGGTTGTACTGGACGTCGGAGGTGGCCTTGCCCTTGTGAGCCAAAGCGAATCCCATGAACTCGTTGCAAGGCTGGCCACCGTGTGCCGCCGACTGGAGAAAAGCAATAAGATTAGTAATTATATAGAATTGAGTGAATGGATAGATGTGTATAAGAGACAGTGTCCATTCCAGTGCGGACAACCCGAGGCAACCTGAGCCAACTCGGGACTCATAGATAGATCGGATTGGGCCTTCTTTCTGAACCATCCAATGAAATCGGGGTTTCCATGTCCCGCGCCCTGTTTAAGAAGGGTATCAACCTCTTCCGAGGTAGGATTCCTCCTTTTATGCGGCCAGAATTGATGAATAAATTCCCTGTAAGTACGAGAAACAAGATGGTTGGATAAAGAATAGTGAATAGGTACTCAATAACACGAGAACAAGTTTGTTGAGAACTTACGTTATGTACGGCTCAGCTTCGGATAGGTTGGTGAGCACGTAAAACATGATAGCCCTCCACTCAGCATTTTTCAATGTCTTGTTGGTCCCTTCACTTGCACTTCCCAGTTGCCCTCGGAAAAGGCCAAGGTTCGATTCAACTTCACCAACATTGTACCTAGCCGGTGGATTGTGCACGCTAGGAAGGTTGTCAGTATAGTACTTTGTTGTAAAGTTTGACACCTCCTCTAGAATGTATGCTTCTGCAATAGACGCCTCAATTTTGCATTTATTTTTGCATTTAGTTCGAAGAACCTTTTGGCATCTCTCGATTGGATAGCACCAACGGTTCTGCACGCCCCCCTCCCCATTCGTGCCTCATACGGAAGGTGCAAAATCATATGTTGCATAGGGTTGAAAAAACCCGGTGGAAATATCTTCTCCAACTTGCAGAGCAACACGGGGGCAAGCGTTTCCATTTTTGCAATCACAGAGACCTCCTTAGCACAAAGCTGGCAGAAGAAATTGCTCAACTCTGCCTGCACTAGCCAGATATGCTCGGGGACATAGCCTCGAACCATCACCGGAAGAAGCCTCTCAAGCCATATGTGGTAGTCATGACTCTTGAGCCCGTTGATTCGCAGAGTAGATAAGTTCACTCCCCTCTTCAGATTCGCTGCGTACCCATCAGGGAACTTCAACGTTTGGAACCAACTCAGCACTTCCCTCCTTTGGTCCGGTGTGAGGCCTTCGGCCTATTCCATGTTTCGCCGTCCCTGGGAGGCAGTATGTTTAGCTTCGGTCTATCGCACATCACAGCCTGATCCACTCTAGCTTTCACATTGTCTTTTGTTTTGTTAGGAATGCTAATGAGCTCGTCTCAATGGACAACT
>OAMR01000143.1:2144721-2155045 GCA_900205405.1 Echinochloa crus-galli | reverse complement strand
TTCTCCCCCCCCCCTCCCTCTCTCACACAGTCTTTCTCTCTCCCCCCTTCTCACTTTGTGGGGTCATAGATCTAGAAACCATTGTAGTGTTTGTAAATTTTATTTGTAGCCAGTTCGATACGGGTATAGATCTAGATCTGAAATTTTTTTACCTTGGCCTCAAGTTTAAGTCCTTTCAAAGCATAAAAGTAGATAAAGTCATGTTGGATTGATTATTTAGAATATGGCTCATTTAGAATAGTAAGCACGAAAAAAGAATCACAACATGAAGCTAGTAGGGTCAAAATTAAACTTTCACTACAGATCTAGCGGCGGTTTGTATCCTAATCCTAAAGATGTAAGGAACTATTGTTCACCTATCATAGTGACTTTATTATCGTATTTAGTAGTAAGAAGAGATAGAAAGATTGGTGCTAGCAAAGAGACACAATGGGGCACGGTTGTGCTCCTATCACTAGACAATAAATACAACAACTTCACAATAAAAACAGGTTGAAAATTACACATTCACCACAAAAGAGGCACTAGATGTATTCTCTATTGTGTCTAGTGGGAAGAAAAGACAAAATACATAATGATGTCATTATGTATTTTGTCTTTTCTTACTACTCACTTTTTTTTTCTTTTCTGTTCTCTTCTTTTGCTAACTGGTTTATAAAGCTTCACGATATATTTCCTTTGAGGGCTGAAAAGGTAAAAGCCAAAGAAAAAGACAAGTGGGCCAGGTTATGTGAATTGGCACCACATTATTACGGCTGACACTATTAAATCATCTGCAAACTGCATGTCAAATGTAAATCATCTGGCATTTTTTATGCACAATTATTTTGTACATAGTTCAATCATGGATCAAACTCCAACCGTACACAGGGAGATGATGCCGAAACTCAGCCTCGGTACGAGTAGAGCATGGAAACTACGCATCTACACATCCTCGAGCTGTCCAAAAACGTGGACAATTCGAAACAGATACGGTTAGACATATGCAAAGATTCACATATTCACAATCGTATCTCTTTCGAACTGGAGACGCCTAACTAGGTTACGTGAAACAACTTAAATATGGATCTATGAATTAAATACGGAGGGCATGTGGTTTTGCACGTGCTCACCTACGGGCTCAACGGCGGGCGGTCGGAGAAGGGCGACGGAGGCCGGGGGGCAGTCGAGGACGTCCTGGGGCGGCCGGGGGGCACTCGGGGACGGCCAAGCGCGGCCGGTGGTAGTCGGGGACGGCCGGAGCATATTCTTTCCTGAATAAGATGCAGCCATTCGGACAAGCATGTATCTTCTCATACGGCATTTTGAGAGCTTCAAGAAGCTTCTGTGGAGTGGTACATGCTCTTTGGCAGAATGTGACCTTCCGGAAGCAGGCTACCAAAAACGGACAGGATGACATCAAAAGCATCTCGACCCAAGCTAAACTGGGACTTGACGGCCATCAGTCGTGCAATGGCATCCAGTTGAGAAACCCGGGTATATGAGTGAAGTGGTCGTTGTGCAGCTGACAACATTTCATAATAAGCCTTTGCTGATGCCTCCGGCTCCTCCTCCCCCCCCCAGGTCCATCATCGACGTGTGCTTCGCCGTAGTCATGTAACATGTCCCCAATCCCGGCCTCATCATCAAAAGTCTGGATGCGCTGCCTCACGACCTCATCTCTTGCACGATCGGCCTCACCATGGTACGTTCAATGGGTATAGTTCACCATAAATCCACTCTTGACGAGATGTTTACCCATGACCTCTCGTGTCTGGCGTTTACGGTTCCCGCAAACCTTACATGGACAGAAAGTGGAATCCACTCTTGCATTGGCAAAAGCCTGCTTCAAGAAACCATCAGTCTTGGTAATCCATTCATCGGACAAATCACCCTTAATTGACCATCCAGTGTACATCCAGTCACGGTCATCCATCCCTTTACGTACATATATATCATATCATCACCGAGTAAAAAGTTTAAAGACAAAAAGATCGGGCACTCGGCAAACAGATCTCCCAAGTGGCCGCGCGCTGGCCGCTGACGTGGCTACGCGTGGCCGAAGGGGACGGCCACGTGGCCTGTTTGCCGAGTGTCCGGCCCAGGACACTCGGCAAACAAGCCTTTTGCCGAGTGTGGCACTCGGCAAAGGTGGTACATGGGCCAGTGACGTGGCCCGCGTGGCCGCGGGCCGGCCAGCCCACGTGGCATCTTTGCCGAGTGTCTGTGTCTGAACACTCGGCAAAGGTTCTCTTTGCCGAGTGTCGATGACCTGACACTCGGCAAAGGTGTTGTTTGCCGAGTGTAGCACACGGCAAACATTTCTCCGACCATTTGCACAATACCAAATTTTTCAAATTGGATCAAATACACATGAACATATCTTGTCAAATACATTCATTAGTGCATATTTTATGCTTCCATGAAATGTTTTCATTATTTGAAGCATATATAGCTCATAATTTCTTCATATGTTTCATTATTTCATGCGGAGATAGTCGTAAAAATATTTAAAAAATATCAAATGGGTCTGGAAAAATATGATAACTTCGAATGTAGCAATCTACGTCGTCTATTGCCTATATAAAAAGTTATGAACTCAAACTTCAATTCAACTTCACTTCGTTTCGAAATCTAGCTATCTCCTTCTCAACTCTCTGAAACTAATGTGTGGAGAAGCTTCGATTGGTAATGGTCGTACATATAAACTTTTCGAAATTATCTCAACTTTTTGCCACTGCCTCCACATAAGACATAAAGAGGATTTGACAAGTATCACACGAAAATGATAAAGTTTGAAGACCAAAAACATAAGTTTAAAACAAAAGGGCCAAACGTTTGCCGAGTGTTTACACGAAAAACACTCGGCAAAGGGTTATTTGCCGATTGTGGCTTGGTAGACACTCGGCAAAAGCCTACTTTGCCGAGTGTCTAAGGATAGACACTCGGCAAATCCACCATTCCATCCACCCAAAAAACTTTTGTATTTCAAATTTTCAAACTTTTATGTTTGAATAGGAAGTTTTTTTAAGAATTTTTCAAATTTTCAAAATATTTGCCGAGTGTCTACAACACGTGCCACAGCTTTGCCGAGTGTCTACCTGTAGACACTCGGCAAAGATGCTGCCATTCGCGGACGTGCCACGCGCTCTGCACGTGCGACGTCTTTGCCGAGTGTCTAACACCGGACACTCGGCAAACAACTAGGACCCCAAACGACAGCCGGCGGCCGTTGGCGACCGCGGCACGCGTTTGTCACGTGCCATGTTGTTTGCCGAGTGTCCGGTGTCAGACACTCGGCAAAGAGCCAATGTGCCAAACGGGCGCTGACAGAAGTGAGCGGCCGATGCACGTGTAGTGCACGTGCAGGCTCTTTGCCGAGTGTTCGGCGTCGGGCACTCGGCAAAGGCATTGATGTGCCGAGTGTTGTCGTTTTGCCGAGTGTATTTGTGGAATACACTCGGCAAAGTCTTTGTTTTGCCGAGTGTTGTTTGTTTGCCGAGTGTCTTCTACCAGACACTCGGTAAAGAGTGTCTTTGCCGAGTGCCCGATAGAAAGCACTCGGCAAAGGCCACGACACTCGGCATATAGGGGATTTCCCGTAGTGGAGGGGACGTTGTTGCAAGCTTCACCGGCGACGAACAGTGCGGCGACGGAGGCTAGCACTGCAGCGACGGCGGCGAAGGTCATGTCTGCTCTCATGATGTGATGATGGATGGTTTTTGTATTTTGGATTTGGACTTGTGTGATGTTGAGAGGACTAAGCGTTGTTGAGGGGCCTATAAATAGGATGTTGCTCTTCCTCCAATTGGTAGGTCAATTTTAAAATATGTGGGGAAATAAGCAAAGTATTGATAAGAATGGAACAAATAAGCCAAGTTTGTAATTTCACATGATACCATTCCGAAAATGGTGCTATATATATGGAGTTATGTCTTGATTTAAATTCAATTAAAATTGAAACACTTGCCATTCCACGTGATGATATGATTTCTAAATAAGTATCTTTTCGAGCTAGCTAGCCCATAAATCGTATGGAGTTATGCCTTGCTTCAAGTTTACTGAATTGAAACCATTGCCCTTTTGTATGATATACTTCCTAAAACAATATATTTTGATGCCACATTTAATTTAAACCCAATTAAAAAGGAGCACTATTATAGAAACACTTATCGCTTGGGTATGACTAGAAATTATTACATAGATAAGGCCTCCATGCCAGGCCTCCTTGCCCTTATCATAGATTTGGGTTTTCACATACGTTGCCTATAAACTTTGGTTATTAATCATGTCGGCTAGGGTTACCAATGGCTTGGTGCGGATACTGAGCATCTCCAAGAGTCTCTCTAAACCCCACTCTCTAAATCCTCATTTAGAGAGTCATTTGTATAAAAATCGTTTTCTATATGTTTCCGTTTTCCAACAGTTTTTCTATACCTATATCTTGTGTGCACTCTGAAAAGCTATTCTCTTTTCTATATTTGAAGAGCGAGAAATCTGGAATAGAGAGTGGCTATGTTTACATAACCAATAAAAAAAGCTGTTGGAAGGTACATTTTCAATCAAAATCTCTAAAACTAGCAATTATGATGAATATAGAGAGTCTCATGGAGTGGTTCAAGATCTTCTTCCCGGCCCCCTATCTGTTCCGACCATATATGGTGGGGGATCCAGTTTCCTCAAAAAATATTTTATATTATGTTTTCTAGAACAAGCAATGCACGAGAGGAGATTACGAAGAAGCTACCTATGCCCTAGGCCAAAAAAAAAAATCTGTGCATATGACGCCATAGTTGACCTTATTGTTTAGCACAGTGAAGTTACGCCGCTGCAGCGCCTGTCCAAAATCTATCAACAACCGTTAACGACATGATGAAAGAAGAAGCAACATTTTTTTTGTTGGCTCTCGTTCATTTTTTTCTTGTTTTATTTAATTTAACAGTTTCATGTATCGGCGACCTAAACAGCCCAAAACAACATTTCACCTTGTGACAAACCTTTTTCTTCATTAACAAAATCCCATGGAACATCTTCAGGAGAACTGATAACTAAAATCTGTTTAGACCGTGCTGCTGTGTCTTTGGGGGGTGTTCAGTCCCTTGGTTCATGTCCTTTTTTTTTGGCGTTTAGTTCTGTTCGCAGGCATGTGTTTAGTTTCTACTAAGCTTTGTTAGCGTGGTGTTGTGCCTTCACAGTCTGAGTACTGCATTTGTTGTCTGTATTGGACCTGTGAATTTTTTGGCTATGCACATTCTCTAGGGGATGTGGAGGCCGGATTTAATCCAGTTTCTAAAAACAAAATCCCATGGTACGTACAAAGCTATCAAGCAAACAGATGTTCATTCACGGTTTATTTTCTCACTCGATCTACTGATTTATTCATTCATAGTAACCCCTCCACTGGCCCTCTGGCAGTATGGCCTCCATTCAGACCCCCTGTCTCGCATCGCACGGCTCGCGGCAGAAGCATTTGAGCAATAAGCCGCCGCACCTGCCGCCGAGGTAGAAGCCCTCATCCATGCACACGTCTGCACAGCGACCGGACTTGAAGCACAGCCCCTTGAACCGCCCGCTCGGTCTCAAGCACTCCTTCGCCTGAATCGGCGACGCCATCTCTGCACAGGAACGACGCCGGCAAGCAACGGTACGTGTTAATTAACCACCAAGACGTACATCATACGAATTGATACTGCAAATTTCTGAAATCGTGGATATATGCAAGCACGTTACCGGCGGCTATAACGAGCAGGAGGAGGAGGAAGGAGGCTGCGGAAAGCTTCTTCTTCCATGAAGGCTCCATGGGTCGATGTGTTCTTGCGTTAAGGAAAATCAACGAATTATTTGACAAATAGAAGTGTGAAAGCGCAAGGCGCAGTCGAGGGCGAGCGAGTGTGCTTGTTGGATCTGAGATGGGGAGAAGAAAGAGTTTAAAAACGAAACCACTATATGTGGGTTTATATGTACCCCAAATCTTTAAATGTTTTTCTTTCTCCAATTGGTGGAGCAATTATAAATTAATTATGTGGGGAGATATGCAAGTATTTACTTGAATGCAACAAATAAGCCATGCTTGTAATTTCACATGATATGAAACAAGATCATTTTACTAGCTACCCCATAAATGGTGGTGCTTATATGGAATTATGTCTAGCTCTAGCTGTTGCATGGTAGTACTCCACCTAATTTTGATTAACTATGACAGCTGATTTCTGCGGTAGAAGTGATTCTGTGGGTAAAATTAATTCTCTACAATTCCCTGTGATAAACTTTGTGGAGAAAAGATTCTGTGCGAGAAGTGAATCAGGAGAAGCTGCGTTTGTTACCTTCCAGTCACCTTAGTTCATTTTAGGGAATCAATTCACGGAATCAGTTTAGAATCACTTCTTTTTTTTTGCATATCTCCTTATGTATTTGCTTCACTACACGGCCAAATCGCTAGCCAAATCTGGCAGCAAACATTTCAAAATAGCAATGGTGCGCTAATAAATAAACTATCTTCACTACCTGGCTTGAACCAGAACTCCAACATAGTTTTGATTCTCCTAGCTATGTGCACACACCGCTGATATAGATGTTTGCGGCCGGATTAACATGTTTTCTCCTTGGTGATAGATGCTGTTGACACCAAAAATTGGCACCGGGAAGAAGCTGACATGTGGGCCAGATTTGGTGGAAAGATACCATTCGGCTAGGAGGCTTTGCTGGAGCATTCGGCAGGAGACGCTCTGCGGTCGGGAACACGTCGTCATTCGGCAGAAGCACTGATCGTATGGAAAGAGTACTCGGGAAGGCGTGATGACGTGGAATAAAAGGAAAGGCCGGTTCAACAAGGAATGTGACATGGACACGAAGATTCATAGTCTATTTTAGGATAAGTATTGCAGTCGTGTCCGACTGGGAGTTGTATCAAGACCTGGGTATAAATACAAACCCATGGCAATTGTAAAAGAGAACAACAATCAATCGTACAACAAACCGGCCCCGTGCCAACATCGAGTCCTTTAGTCGAGTCGTCGAGTTCTTCGAGAGGAGTCATCGATCCGTCGACCTCCGTAAGTACCGGCAACCTTGTATCATGCTTAGTATCATGCGGTGGATTTAAGCTTTGATGCAAGTAGTCTTGTTACCATGCTTAGTATCATCCGGTGGATTTAAGTTATGGTCTCAAGAAGGTTACTCTGTTAGGTCATGAGCCATGCGGTGGGCTAAGATCTAGTATGGACCAAGTTATCGGCTCTGTTAGATTCCGGCAAGATCTAGCAGATTCATTAAGTTACCCCGTGTTGCTCCTTTTTTACTATGTGCTTAATTCATGCAACACACCTTTGCCCAATCTAGATCGGCTAGAATCGGCTCTGCTTTACGGTGCGACGACTTATCCCTTCATAGCCGAATCCGAAACCGATCTAGGTTGCCACGTGTCGCGGGTTCAAGCCTGTCGGCATCGTGTAGATCTTGACAGAACCGGGTATCATGCGGTAGATGCAGGTTTTTGGGTCGTCTTAGAGCTAATCATCCGGTGGATTAGAATTCGATTCGACCTGATAGATTTACCTTTACCGATTAGGCTTGTTCCTTCGCCATGGACCCCGATTCGGCTAAGTAGCCGTATTCGGCAGTGCTTTTACGAGTGAACGTGTGTTCGTGGGTTTGCATTGGACAATGAATGCTTTTAGCCTTTCACGATTAGATTGTATCATGCGGTGGATTGATCTAATCTGATTAGTGGCGTGGTCACAAACAAGTCGTATCATGCGGTGGATTAACTTGTTTGCTATCATGCTTGACGGGTGCTGCTTTCGGCCTATGCATTCTTGTTTTCAATGTAAATTCGTGACTGTGTTGTGGGTTCGTAACTAAACATTGAGTGCTTTTAGCTTTTCATGATTAGATTGTATCATGCGGTGGATTGATCTAATCTGATTAGTGGCGTGGTCACAAACAAGTCGTATCATGCGGTGGATTAACTTGTTTGCTATCATGCTTGACGGGTGCTGCTTTCGGCCTATGCATTCTTGTTTTCAATGTAAATTCGTGACTGTGTTGTGGGTTCGTAACTAAACATTGAGTGCTTTTAGCTTTTCATGATTAGATTGTATCATGCGGTGGATTGATCTAATCTGATTAGTGGCGTGGTCACAAACAAGTCGTATCATGCGGTGGATTAACTTGTTTGCTATCATGCTTGACGGGTGCTGCTTTCGGCCTATGCATTCTTGTTTTCAATGTAAATTCGTGACTGTGTTGTGGGTTCGTAACTAAACATTGAGTGCTTTTAGCTTTTCATGATTAGATTGTATCATGCGGTGGATTAATCTAATCTGATTAGTGGCGTGGTTACAAACAAGTCGTATCATGCGGTGGATTAACTTGTTTGCTATCATGCTTGACGGGTGCTGCTTTCGGCCTATGCATTCTTCGTTTACTGCGAATTTATGATCATGTTTCACCCTTTTATTTATCTATCATGCTCTGTTTCTCGTTAATCGGCTATGAGTAATGTTCATTCGGTTGAAAGCCGATCTTTCGTCATGCTTACGTCACGCATTCGGCAGTGCGCTCCTTGCGTGCCTTGCCGATTGCCGAATGAGGTTTTAACTGCCGACAGATAGCTTCCCTGTAGCTATATGTCTCTCAAGATTGGCTTCGATGCCGCAAACATGGAACTGTCTGGTCTCACCCGGCACGTTCCAGGTTTTAATCTAAACGTTTTTATCCCTTTGTTAGTTTTCAGGCAAACTGACTGGCACGCTTCCGGATTCGAAAGCCCGGGCCACGTTTGAAGCCAGCTTTGTTCGGCTTGCTGTGTGCTTGGCGTGAGGTGCGGATTTTACGTCAACACACTTTTTGGCACGCCCGGTGGGACACACACAAGTTTTCAAGATGCCTGAGTTGAGCGACATCATGGATGTCACTTTGGAAGAATTGTCTGAAGAGCATCAACAGATGGTAAAGGCTGCTGCTAGTCAATTCATTAACAAATGTTTACTGTCTTTCGCCAAGAACAGGAGTGGTGCACCTTTTCTCAAGTCTGATCTGCCAAGAGTTCTCCTTCCTGGGCAATCTGATCTTACTGAAGAAGAAGAGAGGGAGAGATTCTCGGGCTTGTTATACAAAGCTTTGGGAGAGACAATGACCAATCACAATGCTGCGTTCTTAAACAGTTTTCGGCATACAATGATAAGCATTTTTGGTCAGCATGTAGATAAACCCTTTGAGCAGATACATGGGCAATTGGGTGGCCCGACATACTTCAATGTTCAAGCACCAGTTCAGAAACCACATGGTAAAGGAAATGCTGATGAAACTGGAGGTTCTGGTGTTAAAGATATAAATGGACAACCGATTCGGCAAGATCCTCAGCTTGCACTGCCGAAAACTCGCACATACGGTGATATGGCATTCGGCACCACAGGGAATCCGCCTGCTTCTGCTTACAAGATATCTCCCTTGAACAATAGACTGCAGAGGGATTTATATGGGAATGGATACTCGGAGTTCCTGGACTACAATGCTATTAACGCTCTCCCGAATCCCGGGTATGTAGGCGTTGCGGGGATGCCCGCTGGAAGACCGGGGAATCAAGATTCAAATGTCGATCTCATGGTACAGAAAATGACCGAAGTGCTGCAAAATCAATTCGGTCTGAAACCCAAGAATCAAGGATATATGTACTCACCTCCCTTTCCAGAGTGGTACCAAAGGGTGTCGTTGCCGAGTAGAGTCAAGGTTCCTACAGAATTCACCAAATTCTCGGGACAAGATGATACAAGTACTGTGGAACATATAGCTCGATATCTGATGCAGCTTGGAGAGGCTTCGGCAGATGAGGCTTTCAGAATTAGATACTTTCCTTTGTCACTGACGGGTCCAGCTTTTACATGGTTTGCTTCTTTGCCTGCTCAGTCAATTTGCACGTGGAAAGATCTAGAGCAGAAATTCCATGCTCATTACTATACCGGTAGTACAGAGAAGAAGTTGGTTGATCTAACCAGCTTGAGGCAAAGGAATAATGAAACACCTACAGAATTTCTCAGGAGATTTAGAGAGACTAAAGGCATGTGCTTTTCCTTGAACATACCTGATGATCAGTTGGCCGGAATGGCTGTTGCTGGTATGTTGCCTGCCATTCGGGAGAAGTTATTCGGGATGGAATTTGATGATCTTGGCCAGCTGTCACAGAGATTAGCATTGATGAGCAATCAAGCATATGGCTTTAAGAAAGACGCTAGATTTGCTAAACACAATGATATAGCTGATATCTATAACCAGTTCCTCGAAAGGGCAGATCAAGAAGATGAATACGAAGACAATGAAGAAGTGGCCATGCGCCACCTATCGAGTC
>OAMR01000143.1:2115401-2135423 GCA_900205405.1 Echinochloa crus-galli | reverse complement strand
GATTCGGAAGCGGAAAGCGAATGTCGAACAGATTCAGCTTGAAGTGTTGGGGATTCCTGGTCAATTCCGAGATAAAAGTATCCTTTATCCCGAAATTGAAGGGGCATGTGTTGACACCAAAAATTGGCACCAGGAAGAGGCTGACATGTGGGCCGGATTTGGTGGAAGGATGCCATTCGGCTAAGGGAATTTCTCTGAAGCATTCGGCAAAGGCACTCTGCGGTCGGGAACGCGTCATCATTCGGCAGAGGCGTTATTCCGCAGGCGAAAAGAAGTAACATTCAAGAGGGCGTGATGACGTGGATCAATATAAGGAAAAGGCCGGTTCGAACAAGGAAAGCAATATGGGCACGAAGATTCGTCATTTATTTTTAGAAACGAGTGTTGTAGTCGTGTCCGACTAGGAGTTGTATCAAGACCTGGGTATAAATATAAACCCATGGCAGTTGTAAAAGGATATACAATCAATCGTACAACAAACCGGCCCCGTGCCAACATCGAGTCCTTTAGTCGAGTCGTCGAGTTCTTCGAGAGGAGTCATCGATCCGTCGACCTCCGTAAGTACCGGCAACCTTGTATCATGCTTAGTATCATGCGGTGGATTTAAGCTTTGATGCAAGTAGTCTTGTTACCATGCTTAGTATCATCCGGTGGATTTAAGTTGTGGTTTCAAGAAGGTTCCTCTGTTAGGTCATGAGCCATGCGGTGGGCTAAGATCTAGTATGGACCAAGTTATCGGCTCTGTTAGATTTCGGCAAGATCTAGCAGATTCATTAAGTTACCCCGTGTTGCTCCTTTTTTACTATGTGCTTAATTCATGCAACACACCTTTGCCCAATCTAGATCGGCTAGAATCGGCTCTGCTTTACGGTGTGACGACTTATCCCCTCATAGCCGAATCCGAAACCGATCTAGGTTGCTACGTGTCGCGGGTTCAAGCTTGTCGGCATTGTGTAGATCTTGACAGAACCGGGTATCATGCGGTAGATGCAGGTTTTTGGGTCGTCTTAGAGCTAATCATCCGGTGGATTAGAATTCGATTCGATCTGATAGATTTATCTTTACCGATTAGGCTTGTTCCTTCGCCATGGATCCCGATTCGGCTAAATAGCCGTATTCGGCAGTGCTCTCATGAGTGAACTTGTGTTCGTGGGTTTGCATTGGACAATGAATGCTTTTAGCCTTTCACGATTAGGTTGTATCATGCGGTGGATTGATCTAATTTGATTGGTGGTGTGGCCTCAAACGAGTTGTATCATGCGGTGGATTAACTCGTTCGTTGTCATGCTTGACGGGTGCTGCTTTCGGCCTATGCATTCTTGTTTTCAATGTAAATTCGTGACTGTGTTGTGGGTTCGTAACTAAACATTGAGTGCTTTTAGCTTTTCATGGTTAGATTGTATCATGCGGTGGATTAATCTAATCTGATTAGTGGCGTGGTTACAAACAAGTCGTATCATGCGGTGGATTAACTTGTTTTGTTATCATGCTTGACGGGTGCTGCTTTCGGCCTATGCATTCTTTGTTTACTGCGAATTTATGATCATGTTTCACCCTTTTATTTATTTATCATGCTCTGTTTCTCGTTAATCGGCTATGAGTACGTGTTCATTCGGTTGAAAGCCGATCTTTCGTCATGCTTACGTCACGCATTCGGCAGTGCGCTCCTTGCGTGCCTTGCCGATTGCCGAATGAGGTTTTAACTGCCGACAGATAGCTTCCCTGTAGCTATATGTCTTTCGAGATTGGCTTCAACGCCGCAAACATGGAACTGTCTGGTCTCACCCGGCACGTTCCAGGTTTTAATCTAAACGTTTTTATCCCTTTGTTAGTTTTCAGGCAAACTGAATGGCACGCTTCCGGATTCGAAAGCCCGGGCCACGTTTGAAGCCAGCTTTGTTCGGCTTGCTGTGTGCTTGGCGTGAGGTGCGGATTTTACGTCAACAGATGCCTTTTTTTTGCAGTGGTGAAACTAAGTACAAGGGGATATCAGGGAGATGTAGTATTTAAAAATTGTGATTTCACAAGACCTCATATCAGTATATTTTTTAATAGATCATTAATGTAGTGGTATCATGAATATATATCTTTGTTGATAGTAGTCACTAATGGCAGGTGCAAATAAAATATACTACAAAAAATACACTAATAATAATTGGATTTTCTTATTCCACACAGTTGTGGTTTCTATATCTTAAAGATAAAATACCTCACTCTGCTTTTCTATTCCGAAAAATAAAGATTATTAGCAATTGATGGAATCCTTGTCGACTGACATGGTTAGCCTGTGTCAGGAATTTCCTTCTAACGATGAAGATGGTCAGGCTGAGGCCAAAGGTGTGGCCGCCATCAGTTTTTTTTTTTGAACGTGCCTGAGCACGTGTTTCATTAAGCAGAAGAGACCGGGTGGCCGCCATCAGCTTCATATTTCCTCGTAGATGATGGATGGTTTTATCAATTTTGGTGAGAAAGAAAATGTCGAGTCTCGTGGCTACTGGATGGTATACCGAATATATATAAAAGTCGTTTGATAGGATCGCTTTAAAATTTTTAGGAGTTGTTTGTTATTGAAGAAGCGTGCTGTGTGTGTATGTTGGAGGTATATGTATCCATTTTGCAAGATTTATATGTATATAATATATTGCTAAATAAGCAAATAAAGCTTGATAAGTTTTCCTTATCAAAAAAGCAAATAAAGCTTGATGACTTGTCATATAAAAACAAGGTCTCTCTCTTCAATTGGCATGCATCATAGATAGTGTAGTATTTTTGTCTTATAGGAATGAAAATGAAAAGCACGAGACACGGCAGGGCGACGACAATTAATCATGGTTTTAAATAGCGGGCTAAGGTGTTTAGCGGTAGGGCTGCCATTATAACGTTTAACGGGCTATAACCGGTATTTAGCGGGCTATAGCCGGCTTTAGCAGGCTAAATGCCATAGCGGCTGCCCTTTCTAGCAGCTACATCCGACTATAGCTGCCGCTATAGCCGGTTATTTAGAACCTTGCAATTAACAACTATACTCATGCCACCAAAACCTCAAGATTTATTAAATTAATATATATTAACCAGATCAAGAGCCATGCGCAATTGTCCGGATCGCTGCCATGCGCCTAATAACTTAACTAACCAAGCTATACTTGCCGTCAACAAGCAGAGCTCCCAGCTCAAACGCCACCATGGTCAGGTCAAGGTCACCTGAGACGGCGGCGAACAGCGGCGAGCTCTGGTACTCTGACGACAGCTCACTCTGGCAGGTCTGTACAGCCAAGTGAGCGTCGTAGAACTTCTGCTTGACATCCATGCATGGAGTTGCAGCTGTGAAGCAGCTGGTACATGATCTTGGCCACAAGATCACGCGCCGTGACGTACTTCTCATTGCAGTGCTCGAGCGGCGGCTTTGCCGCCATGGCTGGAAGATTACCATTCCCAGACTGCAGCATCTGATCGATGTTGCTCATGGTGTTGTCGTACCTCAGCAAGGTCATGTTCGTGGCGTTGAGCACGAAGGAGGTGACCTGGGCGCGGGGCGGTGTTGGGCCCTGTTCGCAGAGTGTCCTGGCAGAGCTCTGGTACCACCTGAGCTCCTGCTTGTCGCGGCATTTGAGGCATGCGTCCTCCCATGTCATGGAGGGCACGGGGCGAGGCGAACAGGGCGAAGCAAGAGGGGAGGGAACAAGATCCGGCGGATGGAGGGAGGGAGGAGGATTATTTAGGCATACCTCGAAGGCGTCGACGGCGGCGAGGTGGCCGAGGAGAACCACGGCGACGACGGCGAGGACGACGACGAGCTCCGGTCGAAGCATGCAGCTAGGAACTACTACAACGAGCAATACTACTAGGAGCAAGTATAAACACTATACTACAGAGAGCAGGGGGGCCCCGCTCCTTCCCACTGCGACGAGCTCGCCGGAGCAAGCTCGCCGGAGATGGGAGGGAGGGGGCCGACGGGAAAAGGGCTGAGAGCGGCTGGGAGGTTCGAGAGAGAACGAGTCTATACTAACCCCCAGAGCATGTGGTTCCGGTCTCTCTGCAGATTGGTATTCAACCCAGCAGAGACTGCCGTCATGGAGGGCACGTTGTTGCAGGTGTCTGTGTCGCCGGAGGAGAACAGGGTTGCAAGAGAGACCAGCACTGCAGAGACGACCAAGGTAGCCATCGACACTACTAGAAAACCCCCCCTGTAGGTACGCTATATTTAGATATAGGCACGCTTTATTTCGTCTGTAATGCATAGTAGACATGGTTTAAGAAAGCGTGTCTGGAGCGTTTTCGTATGGACTGTGTCAGACTTTGTAGACACGATTTATTTAAGCGTTTCTATAGTAAGAAAAGACATTTCATAGACACGTTCGATGCATGTCTATATATATTGATATATTTTGGTAGACACATATATAAAATGTGTCTACTTGTGTAGCTACGTAGTTAGTAACACGGTATTTTGTTTCAAAAAATATAGAGACAATCACGTACAAACATTTATAAATCATCTCTAGTTGTGTAGACACGGTTTATTGTGACGTCTTAATACATGTTTGGCATAGTGGACACATGTCAGCTGACATGGCAGGTGACGTGGCGGATGACATGGCAGGTGACGTGGCAGATGACATGGCAGGTGACGTGGCAGATGACGTGGCGGGTGACAGGCTATCTAATAACATCTAAATGCGTGTTAATAATTGTAGAAACAATATCATAGACACAATTTTATTACGTGTGTACAAATATAGACACGTTGTATAGTATTTCATAGAGACATTTTTATCATGTTTACAAATATAGAAACGATGTATAGTAACACCATATAGTGTATTAAGAAATGTAGAGACGATATAATACATGCAATTTAGTTACATTATGATTCTTTTATTTATATTTGGAATTTTCATTTAATCCATAGGATTAATAACGAAAAAATAAATCATCAAACAATGCATTCACAATCAATTCTTTGGCTTCACAAAACAATCCATTGAGTACATTTAAAAACACGATTGTGTTCATAAAGAAATAAAGATAGTTGCAACAGTAATACTTATAACTTTTTTCTAACGGCTAAATTTCTATCTTGCTTGTTTCCCTCCTTCCACATTGTTTCAGGTATGACTTGAACTCGTAGCCTCTTTCACCTGTAATAGAGCAACAAGTTAGATAAACACCACATTATAAAGACTAATACGTGCCCCGTGCTAACGCTACGGTAGAAACTAAATAATAATAATAATAATACAGTTTTAGCCATCACGAATGCTGGTTGCAAGGCAAAGATGAACTATTTGGAGATATTGATATGCAAGATGAACTATAACCATCAACACATCAACATAGTTTTTTAAAATCGAATGGGAAGCTCACCTAACGACAGATTTGGCGTGGCTTGATCTGCCACCACATCTCCATTAGCTTGCTCCTTTTATAGTTGACTGCAGGTGAAGTAGAAATAATCTATGAATATTCAATCCAAAGCGGTTGTAGCATCAATAATACTCTCCAATATTCAACCAATGGCATTAGAATTAAAATACCCAATTTTCTTATCTTATTACACAACATCATAATTTCAACTGAAAAGTATTGCATATAAAAATCATGATGGAAAATATTGTGTTTCTGAATTTGGATGAAAGAACTGATACATGTAGGAAATTGTTACATATAAGTTTTAACAGCACCGTATTTACTCTAGAATAAGGGGGTCTGAGCTCGGACTATAACATTAGTTACAATTATAATATTTGCTGACTAAACAGTAACATTAAACAGTTCAGTTATTCAACAATTGAGAAATCAAAGATGATTTTTAAGATCACCTGAATCCTGAAATGCATCCCATATTATATCTTCATGCTCCTTGATACTAAAGAGGCATAGCTGCGCAGCTTGGATACCCCAAATACTTCACACAGTAACTTTCCAGTGTTATTTCGGCGCAAAAAACAGCGAAGCTTCTGGTTATCAGTAGGAATTGAGTTAAACAGAGATGCCTCACAAACTCCCCCAAAATCTGAAGGATTGAGTTAAACAAAAGGGGAAATAAATGTTATCAGTAGGAATTGTTATTTAGACATATTCTAACTGACTCCTACTGAAGTAATCCACTTGGAAAGTGGAATGTAAAATCTCAAGTTTGACAAAAGTACTGGCAGGGTGTTGAGCACTGCCTTCCAAACTATCTTTACACTCCTTTAAGGCAACAAGGCAAACCAAATCGTTTAAGAGTCCCCCTTTGCTTTTAAAAATAGATATAACCTTGTAGGTGAAAATGCAAAAGAAGAAAAAAAAAATCTGACTCACAGTTATACATCCATGGACACACACTTCACAATGTGTAGTCTTCTGCAAACAAAGCAGAGGCCACACAATATATTCTGCATAAGGTCAGAAAGACATGAAGTAGGAGGAGAAAATGCTAGATATATACCTGATAAATAAATCCGACAGCACTGCAAAGGCTGCATTTCAAAAACTGTATGAACAGTTAAATAGAGTTCACTATTGTTATCTTCTCATTAGTCAAGTATGAAGCTACAGGATGAACAAAATGGAGAAAAAAAGCTTCCGCCAACATTGTTGCCACCAGTTCATTCACAGAGCTCCAATCAGATGAAATTCTTTTTCTCGGGAGCTACTGAACATAGCATAAGCATAGATGAAGTTTATAAATGAGTGCATACTACCATACACAGGCTTGCCACGTGGGGAAAATCTTTAGCTCACAATTGTCCCATTCAGAACTAAATTTTATTTCCTGTTAACCAAACTACCTCTCCATTTTGTAATCTCAAATAGCGTACTGCAAGATCAAAGGACTTGTGCTATCGGATACAGTGTCATTCTTAAAGGACATGGATTATTAACATACATGGTGAGTACTTACAATGTTCACAATTATCCATTTACCAGTTCAAACAGTACAATATCAGTGTTAATAAAACCATTATTATATAGATCATAAAAAATAAGATCTGCTATTAGTTGAAACTTAGTTTGTTGTTCTTCCATGGCAAAATCATCTTTAGCATAAAACAGATGCTGCCTATTTGAAATTAATACCTCATCTGTGACATGATACGGTAGCCTCCATCACAACCATCACTGCACATAAAACCACAACCTCCAATATGGCTGACAGAGGAAAAAGAAATTATTCATGCGAGAGAAGAAACAAGGATGCTATTTTAAAACAATATGACAAATATCCGTATTGGTTATATGCGCTCACCATGTTTATATGAATGCAAAAAATAACCCTGGAGGCACTCCATGGAACCAGATGCCCAACAGGAGCCACAATGATCCTGCCATCCCCCACCAGATACCAAAAAAAAACCTTGAGCATCTTGCATCATTGCCGTAAGATGATTAACACCATAACAGCAACTAACAACATGGTCTCCAGCGCTGATTTTTTCTACATTCAATACAGGCAGCACTCTAAATTTTAGGCATACATTTACAAATACTCTAATATTAAATTGTTGTAATATGACAGGTGTACTCATATGTGGTGCGAAGACAACAAAAAATCGAAAAGAAAAATATGTGATGACTAGGTCAAATAAATGAAACAAGGTATGATAATAGTGTCCTGGTAAAAGAAAATTATTGCAGACAAATTCCTACATATTCATCCTACAGGGAATCCGTTTGCAAAATACTAATCAGCTGGATGGCCTTGATCATGGAATTGGAAATTTAAAGAGACAGATCCTGTCTCTGCAAAGGCGACACAATCGATCTGACAGGTAATTGCCTCAAGTCATTTCAGACAATCGATCTGACTCTCAGGAGGTATCAACAACAGATTAATCAATGAGAAAATAAAATAGATCTCAGGAATATAAACCCAATCTCCAAACATGACTTCACGATTGACAGCCCAGTCTCCACAAACCAAGAACACCACAAGCGGAGCTAGTGCTCACCTCGCCCGGCAGCAACGGAGCCCTTCCGCCGCTGATGCTGGGTGCCGTGGATGGATGGCCCCTGCCGCCTTCACTTCTCCTTGCCTTGCCGCGGGGGTAGGGGTGCCTTGGCTGAAGGGCTCACGGATCGACGACGTTCTGCAGATGGTGTTGCGGATGGATGATGATTTTGCTGATGGCGGCAGGAGATGGATCGATGCCCGCCCCGATCTACTGGGGAAAAGGAGGAGACACGGGAAGGGAGGGGGAGGTTAAGGCGGAGTTGGAGGTTAGGCTCGCCAAATATTTCGCTAATCTGGGAACGTGATGGTAATTGGCGGCGAAGATTTGGTAACACCTGGCGCCAAATGAAATTAAACAGGAGGCGGAGGCGTGGCGCACCCACTCGGCCACTCTAGCTGGAGGCCTCTGCCTCTCGTTCTCTCTCTGACTCTAGTTTAGTTCAGAGGAGAGAAGGTACCGTAGATAAGGAAGTTGACGGAAGGAAAAAAAGGTAATATGAGCCCCCTAAGGATATTTTGATTGCACAATAGTAAAAGTCAAAGGACCGGAAATGTCCATAGGTTGGTTTTGAACATTTCCTAATACTAAAAAATATTGTCGTTAATTCAATTTATATAGCATTTTATTTATGGTAATAATGACCAACTACTACATTTATTTTTTTTAAGTGGAACTATCTGATCACTGCGTACAATTAACAGACGTGAGCAGCATGACTGACACAAGTAATATTAAGGATCCTTGGTCTATAAATATTCATCCTACGTGATACTCGTAACTAGATGCACACTCTACTTTTCCGGATGATGATATCATTAACAATGACTTTAGATCCACAACATCAAGTGATCAACATCTACTCATGGTTCCTAAAGAACGTAAGAGGCAACGGGAAAGAAGCCGATATAAACAATTATCTCACCAAAAAAAATGAATTACTAAAAAAACACCGAGAAGCTCGTCAGCAAAAGAAAGTTATATCCAACCTTATGGATGTAAAACACTGCTATGTGCAATACACATATGAGGAAAATGAAACAAGATATGCAAATGCTAAGACACGCTATGCAATTTTAAAACCCAAGCAAAGGCAGGCGATACATGATCGTCAGAGATTGTTCTATGCAAACATGACATCTGAGACAAACTCGCAAAGAGAAACCGTGAAAAAGCACGTTGTGCTATGAAAATGGCACACTCCGAGTAAGAATTCGATTTCCATGAAGAATCCTTTATATATCTTATCAGATTCGGATAGAAAGGGGTGTATCTATATCAACATTGGTGTTACATGAGATTCAGAAGTATGCGAGAATTTTTCATCTTGTGTTGCAATGTACGGCATATTTACTAGTAATAATAAATAAATAGCATATAAAAAGATATAGAATCATTGTAAATAATAAAAAAGACAGATTATAAAAATAGATGACATACTAAAAAATTGATTCGCTGAGGAATCGAACCTGGTCCTCAAAGAGGACAGGCTACAGCACTACCACTTTGCTAGTCAAATGTTGTTGCATCTGAATGACATTATAATTTATTTATACAATGTTAGGAGGTGAAGAGGTGTTTGACCCAGATAAATATCTGGGCCACGTTGGCTTATCTCTTCTCCCCCAAAAATCGCAAAATCCCTAAGCCAAGCTTCGTCCTCGACGACGTACCGCGAGGGGAAGGAGCCCGTGCACCAGCGAGAGAAGGGGTTCATCAAGGGCAAGAAGAATAGGATCGCCGTCATCGACACCGACTCGTGACTTTTTTGAGCACGTATATACGTAAAATTTGAACACAACCTATATCAACCATAATATTTAAAAGGCAACGTATCCTATGCAAACCAGCTTCGTGTGCAAACTATGTAAACTCCCACCATAGCCGCTAGATCCCTATCTGATGGCCACATACAGATGTGAAAAATTTTAACACTTAAACCCTCCCACCATTATAAAGTTACATTAGCAATTATTATGCAAAAAAACATTTTATATTCTCTATTAAAGTGAAAGAAAGCAAGTCATTTCAAAAAATTCCAAAATAGTAGCAATTATCATATAAATAAATGACATCAACTGAAAGATCATGATTTTAGAAAAATTAAGGAAAAAAACCATCAAATTTGGAGTTCAAACGAGGGAGATATACCAACTACGAAATTTAATTTTGGATTAAAAAGATAGATGAACATGTAGCAGCAAGGAGGTACCGTCACGTGGCGTCATACTGATCGGCGTTACGAAATTCCCGCACACATGGATCGGTCGTTGATATTCAGAAGCAGAACATTTTGATAAATGGTTTATATGCCAGAACTGACAGAAACAGCGAAGTGGTGCGGTGCTTTGGTGGACTTGTTAAGTTCCACGAGGTCTCAGGTTCGATGTGCTTGGCCGCCATCAATTTTTTGCCTACTTCAATTAAAACAGTAGTTGTACCGTAATTAAAACAGTAGTTGTACCGTATATTCTGGTAGCCCAATGGTTAGGCATCCAGTGTAAATTATCGTGGTCAGGAGTTCGATCCATCCGACTGTGTCTTTTTTTTATTTAAATTTAACCCCCGACGTGCCGTAAGCGGCCGGGTGATGTGGCGTGGTGTATGCGGCCGGGTGACGTGGCGTACGTGGCTGGTTGACATGGCACCGTGGCCGGATGACATGGCACCACGGCCAGGGGACGTGGCATCACGTCTGGGTGACATGGCATATACGGCCGGCTGAAATATTGTGTTCGGCCAGGTGATGTGGCTGTGAGCTGTCGTATGCGCGACGATGTGTTTATAAAATACTAACGCTTTCAAGCGTGTGTAACTTTATGTCATTTTGATACGTTTTTATTATCGTGTTCAAAATCATCTTTATATCACTACATACAATTGTTTGAAACACTTTACAATATGTCTATAAGATATACTAATGCTTTCAAGCGCTTCTAACTGTACGATTTCGATACATTTTGATAATCGTGTTGAAAATCATCTTTATATTACTATATACAATTATTTGAAATACTTTATAATGTGTCTATAAGATAAATGACGCTTTAAATCGTGTCTAACTTTGTGTCATTTTGAGACGATTTCAATAGCGTGTTAAAACAATGCCTTTATAAGATTATTAACGTTAAAAACGTGTCTAAAATCGTGACACACTACCACGGTCCTAAAATCGTGTCAAATAGCGTCTTTACATCCTGATGTAGAGACGCTTTTAGCCTGCGTTACAATTGAAGCGTAGCTACATTGGGGGTTTTCTAGTAGTGCGATGCTCTCTCCATGACTAATTCAGCTTTGTGAAAGATATGATGCTCTTTTTTTTCTTTTTTCGCTCTCTATTCTGATGTTGAAATATTATACGACGTGCCCAGCCGGAAGAAATATCTGGTTTATTCCAAAATTGCCCCTTATGGTTGTGTATCTTGTTTTATGTTTGTAGGGGTAGTTTGGTCTTTTGCCATCTCCAGGTGACTTAATATATATAGGGGTAGAAGGGGATGGCAACTCAACTTTTTGAAACCCTAGTTCATTTTTCTCTCTTCCTCTCTCTCTCTAATCTCTCTCTAGGCTAGCTATGAGCTTCATGTAAATCCAAGCGGGTGGATGATGGGAGGTTGCTAGCCTTGTATAGATTGTGACCTTTGTTTGTTAGAATAAAATCTTGTGCTAGTTGAATCTCTTTGTTTCTCCCCGAGTCTCTTTTTGTGCCATTTTCTTGTTCCTCTCGATTCGTCGTTTCTAGACCGTTTGGCGTCGGATTTGTTTGTGGGGATCATGGATGAGTGCCTTGCACCTCTTTGTGTATGATCTTGCCCCCTCAAACGCCGGGAATCGGTCTCGATTTGATGTTTTTGGGATAAACTCGTGGTAGGTGGCTTGTTCCATGTGATCCGCGATTTCTCGATTTGTAGTGCGTTAGAGGCCGAGATTTTTGGGGCATATCTTCACCTTAGGGTTCTAATCATCTCCCCAAAGTTTCGTCTCAAGAGCTCTAGCCGTTTGGGAGATCCGGTGATGGATTTGGGGGAGTTGACCCGCGGATTACTGTAGCTGTTCTTCCTGTTCGTCCGTCGACCCTCGCGGACGGTCCGCACGATCTTGGCGGACGGTCCGCCGTGTTCCCGGACGGTCCGCATGTTATTGGCGGACGGTCCGAGAAGTGGCTGTAGCTTCTGGTGTCTCTGTTTCCTTGACGGACGGTCCGACTTGCTCTCCCGGACGGTCCGCGACACTGGCGAACGGTCCGCGGTAGAGGCTCGGATGGTCCGATTTTTGCCTGAAGTCTCTGGAGATTCAGAGAGGGTTCTCGGACGGTCCGCCTTACCTAGCCGGACGGTCCGCCCTGACCGCGGACGGTCCGCGACCTCTGTGCGGACGGTCCGCCCTGACTCAGGCAGACAACAAGAGATTTGTGTTGCTTCCGCTCTGTTGTGTTGTTCTTGCTTGTTCCTAGGGTAGGTAGGTCCGCTGTGACTACGCTATCTTGGCAAGCTTGTGAGGAATCCTTGGATAGTAACTTTTGGGATATAGGCCGAGTTTCTTTTCGAAAAAATTTTTATCGGCTCCCATTCACTCCCCCTCTCTAGTCGCCGTATCGATCCTTCAATAAGCGCCTTAAGAGGGCCATGTAACTTATAAGATGACTCCCTCATCATATCGATGATCAATATCTGGATATGCAGGTATTTAATAGAATCCAATAGATATGCTTAGTTTAATTTTCTGATTTAGTTTTGAAAATAATGTAGTATATCTTTTATAGGTAGCACAAAAATAATTGCCCTATGTGGAGTACGTCTTGCTGCACATTTAATTAGAATTGACACATTTGCAACACGAATATAGGATACAAATTAAATTAATGTTACAATATTCAGATGTGCAAGTATTTAATATAAGACTCAATCAAGACCACATACAATTCTTTTACCAACATTACTTAGTCCAACCCCAACTTATTGCGTATTTGCATCTAACTTTGTTTTTTTGCAGATACTCTTTTACAAGCAAATATGGGGATTCATGGCATCTGCTGTAAACGATTAAATACAAAATATAGCTGTGTAAATTTATCAAAAAATAAATAAATAATGATTCAGTCCATGGTTTTGGTGAAAAAAGTGTTTATTTGAGGAGTAATAATTTTTGTAACAATGTATAGTCTGTCTGTGATATTATCTATTTGTTTACCGGTTCTTTTCACGTACATAATTTTTCTTACCAATAATAAAAATAGTTCTAAAGGTAAACACATCAGAAATTATAAAAAATAAATATGGTTACATTGAATCCTGCTAAAAGAAACAAATAAACAAATTTTTAATCCAAGAGAACACGATTCTGAATATTTGCATACTCCCTCTGTATTCAATGTATGGAACGTGCCCGCAAAGGATAAATTTAGCACCATTTTTTAAGATAGATATATATGCATCATATAACATGATTTATGATGTACACACTCGCATTCGCATCAGCTCCATGATTATGGCCATATTCCCCAGCACAGATGAGGTTTTCACATAGTCCCAAAAAAAAGATGAGGTTTTCACATGGTCACATACTACGCCACGCCGATACTTTGGTCGGCTGCCGTATCACGTATCGCGGACGTTTCCGATTCACGATACAACACCGATACTTCATCGATACTTATTCAGTACTACTATTCTTACTCTTCCTCCCTACTTTTTTAGATCGACTTTTTTTCTTTAATTAGAAGGCAACAACCGATACTAACAGTATATGTGCAAGTGCTAAATGCTTCCAACACCAATCCAACTATTTAAGACTTATTTTATAGATTAAATTCTTTTATTTAAGACTTATTTTAAATATTAAATTTAAATTCTAAACGTATCGACGTATCAGATTAATTTAAAAATGACGTATCGTATCAGCGTATCTGTATTTGATACAGATACACGTATCTGAATCGGCGTGGCGTAGAGTCACATATGAGAGTCCCTGCAGTGGTAGATCTCCTTGTTCCTTGTTGACCTATATTTAGGGATGCAAGTATATATATTTTTGGGTTATTGGGTCGACCCAAAACTTAAATGAACTAGAGTGGTATGTCATGTAAATAATTTAGAAGATGAAATGAACTAGAGTGGCTGACCCAAAAAATCCATTGGGTACCCACTTGCATCCCTACCTATATTGATAGGCCGCGTGATTACAGAAAAAGGGAGACCAAAGAGTCCAAGAACTCTCGTGGCTAGGGGTGGATGCCGAGCCAACTCGGCTCGGCTCGTTAAGGAAACGAGTAAAAATCTCGGCTCGGCTTATTAGCTCGCAAGTTAGAGTTAAATCTAAAATTACCATAATAATATATATAATACAAAAAGTTATAGTATTTATATGGTCTTAATACCTCCAAAATCTACTCTATCATCCTATAATAATAAAATATAACCATAATATAATCTGAAACTACGCATATTATATACATATATTATTATTAATCAATAATTTGCTCATACTCTACTCGAGTTTTTGGTCCAGCCCTATCACCGGCACCATTGCTGCAATTTCATCCTCATCAAACACAGATGAGATACAGATGTAGGGAAATCTTTGGTGTTTGGCTGGTTGGTACGTGCAAACCTTGGTGTTGCTTATAGTCTTCTTTAGTCTTTTCTGCTTTATCTACGTATTTTCAAAAAAACACTACGATTCTTTACTATGGTGATGAAATTTGGGGATCACGATGGAAAAAAAAGAAATAGACCTGCCGTGTGGTAGAGAACACACTATGCCAAACAGTACAAAATAGCGTATACCTGTCCCTCACAGCAAAAGTAATACATATATATTGATTTTTTGAAAAGAAAATACATATATATTGATCACGAGAAACGATCACGGCGATGTAAAACCTCGCAGCATATAAAAAAGACGCCATTTCTCGGTGCCCATCCTCTAATCACCTACCAAAACTCAGGGCTCCCAATTCATACGCGACCATGGTTGCATCAAGATCAGCCGAGACGGTGGCATACAGCGGCAAGAACTTGAACGACCACAGCCCGTCCTGGCAGGATCCGACGGCGACCTGCGCATCTATGTGCTCTTGCCTGGTGCTCGTGAAGTCACAGCCGGCCAGCTGATCGGCGACGCCAGCCATCAGGGTTACGGCCTCTCCGTACTTCTTCTTGCAGTGGCTGACGGCTTCCCTCTCCTTCTTGGGCAGATTCCCGGCGCCCAGCATCTGGTTGATGGTGTTCATGGTGTCGCCATACCTCAGATTAGCCTGCCTCGTCGCCATGAGCGCGTAGACAGTGAGCTCGGCGGTGCCCGGCGACGACCGCAGCGTGTCCTGGCAGAGCTTGAGCCACTCTGGCTTCATGTTGCAAGATTTGAGGCATGCTTCATCCCTTTCCATGGAGGCGACGTTGTGACAGGCGGTGCCGGTGGTGAACAAGGTGGCTATTAGAGAGACCAAGATTGCAAGGACGAAGGTGACCATGGCTGCTCTCTTCATGTTTGCACCTGATAGATGTTGATGTTTTCTTCTGGGGAGATGCAAATATTTATAAAGATCAAATACACAAAAAATAAGGCAAGATTATTTTTTACTTGATAATAAGATAAGTTTCCTCGACAATAATATCTCTTTTCGGTAAAGACAAAATGGTGCCTCATGGATAAGTAATGTCACTATATCTTGCTTCACATGATCACATTCAGACGGAATCCAAACAATGGGTGCAAATTTATATGATATAAAAAGGAAAACCGCAGCAAGTATTAGATTTACTCAAATCTAACAATGGATACAAGTGGATTCCATTGATAAATTAATTAATGATCATTTTAGATGCATCAGTTTTCTGTATCTATACTATAAACATCGATCCAAAACTTTAGCGGACCATGGGACCCACAAGTCAGTGACACTAATTATATGTCGAACCGACCACCGGATATAACTTTTTTCATCCGTCAAACAATCCAATCCAACCACGACAGGCAATTTTTAGTGAAAAACAGAAATACAGAAACATAACATACCAGGACTCCTCATCGTCTAACCACGAAAGGCAATAAACACAAAAACGGAAACTAACAGAACTCCTCATCGTTAATAAAAAAAGTCTTCTCTGTTTTTTATTAAACGAGTGTGTCACACGTACGTTCTTGCTAGTATTTAAAAGGATGCAAAAGAAAGATTTGAAATATAAAACAATATTTTTTTTAGCAATTATAGTAATAGCACACGAAATCCCTCACACCAGAATAAATATAAGGGAAAAATCATCCATTGTACAACAACTTGGAAGGTGGCCTGGATGACTGGATGGATGCAAATTGGTCTAACAATGTAAGGTGTTAATTGATCAAAATTTATACCAAAATGTAAGGTGTTCAACAACATAAGTTTTGTTCATTGAATTCTTCTTGAAGTTGGCCTACTTAGTTTGCCTGTTTGGGGATAGCAGAAGTGGATTTCTGTTATCCACAATTGCCGGTGACACAAATGTTAACTTATGGGTGGTACATATACATTTGCCGTTCCCCTTGTTTCGTACCGTTATAACTTATGGGTACAAGTACCCATAAAAAATAGATGGTCATTACCCATGCCGTTATAACTTATGGGTACATGTCGTTGCATAGCATCCCAGTCCATGGCCATGTATCAGCCAACATTCATCAGTGCTGAGCAAAATCACCAGCCAACATTAGTACTGGGTTGATCTGGATGTTTATGTAACAAAAATAAAGAGTTAATATTTTTTCTTTACTAGTAAGAGCAAGGTTAATAATAGAGACAAGTGCTTGGCTATTAGACAAGACATAAGAGCCAAGTCATACAATAGAGTCTATTACTTGTATACACATTATTGTGACTTTTTACCATTTGTTACCTTCTCTTTGCTATTCACCCTCACATCCTCTCTCAACTGGCCCCATCTCTACATAGGAGTCCGTGATCAGCTTGTTGCTTGCATAAGGGCATCCACAGTGTATTGCACCTCCTAAAGTGCTAAGGTCTGACACATTCATCTTCCTTATTTTGCTCCAACGTGAAGAAACTTTGTGCATGTGCTAAGATGGCTCCTGTAGCAATAAAGTATTTGAGCTTCACCTTTTCCCATGTCTTGTCAGGGTTTAAAGTAGAATGGAACGGTTAGAATCTATCATTTTCTATTCTTTGCACCGGGTCCAAAATCTAGCACCGGTGCCAAGCGTTTCTTGCTTAGCTCCGCATGCTCCAGTGTATTGCACCTTTTCTACTAGCTTCTCTCTCCTCTTGGCACCCTGTAAAACACAACACTGGAGCTGCTCTAAGAGCCAAGCTCTCTTCTCTCTCCTCCTTTTTCTCTTCCACATCAGCAAAAACATTAATTAGCTTGACTACAAGTCCATTGTTGTACTTGCTCTAAGGCAGATGCTCTAGACAGCCAAACTATAGCTAGGTGGCAGTTATTAAGACACTAGCTAAACTTTAGCTGGCCGGGATCCAAATAAGTCCTCAACTGAAAGTTGGTGGCATGCAAAACATTGACTAAATTTAGGGTTTATTAATGGCGTGCCCAACACCCCAACACTCCAACAGTTACGTATATGTAGGCCTCTCGTCTTGTGTGTGATGGGAGAGCCGTGTGTTTATGCATGCTGTAGCTGGTGAGTGGTGGCTGACTGGCTGATATGTTTCACTTGAGGAGAGCTTACACGTCATTGGAGGATTGGAACGGCAGGACAAATAGTAATCGCCATAGCTAAGACAAGACGAGTGAGACTATGTTCAACATTTGAATTTATTTGAACAAATCATCGTAAACAATACACATGCAAACACGAATTTGGGTGATCTTGCTGGTGAACCCCAATAAGAATTACAAACACGTACTGGTGCATTCAGCACTACACTTCTTTCTTATTCTGCATACAACACGTACGCATTATTCATTCATGGGGGTCAAGCCATCAGAGATGTCGCCAACCGGAGCGCAAGCACAGTCCTATCCCGGTTTCCGACGACCATGCCGTACAACGGCGTCGCCATCCCGCCGGCGAGCCCCAGCTTCGCCGTGCAATCCTCCACCGCCGCCAGGGCGTCCATGTACCCCTGCCGGAGGTACGCGAACTCGCAGCGGCCCAGCTGGTCCGCCACGCCGGAGACCGCCTGCCGCGCCGTCCGGTAGTCCGCGACGCAGCCGGAGCACGCGTCCCTCAGGTCGCCGGGGAGAGACCCGTCCTGCGCCATGTGCTCGCCGGCGTCCTCGGCGGTGTCGCACGACAGCGCCGCCGCGCCGGCGGCTGCGACGGCGTAGGTCAGCAGCTCGCTGTTGGGCGGCGAGGATTGCTGCAGGATGCTCATGCAGAGGTCGTACATGGCCTGGCTCGTGCTCGCCGCGCGGCACGCGGCGTCGGCGGGCATCGACGGGCCGCCGCCGCACGCGCCGGCTGTGCCGAACAGCGAGCCGGCGGCGGCGGCCATGGACGCCGCCAGGACAAGGATGGCGACGTTGCTCATGTTGATGTTTAGTGTACTGTTCTACTTCTTCTACTTTCCTACTTCCAAGCTAGCAGGAAGTGAAAGAAGTGATCGATGTGCACGTCACGGGAAGGCAATAGGACGCATGGCTTTATTTGTAGGACTTGTTAAGGGAAACGACAAGCAGTATACTATGTAAAATGCAAATTTGCAATGCATCTCTACATACTTGTTACAGCCTGTACGTTTGCCTGTCTAGGATTTGACATTAACTTCTTGTCTACGGGAAAAGTATGATTTGGTTACACTTTCTACACTACTCGAATGCCAAAGACAATTTCTTTTGCATATCACACGGCCCGACTGCATGGCGTGCTGTAAATGGGCAGTACAAAAATCAAAGGCAATTTCTTTTGCATATCACACGGACTGCATGCTGTCTCATTTAATTTATAAGCAACAGCTACCCTACAAGTACTCTGGTAATCATTTTTCGTCAACAAATATATGCTAACGTTTAAATAATACTTCATACTTGGCTTTGGAGTATCTTGGTGCATCACGTTAACATACTGTTAAAGGTTAATTAAAGTGCTTTTCCCTGGCACACAGCAAACCGAACCTTTGCCGTGTGCCAGGCCGTGCACACGACATTCTACCGGTTTCCGGTAGTAAGTATAGTAGCAAACGGCAACCCAACATTAACTAAGGTAGGAAAAACAATACTCCCTCCGGTTCATATTAGAAGTCGTTTAGGACAGTGACCCGGTCACCAAAGCACGACTTTGACTTCTCTTTTTATAAAATATTTTTTGAAAAGTTATATATGTAGTATATTTTTTATGAAAGTAATTTTCAAGAACAATCTATTTATATAATTTTCACATTTCCAAACTCAACGACTTAAATGTTATTCATGATTTATATTCCCAATGTTTGACTCAAACCTTGTGCAAAACGACTTCTTTTACCAAACCGGAGGGAGTCAGGAACTCAGATGTGGTTTGACCAGAATGCCCTTGTTATTTGTTAGTACCTCTCAAAGACACTGCAGCTAGTTACGTTAGGGATCGACATCCATGGTTTAGGCAGCTGCTGATTTAATTTGTGTGGTCCAGAAAAAAGGTCTGGGACAACAACTTATAGCAGCTTGTGGATGCAGCTGCATCAACACTCAAATCATGGCCACTTTTGTACGTGTACTAGTTTGTCTACGCTGTACGTAGTTTGCACTTCTTTTCATTATTGTCGTTGTTTCGGTACTTTGTGTATCTGTGGACGACTGTGGTCATAGCTAGCTAGTTGAGAGGTTTGTCGTTTTCTAGTTTGCGTATCTGCTATGCATTATTAGCGATAGGTTTGATCAATGTTGTAAATAGCCCGCTATAGCTTCGCTATAGCCCCGCTATAGCTTTTTGAGACAAAGGCCGCTACGATATTGTAAATATTACCGCTAATGCCGCTAACTCCGCTATATCATGAAATAGCCCCGCTAAATTCAATAGCTTAGCTCCGCTAACACCGCTATGTTTGACTTATGAACTTATATACTTGTGATTTATGAACAACATACGATTTATGATATATCTTGTCAATTACGACTCATTTCCTTATGTATTCACTAGTATTTGCATGTACTTA
>OAMR01000143.1:2079158-2106385 GCA_900205405.1 Echinochloa crus-galli | reverse complement strand
TTCTCTTTTCTATAAAAATATTTTTTGAAAAGTTATATATGTATATTTTTATGAAAGTAATTTTCAAGACCAATCTATTTATATAATTTTCACATTTCCAAACTCAACGACTTAAATGTTATTCATGATTTATATTCCCAATGTTTGACTCAAACCTCGTACAAAACAACTTCTAATATGAACCGGAGGGAGTATATGTTGGAAACCAGCCTGGTCCAGCAAAGCAAGCACCTTACTACTGAATCTTACATACAAGATTTGCCGGTTGCATCATAGCTCCGTCCAAATCATCATGCCTTCGGTTTTGCTCAAGCGAGAGATCATCCATGAAGTAAGAATAACCAATGTAAACCCTGAATCTTTATGAACTCTCTTTCTGCATGGTGGCAACCAGTCCACCAGTGTTACATCTACAACCAGGATAGTTAAACTAAGCATTTTGGGCCCAATAAATGGTCAGATCATGATACAATATGCGGAGATGCAAATATTGATGAACAATACAGAAAATAAGGTAAATATTTCAGATTTCACACGATATATATATATGATTCTTATTATACATGGCTGTGTACGTAGTGGTTGACCAGCAAACAGCAAGCCCTGATTAATATCACCAATACCATGATTCTTATTATAACCTGATCAAGAGACAGAAACTATATATCACAGTATCTCTTCGCCTCAACCATGGCGTACAGAGGCAAGTTCTGAAACGAGTCATGAAGCCTGTCAAGGCAAGACCTAACAGCGGTAAGCGCGTTCATGAACTCCTGCCTGGTATGCCTGAAGTCGCAGCCGGACAGGTGATCGGCGCCGCTCGCCATTTGGCTGCCGGCTTCTCCGTACTTCTCCTTGCAGTGACTGATGGCTTCCATCTCCTTGCCTGGGAGCTTCCCATCCCCCAACATCATGGTGATCTTGTTCATTGTCTCCCTGTACTTCAGATTGGCCTTCCTTGTCGCCACCAGCGCGTAGGTAGTGACCTCGGCGCCGACTGCAAGGTCTCCTTGCAGACATTGTACCACTCCGAGTGGCACGACCGGCATGCGTACTCCATTTTCGTGGAGGTCACCTTGTCGCAGGCGGCGCCGGTGGTGAACATGGTGGCCAGCAGAGAGACGAGGATTATTGCTTGGACGAAGATCTTCATTGTTGATGATCTTTCTGTAGTGTGTGGTCGTGGGATCTCAGTGGTAGTGAATGTGAAACTAAGCATATTGGGGCCTATAAATAAGATGATATTGATGACAAAAACACGCGGAGATACGATGCAACAATATTTGTAAGAGATGCAGACATATTTAGTATGTATAGATTACTATATATAACGGATATGCCAAGTTTTTATTTCAGAGGATGATATCCCACAAGAAGTGTCAAGACATTAAATGCTGCCATATGGAGTATGTATATCACTACTAATCTACTATATCTTTCTTCACTAGATCACATGCAGCCGGAATCAAAACAATCGGTGCAAACATGATAGAAAAATCAATGATCATAATCTAATATTGTCATGTGTAAGATCCATGCACGAGGATAGCATTGGTAAATTAATGATCGATCTATAGGTATGGGATTTATCTATATTTGCAAAAAAATCAAAAAATAAGATTTTTTTAGAGAAATCAACAATAGCACGACTTCAACAAACTCTACCAGAAAAAATATATAAAAAATACTTGCTCCATACCTCACAGTATATAGTTAATTTTTAATCACTCAAGTAAATAAGAAAGAAAACCTCTGATGCACTGATTTGCTCAAATCATACTTTTAAGGTCATGGTATTGTGTTTGATAATTCAATCTACCTATATAAGTTCATTCTTCATAGAGAACGAATATGGGAACAATAGTGTTGGGAACTTGGATGTTTGTGGCTCTGTTTAGTTTGCAGCACGCGAGTACTGATCAAATAAATATTCCCAGACTGTCCAAAGCAAAATAAAAGATAAAATATTGTTTCTCAACAATAGTAACATTTAGTATAATAATTATGATTTACTGGTCCATCAACACCTGTGTTTCTGATCAGGCTAGTAATTTGGAAAAATATAGTGTGTTGCAAAAGATGTAAATATCAGTGACTTTGGTAATATATTATTGTATATACTATTCCCTCTGTCCCATAAAAAATACAATTCAAGTTCTTTTCGGACAGATTAATACAGTTGACAAAGGATCACGCTAACCTTGTAACTATTTCAGTCCCACTGATTTAGACATGGAACTTGTTGGTGCATACAGATAATTATCTATTTTAAGGAATATGATAGTGGTGTTTTGACACTAAATTTACCGATGTGGTAGAGAAGAAAGAGGGAGAATTTCATGACATGTAAAAGAAGTTCTATCCCAGTAAAACTACGGAGTTTTTAGTGTCTTGGTAACTTATAATATTACATCAGTGTTTGCGGCTTGTAGTGCTTGTCTGGTTGTTGCAGGTGCTTGGCACCAACCGTCTTTATTAATTTGCACTGCAGTGAAATGCATCATTTCACTGCTACCATGGTTCCAAGCAAAAACCTTTATATCCATGTTTTTCTCCATGTTTTAAAATCAAACAATGCAATGCGTGTTATAAAGTGGACTTCACTCCCCAGGTAAGAAAGCAATAAAACCATGGAAATATTGAGTTTGATGCACCAACTAGCTAGTTCGTGTGATACAACTGAAGTTCTGAAAATACACGCAAGACATCACTATAGAATAATAAACTCTCAGTGATCAGCCAGCTACTCCAGTTGGTTTCTTCACGCTGACGTCTGACGAAATTAATACAAAGGAAAAATAGCTTTGCAATTGGCACACCATGCATGCATGGAGGCCCTATACGTTATTTGTAGCAAATAAATGGCCTCATTTATAACATTTATAAACAACCGTTACTGTGCAGCTACTCGACTAGCAAACATTTTACTTACTCTGAAAGAAATGATAATTTTCCGTCTATGACATTTGTGGCATGTATATACTTCCTCCGTATATGATTTAGATGATGTTTTGAACAATGATACGGTTTCCAAAGCATAACTTTGACTTCTTATTTTTACAAAAATATTTATTTATTAAATAATATATTTATTTATTTATTTATTTATTTATAAAAATATTTTTAAAATAAATCTATTCATTTAGTTTTCACATTTCCAAACTATTCGTGATTTATATTCACAATGTTTGACTAGGGAGTACTGCGTACCTCCTAGGCTCCTACGGTATAGCCTTCCAACAAATTTCAAATCTAGACTTTACCATCCATGTTTTTTTCTCCGGGTTATGTGAGAATCAAATGAACTTGCACTCTACGGATTAGGAAGCAATAAAAATCATGCAAATACATACCGAACCTTATTGACCGAACTAGTTCATCCCATACATATCAATGTTGAAACCAAAAAAAGTAAAATTGGATTTGCCACAAGCCCACAACACAAGTACACAACAGCATGCAATGGAGCAGATCCAGCAAGTCTTCATGGCCACCAGCTATCCATATCAATCCACACCAGACATGAGACGATGCCATTGCCACCATTACTGAAATCCGAGCAGCCTGCCGACGAAGTAGGCGAGCACGGCCATGTTCCGGTCGACGAGGTTCCTGGCGTAGATCGGTGACGCCGTCAGGTTCCTCACGGCGTCCCTGCAGCTCTCGACCTGCGCCACGCCGTCCCTGTACACCTGCCCGAGGTCCCCCTCCATGACCTGTCTCTCGACCACGGCGGCGACGACGCCGTCCATGGTGTCCGTCGCCCGGCGGTAGGACTCCTCGCAGAGCGCGTACGCGTCCTTCTCGGCGGCGGACAGCTGGGCGGCGCCGCCGCCGCCGGCGAGCAGAGCGTCCACGGCCTGGGCGGTGCCGTCGTAGGAGGCGAGGGCGCGCTTGGCGGCGACGAGCGCGTAGAGGTCGACGCCGTTGGAAGGGTAGGAGACGTCGCGCATGGCGTCCTTGCAGAGGTCGTACATGAGCAGCGTCCCGGACGCCTTCCGGCACGCGTCGTCCACGGTCATGGAGGGGAGGTCGGGGCACGCGGAGACGGGAGGAAAGGGGAGGTGGAGAGTGGAGAAGAAGGCGAGGTGGAGGAGGAAGAAGAAGAAGAAGACAGCTGGCATGGTCATGGGTTGGAAGAACGCACTTGGGAGGGAGGTGATGAACTTGGGCTCGGCGTGCCTTGGTATGAGGTATCTAACTATCTACATATAAAGGCATGTCCAAAATGTTTGATTCAAATCACAACATATTGAACTCCTTTCAATCGAGCGGCATGCTTAATTGAGCCTGTTCGGCTCATAGAATAAATAGTGCTCGGCTGGTAGAATGAATAGTATTGTGTAAGGGAAAATAAGTCGAAACAAGCCGAAATAAGCCAAGTCTAGATCAGTCGAACAGGCTCATTGTCCTGTAGGAGAGAAGTTGTAATTCATTTTGGCTTCTATGATGTCCTACGCGTTCATGTCTCTAGTATGAGACAAATTTTGCAACTGAAATTTATGAGAGGAAGTTTTGGTTGGTAGATAGAGATGAAAATATTTAGTCAAGTCATAAGTATTAGCTTACCTAAGGTAAAATGTAGTAAATTCCTCCAATAAAGGAATTAATGAATTAATTAATTCACATTTTGAAAGAAAAAAGTATTAAAGTTATACTGGTTATTAGCTTTGCGTTTTGTTCCAAGTATAACAAGAGAACGTGTACAAGAAGAGAAAATATTGGTACGGTCGGCGGAGCTTTTGGCTGGAGCTCCGTTACCTACTCTGCGCCGTAAAATCCTATTGATTTTATGCTGACCGTACATAGACTTTCTGTTTACAGTTTTTAAATTGAGTTGGTGTATTCAACCTGTTTTCTATAGGCTCCGGCTCCGGCGATTAGGCAGTCCCAAACCGTAGTTTCCGGCGAGCCGGCGGCGGAACCCGTGGGCGGCATGGCGCCGTGGCGAGCTGGCAGCAGGGCGTGCACCGACGCTTCAGTGAGACTGCGAGGCTCGCGGACGGAGCTCACGGCCGACCCAGATCTTCGTCACGCCATGGTCGTGCAAAGTCGTGGTGATTTGAGGGAGGATTTTTGTTTTGAGTGGAGTTTGGTTCCTTGTGTTCATCATCCCTTGTTCTTGTTCTTGTTTCTTCTGTGCAGGTTGCGGTCGGGGACGGGGAGAAGACCGAGCTCACACGCAGGCCGTGGAGTTGCAGCCCAACTGGCAGGCAGTGCGGCCCAGCCTGTCTGAGCGCAGGCAGGCTAACCTGCCCAGCAGGCCTCGCAGGCACGAGGCCCAACATGAGGCCCAGCAGGAGGCCCAAGCGAGAGCTGGTGGCCGGTTGCAGCCCAGCAGAGCAGGCCTTGCTGCCAGCGCAAAGCAGCAGCTCAGTGTGCGGCCGAGGAGCGTCCGTGCATTCACCAGGTAAACCCGCAGCTATTCCACTATCCAAGCAATCATTAGCTCATGATTTTTTTAAGATAATAGATAATATATTATCCGAACTTAACCCAAACGGCTACGGTAAAAATAAATGAAAATTACATCCCATCCCATCAAAGGACTCTTCTACGCGACAACCAAGATCGCTATAACACGTTTGTCAGACCTTACAAAGAACTGAAAACGCTGGATACCAACCACCATTGATGCTTCTTCCAAGGCAACAACACGAAGACTTGGTGTAGATACTGCCAACCAACATCCGAACTGTTACGCCATCCAATGCCTCATCCGCCCTGAGCTGAATACCGAACATAGTGTCCACACGGGAGAACTGCCCGGCCTTGGCAAAAGAACTTCGACGACGCGCCTGCACTGTCACCGCCGGATTGGCGAAACCAGGCTAGGTTTTCACCTAGTTATTGATCATCCACGGACGCAATAGGGGACGATCTAACCAACGACTTCAGCAGCGCCTTCAACAAGGTGTGTGTCACGGACACTTCACCGCCGTCGGTCCGACAAAACATGCCAGACAAGGATTTCACCCAAATCGTCATCACCACCACCACCACTGCGCCCGGCCAACGAAGAGGTCGCCCTCACCGGAAGGACACCGGCATCTTCAAACAGGACGCCGCCACCACAAAACAAGAGCGACTCCGGCTACCGTCGACGAACACCGCCACCCGGAGCAAGGTTCCGCCGAAAAAGGGACGGCACCAACCCGTAAGGAAGGCAGCTGCACGACAGCTAACAAAATCCGCCCAGAATGCCCCGTGAGGACGACGCAGAGCGATGGAGCCGCCGCTGCCCTGGCCCACGCGCCACCGAGGCCCAGGTCGCCGCTCAAGCAAGCCCCTTCGCCACCGGCCGACAAGCACACTGCCTCATCAAGCCATGAGCGAGCTGCAGGCGCCTGCTGCCGATCCCCAGCCACCAGCGTCCGTCGAACCGCGTCGGGCAGCCGCGCCGCCGCCAGGCCGAGCCCCGGCCACCGACGGCCGCTCGATCCGGCCCGCCCCGCAACCGCCAGATCCGCGCCGGAGGACGCCGGATCCGGGCGGTGTGGCGGATCCGGCCGTCCGCCGCAGCACCGGTCGCCGCCGGCGCTCGTTTCCCCGACAGCGGCCGCACCCACCAGAAACAGGAGAAAGGTGAGCGAAGCGTCCCGCCGCCGCCGTCCTTGCAAGCGCGCGGACTCCGGCGTGTTGCTCAGGCGGCGGCGCGGCTGAGGGGATTGGGGGAGGGTGGCGGCGGTGCAGTGCGCGCCCGAGCCACCCGCGCGGGTGCGGCGCCGGGGGAGATGGGGCGTAGTCCCTTCGGGCACAGAGATACGTCTTCGATTATTGAACCAACCCTTAGCTCATGATTTAAGTATTATTTATTATTTAATTCAATCTTTGCATACTTGCCTTGCCCGATCAATTAAGCAATTAATTAGCTCATAGTTAGGATGAGTCTCGCCTGCAGTTACCGCGGAGAAACCACTTCCCACAGTTAATGGTTCTTTCATGCAAGTTTTTGTCAGTTTATTTAGTGTCAAATTAATTTCGTATTATTTCATTTTGCTTCCATGATATTTTAAGAAATTTCTAATCATTTGTAAGATGAATTTATCACTAGTTGATTTGCGTCATCTCGCCAACCATTCTAGTGTGGTTGGATTCTGTTCAACAGCCCAAGGACTTTCGATTAAAAGATAGGCCATGATTATCAACGATAACTTCTTTAGCTTCCATTAACCCCTTCTCTTATCGTTATTTCAGTCCTTCATTTAGTAAACACATGTAGAATTCAACACGACTCCAATGACTGTGATAACTTGTGCAGTAGGTTCATTAATTTAGAAATAATCTTATCTCAAATCGGCAAGGAGAGAGATATCAGCAGTAGTTCACTAATTTAGAACAAAATAAGATCCCTGTGCGGAGCCACATCATCGACTATTTAATAGCCTTTGGATGATTACTTATGGCATGTTTGCTTGTCTGGTGGCTGGTGCTAATACTGCTGGCTGGGTAGTGGCTTGTGTTGACTTCTGCTGAGAGAAAAATACTGCTGACTGGTGGCTGATAAGCCAAGCAAATAGGATGTTATTAAAACTGTAGCCATCGTTACGTCAAAAAAAACTGTAGCCATCAGATGATAATTTGACTAGTTTATTTATAGCATATATACACTTAGCACAAATAGCAGTCATAAATCCCATGCATGGGTATTGGACCGAACCCCCATGAAGTGTCTATCTCTGTTTCTATCTTTTCTCTTCTCATAGGTCCACCACCTACAAGGCATTGATAGATCATCTTTGTTTAAGTGACTATCAATTCTGAAAATGACAATGAGAAGCAGGGTGCAGTTTTCTTATCCAGCCTTCTTCTTCAGTCAAGTATGCAAAGAACTAGCAGGGTCTCCCGTGCTAATAGCACGGCTAGACTTAGCACACGATAAGATTATCCTTAAAAGCCCGCAAGGGAATATGAATGCGGCAGAAGAAAACAACTTTTGACAAGAAAACCTAAAATCCTATAATGTGGCAGAAGTTTATTAGCGGCAAAAGCCAATCATATGGGAGTACAGAATGATAGACTGGTAGGATTAAGAATTTAAGATGCCTTATATTTCCGGATGTGAAATAAGTCCTTGGCGACATGAGTAAATAAAATATGAACACCACTAATTCACTACCGAGAAAATGTTATTGTTTAATCATATATAGGATTGTTGACAAATAGAATGCATCATGTAGTCCGGTGCTGACCACTGATGGAGAGCATTTTCGTTTCTGCAAATGGGGTGATCATGTGTCTGTTGGCTACAAATCAGCTCGGCAATCCCTGAATCTGAAATTGGAAAGAAGCAGAGGAAATTAGTATCACAAGAAAATTAAAATGGTAGGCAACAAAAGTATCACCATGTTGAATTTCAGTTCACACGTGCCTCTCAGTGAGATTTTGTAACGGTAACAGAAGAAATCTGATGAATCAAATTTTCAACATGAGAAAACAACAAAGCTGCTCAACTAGAAATTGATTATTGTGCTGTAACTGTGAATACTTGTCTCATGAAATGCAGAAAAGGAACCAACTAGCCGAGTTGGAGAGACTATTGAATGGGATGTAGCATAGCACTGGAATCAATCGCATTTCGATGTTGCTTTGATATGAACTTTCCGGAGATATAAACAGAACGCGTTCAGTTTCCATTGTGAGCAGAAGTGATCCAGATATTGCGGCTGGATCGCCGGCTCGGGAGCTCGCCGGACGCCGATGAAGAAGCGCCGTGGGTTCACCGACTTGACAGAGAGAGGGCCGGGTGAGCTCTGTTTGTTTCGGCAAGAGAGGTCAGGAAGAGGACGATGCTCAGGAACAAACGCTAAGAATGCCGCCGAGCCACCCATCCGGCATCACCTGTGTTGTGTCGGCATCAATCACCGTGGCCGGCCTCTGTCTGGAATCTGCATCCATGGCGTTCCAAAACACGTGAACACTGCTCATCCATGTCGTTGACGAGGCCATCCTTTGGCTGGCGGCCGCGGCGCTTCCATTGCTCGGCATGGCGGAGATGGGCAACTGTCCGCAGACGTCAGGGTGAGGCGTGCTGCGTGGCAGCGCGCCGTCCAAGAAGGCGGCGCGGGGCGCGGATCAGCGTCTCGGCGTTGTATGCCGGCGGGGCTGGCGTTCCGCGGGATGAATTGACTATTTTATCCCTGGCACAAAAATTAATTCCGTAAAGGTAATTATCCGGCACTCTTTTTTTTTGTTGTGTGTCCCACCGAAACAGTATGTACATAGTGCACACTGGCCCACCATTTAGTATGCACCGGGTGGGTACTGGTTACCTTCTCTTTGGCTACCTCTGGGTACCTCCTCTACTTACAACCGTCCGATCGAGAGCGACGTGAGCCATTCAATTTTCCCCTAACCATTATAAAATAGTTCAAATAAAATATGAACACCACTACACCCTGTTTTTGAAAAAAACACTACTAATTCTCACTACCGAGAAAATGTTGCGAGCTTTATTAACTAGCTGATGAGAAAATGTTATTGTCCAATCATATAGGATTGTTGACAAATAGCATTATGTAGTCCGGTGCCGACCACTGATGAAGAGCATTGTCGTTTCTGCAAACGGGGGCGATCACGTGTCTGTTGGCTTCAAATCTGCTCTGCGGTCCGTGAATCTGAAATTGGAAAGAAACAGAGGAAATTAGTATCACAAGAAAAATAAAACGGGTATAGGACATGCAAAAAAAATTAAATAACTGATAGCAGCACCTGGTGTCCTTGCTCAAGATGCTCTGTAGATCCGAACGATGGGTTGATTGGGATGTGTTTCAACTGCATGCCTCAGCATAGCGTCTGCTTCCTCCATCTCGTCCGCAGCGGAGTTACCAATGACAAGCTTGAGCGACGGCAGGTTCCTCAGGCCGAAGTCGAAACCACCACTATTGTGGACGATTTGCGCCATCTCCCACAAAAGGAATGTGAACTCTAGTGTCTCGAGCCTCGGCATAGCTCCTTGCTGAAATTCCAAAGGTTGAACATATCCCTTCACCTTGAACTTTACCAGGCATGGGAACGAACCATCAACGGCGGTGAATCTCCTAGGGAGTCCGGCAAACTCATGACCCAGCCGCAGAGTTAGAAAACGGAGAGCTGGCAGGTTACCAAGCATTTCATAATCCTCCTGATGTAGCTCCTTCAGATATGTTTCTAGGGAGCAGAGGTGCTGAAGAAACGACGGATTCATCCAAAATGGCAGTGTAGAGAATCCTCCATCAACTAGTTCTAGTGTACGGAGATGTTGAGGAGGGGCGACAAAGCCATCCAAGATCAATTCATCATCTGGCACATATACAGTATCTATTTTTAGGCTCTGGATTTTTCGCAGCTTGCATAAGCACTCAGCAAAAGATTTGTCCAAGAGGGCATCCGTGTAGCCAATCTCAAGGACCCTGAGTTCCGTCAGATTTCCCATCTCTTCTATAATCTCTACGGAGTCGGTGTATATCCCACACAGCTCTTCAAGGCGTGTTAGGTTCCCAATCCCTTTTGGTACCTCTTTATAGTAAACGCGTATGCACATCAAGTGCTTTAGTTGAACAATGCTTGACGGCAAGCTACTAATTGTATCCTCCAAAAATAAGTTGCTAGTTCTATTCTTAGCGACCAATAAAGTTTGAAGAAATCGCAGGTTACCTATCTCTTCAGGGAGCTGTTTCATATGTATTTCTCGTAGTGCAAGATACCTCAAGTGAACCAAATTTCCAAGATACTTCAAGGTGCTATCTACTGAAATTTCACACTCTTCTAAATCAAGTACACGTAATACTCTGAACCTCGAAAGGACCGGTAATAGCTCAAAAGCAGATGGGAAGACAACAACTGACCTCACTTGTTTCATGCTCATAGAAGACACCTGATTTGCAGCATGATCTGTCATTGTCCTATTTTGAAGGGATAACCTTCGAACCTTCTTTGACGGAGACAAGCTGAACGCATCATTCAATATTGTGACAAAGTTTTCTTCACTAGACAAGGAACAGAGAAGATCAAGCACCATATCATGTACACGACAGTATAATCTACCGGGACAGTGAGCTTTGTACTCAGGTTGGATCATACTTCTGTTTATAAGCTCGTTGAGGTAACTCTCTCCAAGTTCAAATAGGCTCTGTCCTGGCTTTGTGTCTTTGATAAAACCTTCAGCTATCCACAACCATATCAAATGATCTTTGACAATATGGCTATCTTCTGGAAACATACTTAAATATAATAAGCAAGTCCTTAGATGGAATGGCAAGTCATAATAGCTAAATGACAGAATTTTTCTCATGTTACCCACATCATGGTTGTTTTCTAATCCAGTACCAACTAAGTTGTACACCTCATACCACTTCACTTTATCTCTTCCTTTACGAGCAAGTAGACTAGCCATTGTAACAATAGCCAAGGGTACACCGGCACATTTCTCAAGTATTTTATCAGATACTTCGGCCAGTTCCTGGTTCGGGCATTTTGCTATGTCTTCATTGTTTTCAAAACTAAATACTCTCCCATACAGTAGTTTTCTCGAGTTGTTCAATGAAAGGGGTTTTAGTTTGTAAGAACCACCAGCTTCTTCAGCAACATTTGCACTACGGGTTGTTGTGATAATTCTGTTTCCAAAACCGTTAGCAGGCAATGCAGATTTAATATTTTTCCAGATTGATAGGTCCCATATGTCATCAAGAACAATCAAGTACCTACACCCATGGTTAAAAGAAAACAATGTTACCAGAAAATCATGTACAAAATTCTAGTTTTTCTCATGCTCCATGTCAAAATTACACAATCTAGTGAGTACTAAACATTTATTAAATCGAGATATAAAGATTATTAAAAGGAACAGCACTGTAATTTGAGGAACAAAAGTTTCCTGTTTCCATTCACCGTTATGGGAACACACGTATGACGAAGGAGATAAAATGATGTTTCATTGAATAGGAACACACGTATATTCATTTCACATATGCTTTCTAAAATTTGGGCAACCTTAGTATAAGCATTGGTATTATCGTAAACTTATATTTTGAAATTGATTTTAAATTAATCTGTGACCAAAATTTCTGTAATTTACCATCAGAATGTTTTCAAATATTCTCCTTGCATCAAATATGAACCACAGTGATATTTGGTTAATGTGGTGAACTCTGGTACAAACAATGTCAATATTTCCAAGGAAAAAATATTATATAGGCAGCAATGGATGGCTATTTTACTTATTCTGTTCATACCTCTTCATCTGAAGCAACTCTGTGAGCTCTTTGACAATATTGATGCCTGAGTAACTTCTCTTGCCAAGTTGATATAGCATATCCTTGAGTAACTTTTCCATATCAGGAGTTCGAGACACCGAAACGAAAGCCGAGCAGTCAAATTGGGTTTTAAGCTCTTCATACACGACATTAGCAAGAGTTGTCTTTCCAAGGCCTCCGAAACCAACAATGGAAACTATATTGTCTTGCTGCTTGGACACTTCATTCCTTTCCATCAGAATCTTGATTACATCTTTTCTTGCCTCGTTAATGCCAATCAGCTCCCTCACGTTCTTGTACTGAGAAAATAAACGAGGATCGATTGTGACCGGCTTAGAGGCACCATTGGTGATCTTGTAGTCATGATGACGCCTGGACGCCTCATGGACACGCCTCTTGATGTCTCTGATTTCAGTAGCAAGCCCATGGCGAACCCTGAACTTGCTGAACGACTTGACACTTCTACCAATGAACTTCTTGACACCATTCAGCTCTGCTGGATCACTACCCTTGCATCGCACCATGAATGTGTCAATCTTGTCCTCTATGTCGTAGGACAACTCCCTCAAATCCCTTGCCCAGTTCCTGTCCTGTTTGTCAAGCTCGTCAGGCAGTGTGTTGGAGACCTTCTCGACGGCAACCTGCATGCTCTCGAGCTCTTGTATGAGGAACCTGACCTCACCCTTGAGCCCCTTCTGCAGATTGTACTCGCCGGCTATCAGATCGCTGAGCTTGGTGATGACGCTCGGCAATGGCCCAGTGGCGAACTCCATGGATGTTGTTGTGTGTGGATTGTGGAGTGAGCAGTATGTAGTAGCTTGCAGAGCAGAGCAATGGCCCTTAGGCTTAGCTTATGAGCAGAACCTGGCTCATAGCTCTTGGGTCTCTCGGTCAAAAAGAAAACGCCAGTCATGTTGCGCAGCTCGGTTGCCGAGCCGCGTTCAGGTCAGAAAATATAAAAGATGTTGCATCTCCAATGGCAGGAACATGGATGCACGTTGCACATCTCGAAACAAGCTCCTTGCGGCAACTTGTTGCAAGGAAACGTAGGCATGTTTAGATCCAGAATTTCTACTCCCAAATTTACTACGCAGAAAGAAGATTCTCATCACATCAAAATGTTATAACATGCATGGAGTACTAAATGTAGATAAAATCAAAAACTAATTATACAGTTTGTTGTACTCTGCGAGACGAACATTTTGAGCCTAATTAATAAATTTTTGGACAATTTTTCACACGTACAAACGAAATGCTACAATGACACAATGATTATAATGTGACATCATACTCTCAAATTCACCCATCCAAATCCAATATCTAAACACGGCCGTAGTAATTTTCTTCTGATTTCTTGGATCTCCGTACGCATACGTGCTGAAATTTTGCGCGGTTCCATGTCACTCCCACCGGGCACTATCGTATCTTGTGACGGTATAACTAGCGAGGGAGGTGGCGAACGGCAGTCCCAGCTAAAATACTGCGCAGGGAACCGGTCACGACACTTCCAAATTAATTTACTCGTTGTTGTATGCTAGCAGTTTGTTGACTCGATGAGACCCCGGACCTCTGTCTTCCTCGAATCCACGATCATTGGTGGCCTCACCACCTTGAACCATATCCCGCCCCCACTAGTCAAGCACTTGTACTTCCTCCGATTTGGTAAAAAAAGTCGTTTAGAACAGCGACACGGTCACCAAAGCACAACTTTAACTTCTTTTTTCTGTAAAATTATTTCTTAAAAAGTTATATATGTATACTTTTATGAAAGTATTTTTCAAGACCAATCTATTTATATAATTTTCATATTTTCAAACTCAACAACTTAAAGATTATTTATGATTTATATTCCCAATGTTTGACTCAAACCTTGTCCAAAACGACTTCTTTTACTAAACCGGAGGGAGTACAAACTCTAGCAATATATAGCTCCTAAATCAGACCCTACAAATACTAAATACTAAATAGAGGCTGCCTCTATTTTTATACCTATAATTTGTTTCAACTTCAGTAATAATTCTTAAGAATGGAGGTCCCCTAGAGACCCTTCAGAAATAGAGGGTGGGTATAAATTTGAAAGCCTCCGTAAAATAGGAGGGCAAAGTAAAGAGTCTATTAGAGTGTAACTTTTTATTTGGTCCTTCAAATTTGTTTGGAGGACTGTTTAAAGGTTTGCTGGAGTTGCTCTAAAGCCTCAGGTTTTAGCGCAATTCCACGTGTTTAGTTCCTGTAGATGTGGGCCCAATATAAGTGAAGGAAAGAAAATGGAAAAAAAAGGAAAGACAGCACACCATCCAGGAAATTCTTCAGACTTCCCCCGCAAAATAAAAGTTCTCCAGACTTCACACCGACATAACCAAAAGATAAAATATAATAAGTTCCTGTTCTCCTTCTCCATTATTCCAGTACCTGACAGGACCTGGCCAATTCAGCACACAACACTCTGGCTGTGTTTAGTTTCTAAAATTTCACTATTATAATTTTAATTTGAAACCTCATTTGTTGCCAGATGCCTATTTCAACCACCTGTCATAAACCTTTCTATTTTGCTTTATTGTAATATTAACTTTAGAACCCTCATTATAATTTGAACGGTGCAGCGTAGCGCGCCCATGTGTCCAGTATATAGATTCTAAAGCTCCATGTTTCTCAAAAAATAAGAAAGATTCTAAGCTCCATGCATCAATATATATTTTTACATACAGGGCATGATAGCCATCTTAAAAATCAGGGCTAGTGCCTAGTGGTGAAACGAACTGGATTTCCGTAAAAGAGAATCCAACTCCCTGTAATATTGTGATAGTCCCAGAATCAACAGCTATCACGTACAGAACTCATTTCAGAAGTTATCACATCCATACATCGAGTAAAACAGTGCAAAGTTAAGGTTATTACATCTCCCAACATAGGAAGTACGGGTACAAGCCACTTTGGGCTAAATCGACAGAAAGGAAAGCCAACGCAACGATAGCAAGTCATCGGGCTTCATCTCCAAGTCCACCACAGGCAGCCACTCGAGCGTAGCGCAACACCTCAGTCGTACCATCCATCGGCGTTATTGTCGAAGTCAGACTCGTAACCTGTAAGACCTTGAACTGTTCCTAAGAATTGGAACAGTTCCACGTTACCATCCATATATGTGCAAGCTTTAAGGTGGACTAATCTAGTATACAAATAGTCAAGGAATAGCTGGGGTTTCCTATGCAGCAGCTGTAGAAGTTTATAAAACAGTTTCCAATATCAACTCACTCCTCCGCGGGTAATCCTGTCAGAACAGGCTCCCGTCTCCAACGTCTATTCGATAGGAGAACTCCCGCTCCTCCTACCTCATCGGCCATGCCGGATCCTTAGTTTAAAAAGGGGAGAGGTAGAAGTTTTAGTCACCAAACACTAATCAGACAAACAGTTCAAAGGGGATTGTCCATGACCAAGGACGCGGCTATACGTATAGTTTTAACTCTGCAGAGTGTGTACACCTGGAATCTATGCGAAATGCACCTAGAAGGTAGCAAGCCACCTGAGCAACACAACACCGAACGGAGGTCTAGTAGTTACGGCACCATCCTGCTTTTCCGGGCTTGGGGCGCGTCCTCCGCTAGAGGTCGCCCCGGAACTTTGAAGCACTCCCCCTGGGCCAGTCGGGGGCCAAAGCAAATCAGGGAGCAGAGGTCGACACTAATCCCCCTTACACTGAACACTATCCTCCTGCAGGCTTGGCACCGCACTTGCTAGGCTCGGATCGGGCCCGCCTTCATAATGGACACACAGAGTGCACGGTTAATTCCCAATGATGCGGTTTGTCCGACCCGGTCTTCAAACTGTCAAAGCGAGCTCTTCTCTCGAAATGCGCATCCACCGCGGTGGTCCGCCAGTCGCACCCATTACAGGTATCACCGCCAACTCCTCAACAACAGGTCAAACCAAACTTGTGCCCGCAACAGGCACTCCGCAGGAAGTACAGTACTTCCCAAGCCCCCAATCCGAGGATTGGGTTATGGTACGCTCGCTTCAACAAAAGGGTTTTCAAATCCTCCAACTCCTCGGTTTTCACTCACACCGAAAACAGTTTGAAATATCCATTTCCTCACATGCATGCAAGCGAAGCATTCTCAGCAGCATATAAATATATAGTAGTAGGACAGCAAGGAAATGGTAATTAAACAGGCTATGCATGGTTTATCATCTCAGGGAGTTCATGCGAATAAATAAAGCATAACATACTACGAGCATGTCTAATAGGCGTTCAAATAATGGATGGGCGTGAACCTGGTGACTCCTCAGCGTCATAGTAGTACTCGTCGAACTCCTCCTCCTCAGTCCCGACGTGAGTCTCCGGTTCTCCTAAAAAACGATCCTATAAACCTTATAGTAGTAGGGCTAGTTCCTAGTGGTATGCTATCATTGATAGTCATCCTATAAACCTGGGGATTTCATGGAGCATTTTAAGAGACTGAAGTCTCCAACCGGCAAAGGAGAAGAGGCCCACCGGATGTCATCTCTCTTCTATCTGTCCTCGCAATGGAATGTTCCAAGTGAACAATCACAATGACAAATAGGATTCCCAAAGGGAGACTACATATAAAATTAAGACATTCAAAAATATTGGACATCAAGACATGTATTTGATAAATTTCAATTCCTATTTTAAATCAAACTTTTTCAAATTTTGTTTATAACCCGGTTACAAAATTCTTTCTCTCTACCATCGACTAAGAAATCGGTCAAACCAATAAACATCCACAAACAAGAACCTAAAATGGCACAACATCACTTCTTTCATTAAATCCAGTGACTTTCACATCCACATTATCGCAGCCGCCCTATCCCCTCCTTCCTTATCTATCGAGGACGGTACCAGTGCCAGCGTCTGCATCTAAATAAATAAATGAAAGACTATATGAAAAAGAAAGGTTAATAACTCTAAACCCAGTAAATAATATAAGATATGAAACTGCTCCACAACACCCGTCTAGCTTGTCAGGCGGCAAGATTACCGCCACCGGCAGCATCCGCCAATGACCAATGAAACAGAGATGCCAAGAGTTGAATGGGTCTCTAAAGATGATGCCCCAAGGAGGGTACGACGCAGATGGCGTCGCCACCAATCATCCAAGATTTGGACTGTGTTTTCACCTAGAGAACCCCGTGCAGTAGGTTGAAGCTCCAACATGACGCCCCCGGTGGGGAAATGGCGCCCTAAGGCGCCGCCGTCATCTCCACCAGCAAGAAAGCTGGTGGGGGCTTACATCTGGACTATCTCCACCCCACGCCGCACACTCAAGCTCAACACTCCCATAACACGGCCAAGGCAGCCCGACTGTGACGGCGGCACCGTCGCTCCTCCGCTCGTAACGCCGCATCTCTTCCACCTCTGCCCAACCACCGCCACGCGGTAGCCCAGCCACCCTGTTGCGTGCCTTGCGGCCGTGCGCAGCCCCGCCTGCACGACCACCACACACGACATTACACTATCAACGTTACACCAGCATCATCCTTCGCCGTGTCCGTGGGGCACCAGGTTCCCACGCCACCACAACGCTGCCTCGCCTGCACCGGCGTCAGGGACGACACCCGCACCGCCTCAGACTACAGCCCACACTTCTGCGCACACGCACCCTAACCGCGCGGTCACCAGAACTGAAGGCGCTCCACGCCCGGGCCCCTAGGCCGCACCCTTCTCAATCCGGCAAGGGACCACACGGATCCGGCCATGGGGGCCGCAGATCCGGGCGGAGTTCACTGGAGAGAGCCGCCGGCCGCCGAAAAAATAAACTGTTGCGCCTTCCTTTCTCGTGGCTGCGCGGCTTCCAGGAGCCTGCTCGGGTGGCGGCGAGGGGAGGAGGGCTGTGATGGTCGGACTCGGGGTGCCGCCTGAGCCGCCAGAACTATATGAAAAAGAAAGGTTAATAACTCTAAACCCAGTAAATAATATAAGATATGAAACTAGGGTAAACTGTCTCTAAGATTGTATTGTAATTAAGTAGCTGTGTTTGCTTCTAGATGAGCTAAGATGCTAATGGGCCGGAATTGCTGCATGCTTGGGTGCCTCTAACAAGTGGGCTCATATATCAGATCGGCTAATTCTCAAAAAAAAAAAAAAAAAACAGATCGGCTAATGATAAAAAATTGGCTCCGCCTATCCTGTTTGCAGCGTCTCCTTGCCAGCTTGTCGACTGGTGACGACCACACGTCCACACCAAAGCACGACCCAGCAGCATATAACAAGAAAATGGAGATGACACAAGTTAGTTAAAATAAAACAAGGGGTCAAAAATCGTAATTATCGTTCGAGTCATCCTCTGTCTCCCATGACACGGTAATTTGATGGGATACCCCACGAGTCATCAAGATTAATATATCTAGATATGGGACATGATAGCAAGTTTTTGTTTTTTGACTCGACCAGTGCTTTTTATTAATATAACAGAAAATATACAAGATTATATCCCTGTGAGACCATAACCAGCCAACAAAAAAACAGATAAAACAAAGCACAACAACTCAATTCAGACCGGCCAACAAAAAAACAGATAAAACAAAGCACAACAACTCAATTCAGACCGGTCGAATTGGCACATTGACGTGAGCTGCACAACGCATCTCTACAAGGCGCCTCTGTCCGGTCGGATTGGGACATTGACCTTTCTTGTCGCCTCAAGGAAACACCGCACGTGGGGACCTCGCCACGCCCGCCTCAGACTCCACATCCTAGATCTGTTTTTTAAATTGCTATCAGGGTGGTGAGTGAAGCTGCCCCGCCTCGCCGAATCTCCATCGTGCCCCCAAGCCATCACTTTAGGCCGACCTCACGTCCTTGCTTAACCCCCGCACATAGCCTCTGCTGCCATGCCAGCAAGCCGAAGAAGTCGCTTGCGCACCTTCCGATGATGTGTCCCACTGGATAACCTGGTCAAGCTGAACAACCCGCCGCATGCCGCTGCAAACCAAGTCGTCCCATGATGCCGATGCCACAAGTGTCATCCTTCAACGCAATCCCACATCACACCGACCGTTGCCAAGCAACGCCAACCGTCATGGTCCGATGCAAGTATCTCCAACTAGCAACCATATGATGACCTCCAGCCGCCACCATAGCTGCGGACACCTCCACATGGGCTCCACAACACCCGTCTAGCTTGTCAGGCGGCAAGATTACCGCCACCGGCAGCATCCGCCAATGACCAATGAAACAGAGATGCCAAGAGTTGAATGGGTCTCTAAAGATGATGCCCCAAGGAGGGTACGACGCAGATGGCGTCGCCACCAATCATCCAAGATTTGGACTGTGTTTTCACCTAGAGAACCCCGTGCAGTAGGTTGAAGCTCCAACATGACGCCCCCGGTGGGGAAATGGCGCCCTAAGGCGCCGCCGTCATCTCCACCAGCAAGAAAGCTGGTGGGGGCTTACATCTGGACTATCTCCACCCCACGCCGCACACTCAAGCTCAACACTCCCATAACACGGCCAAGGCAGCCCGACTGTGACGGCGGCACCGTCGCTCCTCCGCTCGTAACGCCGCATCTCTTCCACCTCTGCCCAACCACCGCCACGCGGTAGCCCAGCCACCCTGTTGCGTGCCTTGCGGCCGTGCGCAGCCCCGCCTGCACGACCACCACACACGACATTACACTATCAACGTTACACCAGCATCATCCTTCGCCGTGTCCGTGGGGCACCAGGTTCCCACGCCACCACAACGCTGCCTCGCCTGCACCGGCGTCAGGGACGACACCCGCACCGCCTCAGACTACAGCCCACACTTCTGCGCACACGCACCCTAACCGCGCGGTCACCAGAACTGAAGGCGCTCCACGCCCGGGCCCCTAGGCCGCACCCTTCTCAATCCGGCAAGGGACCACACGGATCCGGCCATGGGGGCCGCAGATCCGGGCGGAGTTCACTGGAGAGAGCCGCCGGCCGCCGAAAAAATAAACTGTTGCGCCTTCCTTTCTCGTGGCTGCGCGGCTTCCAGGAGCCTGCTCGGGTGGCGGCGAGGGGAGGAGGGCTGTGATGGTCGGACTCGGGGTGCCGCCTGAGCCGCCAGACGAGGCGACGCAGGGGTATACCTGAGCATTTTTCGGGCCAGGCCTGAAAAAAATTCGGTTATTTCGGGCCGAGAAAATCCTGCCCATGACCGTCCCATTGGGCACACCGGGCTTCAATTTTCGGGCCGGGCTCGGACCGGGCACGGGCTTGGGCGGGCCGCTCGTGCATTGTATAGTGTAAAATAGCTAAAAACAGCATTTCGGGCCGGGGTCCGGCCTAGATTTATTTTCTCGGGCTGCAAGATCTGTGACCACGCCCGTCCAGTAAGGTCCGTGGGCGGGCCGGTTCGGGCCGGGCCAGGGCCGGGTTTGCGGGCCGGATCGGGCCGGGTTTGCTTCTGTGGTTCACATACGGGAATCCTATATGGCTTCCAGAAGTTTTTTGGATGTAGTGGCTTCCAATGTTTGAGATTAGTTGTTAACACCAAAAAATTGGCACCTGAAAGAGGCTGACGAGTGGGCCAGACTCGGTAGAAAGAATCCATTCGACAGGCAGGCCTTCTTCAAAGTATTCAACAAAAGATGCTCTGCGGTCGGGAATCCGTCATCATTCGGCAAAGGAACTGTTCCACAATTGGAAACGGAAGCATTCGGGAAAGCGTGATGACGTGGATCGAATATAAGGAAGAAGCCGATTTGATGAAAGTATGAGATGAATACGGCGCTTCGACGTATTTCTTTGGAAATAAACATTTGTAATCGTAATCGTCTAGGAATTGTGTCAAAACCAGGGTATAAATATAGACCCATGGTGATTGTAATAGGGATCGAACAATCATACAACAAAAAGGCCTTGTGCCAACTTTCGAGTCTTTAGTCGTGTCGTCGAGTTCTTCGAGGGGAATCATCGATCCGTCGACCTCCGTAAGTATCGACCATGGTTCTTAAGGCGTCGCCTAGGCGTCGAGGCGTGCTCGGGGTACTGGGCTTCCCCTTCGCCTTGCCCGCACGTCTATGGCGTCCGCCTCAGGAGAAAGGCGTCTGCCTGGGCGTCCATAGGCGTCGTCTGGGCGTCCTGGAGGATGAGGCGGCCACCATACATGAGTACCGCGCGGGAAATCGAGGGGCGTGCAGAAAACAGAGGGGGGTGCGGAAAACAGAGAGGGAGCGGGAAATTGAGGGTCGCGCGGAAAATTTAGATCACCAATCTATGTATACGCGCCCAATCCAGGCACAATCGAGAGATGGAAACAGATGATAGAGGGAAGGAGGACTGGAGGAGAGGGAGGCGGAAGAACCAACTCACGTGGAGAATCCTCAACGACGTCCGCGCGTCTGCTTGTCCGCGAGGACCATGCCGTGCATCTCCGCCGATTCGCGGCCGCGGCATCCGTGCATCTCCGCCTGTCCGCGAGGACCATGCCGCACCTCTCCGCCGATCCGCGGCCGCGGCATCCGCGCGTCTCCGCCGATCCGCGACCGCGACCCGACGCGCATCTCCTCCACTCCTCGATTCTGTGTGGCCCCGCCTCTCCGCTGGTCCACGACGCCGTGCGGCCCTGCCTCTCCGCTGGTCCACGGCCTCGTGCGGCCCTTCCTCTCCGTTGTTCTGCGACCCTGCACAGCGCCGCTAGCCCACCACGCAATGGCCAGGTAACTGTTTGCTTATTCATCTCCCGGTCTTCACTTCCTTCTGCTCTGCTGCTCATGTGCTCTACACCTCTACTACTTGCTTGAATGCTTGTGTTTGCAATGCTTTAAGCCTCTACTGCTTAGTGCTTACTTGAGTGTTTGTACAACAGGTGAAGAAAAGTATGTATGTGCAACTAAATGTTGCTGTCATTGTATATTTAGGATATGTCTATGGCGTCGCCTCGCCGCGCGCCTTAAGCGCCTAGGCGTTGTGAGGGGGGTGGGTCGCCACGCGACGCCTTAACGCCGTAAGAACCATGGGGTATTTATTTAAATGATCGCTGCAGTACTTAATCACAACCGATTAACGAGAATGAGGCATAATAAATGTGAAAAGCATGATCGTAAATCTCTAGTAAACAAGAATGCATAGATTTAAAAGTACTAGTCTACCGCATGTCTAGGTACTTTCGAACCCGTCAAGTATAAAAACAAACAAGTCAATCCACCGCATGATACAACTTGTTTGAAAATCACACCACCAACCAAGAATAGATCAATCTACCGCATGATATACTCTAAACATGGAAGGCTAAAAGCATTCATTATTTAAAACAAAGTCACGAACATGTTTCACTCGTGAAGGGACTACCGAATACGTCTAAATAGCCGAATCGGGTTCCATGAAGAAGGAACGAACTTTGTCAATGATGATAGATCTATCAGATTGAATTCGAGCTCTAATCCACCGGATGATTAGTTCTAAAACGACCCAAAAACCTGCATCTACCGCATGATACCGGCTCTGTCAACATCCATACAAAATCAACAAGTTTGAACCCGCGACACGTGGCAATCTAGATTTGACTTGAATTCAGCTATGTAGAGAAACGTAATCTCGTCGTGCAATGGATCAAAACCGAATTTTAATCGATCTAGATTGGGCAAAAGAGTGTTATATGAATTAAACATAAAGTAAAACCCAAACAACACAAGGTAACTTAATGAATCTATTAGATCTTTGCCAAATCTATGCGGCGATCATTTAAATAAATACCGATCTTTCATTATAGTGACGTCATGCGGTCGGCAGTGTACCTCTTACATGCTTTGCCGATTTTATAATGAATGCTTCAATTGTTGACAGATAGCTTGTTTGTAGCTATATGTCGATCAAAAGTAGCTTTGAAAAAGCCGTAGATATGGAACTATCTGGTATCATCCGGCACGTTCCAGGTTTTTCCCTAAACATTTTCTTCCTTTGTCAGTTTCAGGGAAAATTGACTGGCACGCTTTGGATTCAAACGTTCACGTATGAAGCTAGCTAATTCGGCTTGCTTTGTGCTTGACGTGGACTACAGATTTTACGTCAAATTAGTGCTGTTGTGTTTGAACGGTCAAGACTGCATCTAAGGTGGAGAAGGCAAGCGCGTGGAAGCGGAGAGGTGACGCCAGCATGCAGCAAGAGACACGGTGGGCAATAATGGTTCGCCTGGCGAGACGGAAGATACTAACCAATTTCAAACTTCAATCAATCTTTTCTATTAAATTATGCATCCGATTTAAAATCCGTTTTAACCATAGTATTTGTTGGAATTAATGCAACTAAATGAGATCCAATATGTTATTATAAATTTAAATTTTACATTTCAACATTTTGATATAATAATTCAACATTTTTATTATATTGTTCCAACATTTGTCATGTATTATTTCAACATTTTATAAAAATGTTGAATTGATTTTTTCAAAATGTTGAACCCGTTTAACCAAAATGTTGAATATGGTATTACAGGGATTTAATAGAAAAATAAAAATATAAGAAACAGAAAAAAAATATGCTCACCAATTGATTCTCATTCTCTGTTGATAATAAAGCAGCAACAAGCGGTATGATTGTTTGTTCTCCACTATATACTGTTGGCTGACTAATGCATGCTTCTGTTACGTTGTTCGTAGTGGGCTATATGCTGTTAGAAAGATGGGCCGTAGTGGGCTGTGCGCTGTATAGCTTATTTAGCTTGCGGAAGCTACATAGGGACCCCCGGTTCACATATGTCCTGGCCTCTGCGCCCTCCCATGTCTAGCATGTCCAGTGGTCCTATCAGCCACCAATGGCTTTTCTCATAAGCCTAGACATTTGAGAAAGCTTCCTTAGAGGTGAGAAAGAAGAGACTAGCCGAACACCATCTATTCCTAAAAACTGTGTGTTCCAACACTAGAACACCAAATAGTATTCCTCAAATAGGTCGGGAGCTAGTTTGGCTCAGAATCCTCTGGTGTATAATAATGGATAGTTTTATGTTTTAGTCAATACAACAATTAGAATATTAATATATATTCATATTTCCAAAAAAATATAGAATTCCTCAAAGTAAAATAGAAATTGAAAATAAAACCGTGACATCCAAAATTATTGGACGTCAAGACAGCTAGTTTGTACATTTCAGTGCTTATATTACCTATTCGAAATTCGAACTCTCTCTCTCTCTTATGTAGCTATTGTTAGAAAAAAGTCTATTTTAATATTTTACTACGTTACCAAATTCTTAGCTGAGTCGCTGGATTAAATTACCAATCTAATCAATAACATTCATAGCCATCGGAGAGAAAGAACCCAAAATGGCATGGAATATTTATTGCTTTCCTGGTTATACCAATAGTAGTAATAAACAAGCTATACAATCGAATGCTCCTTGGCTGGCTAATCACCCAACCCACTGACATGATTCTTCAAGCCAAGGGCACTGGCACCAGGCTGCAGAGCAAGGCGGCGAGCAGGGTCATGTTCCGGTCGGCGAGGTTCCTGACCAACAATGGCGACGCCGGGTAATTGAGCAGGCCTCTCCTACGCACCGCCACCGCCCCCGCGCCGGAGCGAAGCGTGCGGAGGCAGAGCTCGCGCATGTGGCGCGTCCCGGCGACCGCGGCGCAGGCGTCCTCGGCGGTCATCGACGGCCGCCGCCGACGCCGCCATCCGCGCCGAGGGTGGCGAGCAGCGGCGAGAGGAGGACGAACACGAAGAGGAGAGAGTGGATGGTTCTTGATCCGGCCATGGTCGTGGCGTGAGGAGGATGGACGTGAACGTGTTGTGTTGTGGTGCCGTGGCAGGAGTTGCCGGCAGGTATTTGAAGGCATTTTCTTGGTTGCAAGTGCATGGCAGCTCAGCTAAGCCAGCTTGGTTAGCAAGCTTGGAATTACAGATCGTGTGATTAAAGATCATTTTTTTGTGGTGCAGTTACAAAAGTTGTAAGAGTACTTCTATAGTGCCAGCGCGTTTCTACTTTCTGGCAATATAATGATAAGCTAAGCATGTATGCGTGTCACCGACTCACAGCCAGGTAAGTATCCGTTGGACATCACGAGCTTCATTCGAACCATCTTATAACCGTTTGAACTTGAATAAAATAGCGGTAAATGCATAATATAGAAAAAAAACTCCCGGATGGTTCAGTTCTATTATTTTCAGCAGTCGAGCGATCAACATGTCTTCATAGATGAGCTAACTATGTTTCAGAAAATAAATACTTCATGAAGTATCCGTATATACTTCTTCCATTCTTGTTTATAAGGTGTTGTTAGACTTAGCATGGTTTTTCTTACAATATGCTTTGGTTATTTATTTATCTTATATTATATTATTTATAGTTATAAATTTGCAATTATTGGATTGATTAAAAATATAAGCATTTCAAATTTGCATAATAAAAGTTACTTTCTGGAAATGATAAGCTAAGCATGCATATGCGTGTCACCGACTCACGGCCAGGTATATATAACCGTTGGACATCACGAGCTTCGAACAATCTTATAACCATTTGAACTTGAATAATATAGCGGTAAATGCATAATATAAAAAAAAACTTCCGGTTTGTTCAGTTTTATTTTCAGCAGTCGATCAACATATCTTCGTAGATGAACTAACTATGTTTCAGCAAAATACTTTACGAAGTATCAATATATACTTCACTTCTTCCTTGCTTGTTCATAAGGTGTGGTTAGACTTAGCAAGGTCTTCTACAACATACTTTATTTGGTCATTTATTTATTTTATATTATATTATTTATAGTTATAAAATTATGATTATTGGATAGTGCATTTGATTAAAAATATAAACATTTCAAATATGCATGATAAGAGTTAAAAATTATTGGCTTAGAGGTCCTTAGTATGTTCTTCTACTACATCAAATTGTGCAGAATTATTTTGTTTGTTTTTTCTCGTCTTTGTGGTATTTGTTATCCATGTTTATCATTTGGCAAATGTATTAGTTGTTAGAGCATCTCCAGCCCAGTGACTATCTAGGTCTCTACGTGGTTTTTTAGTCACTCTTGACCAAAAATCACCTTCCAATGAAGTGACTATCCAGGTGATTAAAATTAGTAGGCCACTAAATTTTGGGACAAAGCCTACAAATCTAGGGTCCCCTATCCTCTCTCTATCTCCTCTCCCTCTCTCTCCTTTCCCGTCTTCTTCCCCTCTCCTTTCTCTTTCCCTGGTTCGGATCCACCTGCCGCCGCTTCCTCTTCCTCTCACTCCACCGCTTCCGCTTCGCCTGTCTCCGTCTTCTTCCCGCCGCATTCGGGGGCGACGCGTGGGCGCTGGTGCCTGGTGGACGCCGCGCAGGACCGCCCAGGGGAGCTGCGCGCCACGACGGCATCATCAAACGGCTCTTCGCCGCCGCCGCCGGATCTCGGGCATGGGCTGCAGCGGCTCTGCGCCATCGAGCATGGCGTCGGCCGCGGCCTCGACGAGTCGGACGCCGGCGTCGTTTAGGAGGATCCCGTGGCGGCCGGTGGCGGGGTCGACGCAGGGTCGACGCGGAGGAGGCGGCCGGTAGTCCGCGAGCGCCGTCGCGAGGCCGGCCTCGAGGGCGTCCAGGGAGGAAGGAAGAAGAGGCGGAGGGAGGAGGGGAGGAGAGGCGGCGGCGCGCTGGCGTCTGGCAGGCCTTCTAGGCGTGTATGTGCATTGTGTGATGAACTTGTAATGAAACATGTACCTTAGCTTCGCTCCCTGGTTCTGTTGGTGTAGATCTGCTCAATGGCAGCGACGTGCAGTGCCGGTCGTAGGTCGGCGTAGTGGCGACGGCACGAGCGTAGGGGCGGCGGCGCTTCCCATCGCTCACAGCACACACCGATCGGGCGTTAGGGTTAGGGGTGACTCGTTCTGACATCTTGTCTTTGTGGTCCCCAGTTTCCTTATATAGTGCTGCGCGATGGGGGCCCGCAACCCTAATGTGTTGGGCTCCCCCGATCAGGGAGCAGATCATGGGCCCAGTTGGCCTTTGGGCCAACTGATGGAGATCAATACTAACAATCTCCCCCTTGATCTCATCTTATGTCTCTTAAACTTCAGCTCTTCGCTGGGGTACCCAT